>CM065392.1:10880000-10937500 GCA_033060915.1 Euryodendron excelsum | reverse complement strand
GGTCGACACTCGCCTGATCGGTCTCCATCATTATGTGAAAATCATGATTGTTTTATATGTTGGATTTATAGTTTATTATGATGAGATCTATGAATTTAGATTTACAGCTGCTGCCCAAGCTCTTCCTGGTTCCCTCCTCTCGATGCCATCTGCGATTGATCCATCGCAACACTCAATTTTCTTTCTTCTCTTCTTCACGAAGGGAAATATATATAGAATATGCGGCTCTTTTGAGTCTTAGGGTTGATGTGAATGTTGCATCTATAGAAATAGAACTCTGACCTTAAAAGGGTTTTGCTTTTGGAAAATATATAGAAACTCCACTCGGAGGAAACATTGAAATATATTGTCTCCAGTTCCTACTGTATAGGTTTCAATTCAAACCAGACACTACTAAAAAATTCACTTTTTGCGACGGGGCCTTGCCGTCGCAAAAGCCTCAGGCACCGTCGCAAAAGCCCTTTTGCGACAGCTGTACGACGGCACACCAGCTGTCGCAAATAGTGGCGTCATAAAAGTTTTTGCGACGGCTATTTGCGACGGCTAGGTTATTTGCGACGGGAAGTAAGCTGTCGCAAAAGGCCGACGCCTTATGTAGCTTTTTTGCGACGAGTGAGACCGTCACATATGTCGTCGCAAATATTAGCTTTTGCGACAGCAAGATTAGTATTTGCGACGGGCATAGCTGTCACAAATATTAGTTTTTGTGATGGCTAAAAAGTATTTGCGACGGAATTTTTTTGTACAAATGTTAGAATTTGCGACGGCAATATTAGTATTTGCGACGGGTGTCACCGTCACAAAAAATTAGTATTTGCGACGGCTAAAAGTATTTGCGACGGAAATTATTAGTACAAATGCTAGTATTTGCGACGGCTGAAATATTATTTGCAACGGGAGCAGCCGTCACAAATACTCTGTCTATTTATAAATATATATTTTTTAAAATGAAATTCCTGTAATTCCTGTATACCTGCCATAAATCAATAAAAATATCTCATTCACCATATAATTGCATAAATCAATAAAATATTCATCCACAAAAATATAATCTATTAAATGAAGTTCAAATAATATATATAATATAAATCCACATCATCCATACATTCAAAATGAATACATTACAAATTTGTTATCCATACAAACTAGTTTTTTTAATCCAAAATACACAACCTATTGTCCAACATAAATACATCAAAAAATAACACAATCCACTCATTGACTTGCCACTCCATCAATCCCAAAAATGAATAACAGCCGCCTACTCCTTTAGAATAACCTGAGTGAAAATAAAATAATAACAATACAATTAGTTAAACTGTTAATATATATAGGAATGTAATTAACGAAAAAATAAATGAAACAAAGTTGTAATTTACATCAATAGATTTCCATGCAACGTGTCGCCCAATTGATTCACCCACAGTTGCAATCCCTTTGCGTGGTCTTTCTAAATGAGCATTCGGTTTTCTCGCATTTTCAACAAAAATTTTGTAGAAATTTTGACCCACAGGTATACCATCTACTTCTGATAATGGGTCCATACTAATAAGAAGTCCCTCTACAACCTCGAGTTTTGGCAGCCCAAAACCAAGTAAACTTACTTCTACAAAATCTACAACCATATATACAATGTTTTAATAAACAATTCAATATAAAACAACTATTAAAAATGAACTTTGTCCTCTAACTCGTAAACCGGGAGACCCGTGACCATTCCGTAAGCTTTTACACGTCACCCGTGCCTAGACCGTGCTACGTACCAAGTTTGGGGCCGTTCAGAGGCCGTTTAAGGATTTTGAGCTATTAATACCAAAAACTTAACATTTTATAACTTAAGTTGTTCTAAAACAGAAAAAAATTGATAACTCCCAAACCAGGAGTCGCGTGACCATTCCGCCAGTTTTTACACGTCACCCGTGCCTAGACCGTGCTACATACTAAGTTTGGGGCTGTTCGGAGGTCGTTTGGGGATTTTGAGCCGTTAATATCCGAAACTTAACATTTTATAACTTAAGTTGTTCTAAAACGAAAAAAAATTGATAACTCCCAAACCGGAAGTCGCGTGACCATTCCGTTAGTTCCCACACGTCACCCATGCCTAGACCGTACTACGTACCAAGTTTGGGGCCGTTTGGAGGCCGTTTGAAGAGTTTGAGCCGTTAATACCCAAAACTTAACACTTTATAACTTAAGTTATTCAAAAACAGAAAAAATTTGATAACTCCCAAACCGGGAATCGCGTGACTATTCCGTCAGTTCCCACACGTCACCTGTGCCTAGACCGTGCGACGTACCAAGTTTGGGGCCGTTCTGAGGTCTTTTGGGGATTTTGAGCCGTTAAAACTCGAAACTTAACACTTTATAACTTAAGTTATTCTAAAACAAAAAAAAATTAATAACTCCCAAACCGAGAGTCGCGTGACCATTTCGTTAGTTCCCACACGTCACCTGTGCCTAGACCGTGCTACGTACTAAGTTTGGAACTGTTCAGAGGTCGTTTGGAGATTTTGAGCCATTAATACCCAAAACTTAACACTTTATAACTTAAGTTGTTCTAAAACGGAAAAAAATTTATAACTCCCAAACCGGAAATCACGTGACCATTCCGTCAGTTCCCACACGTCACCCGTGCCTAGACCGTGCTACGTACCAAGTTTGGAGCCGTTTGGAGGCCGTTTGGAGGCCGTTTGAAGAGTTTGAACCGTTAATACCCAAAACTTAACACTTTATAACTTAAGTTGTTTAAAAACGGAAAAAATTTGATAACTCCCAAACCGGGAGTCGTGTGATCATTCCGTCAGTTCCCACACGTCACCCGTGCCTAGACCGTGCGATGTACCAAGTTTGGGGCCATTCGGAGGTCTTTTGGAGATTTTGAGCCGTTAAAACCCGAAACTTAACACTTTATAACTTAAGTTGTTCTAAAACAAAAAAAATTAATAACTCCCAAACCGAGAGTCGCGTAACCATTTCGTTAGTTCCCACACGTCACTCGTGCCTAGACCGTGCTACGTACCAAATTTGGGGCTGTTCAGAGGTCGTTTGGGGATTTTGAGCTGTTAATACCCCAAAGTTAACACTTTATAACTTAAGTTGTTCTAAAACAGAAAAAAATTTGATAACTCCTAAACCGGGAGTCGCGTGACCATTCCGTCAGTTCCCACACGTCACCCGTGCCTAGACTGTGCAACGTACCAAATTTGGTGCCGTTTGGAGGTCGTTTGAGGATTTTGAGCCGTTAAAACCCGAAACTTAACACTTTATAACTTAAGTTGTTCTAAAACAGAAAAAAAATTAATAACTCCTAAACCGAGAGTCGCGTGACCATTTCGTTAGTTCCCACACGTCACCCGTGCCTAAATCGTGCTACGTACCAAGTTTGGGGCTGTTCAGAGGTCGTTTGGGGATTGTGAGCTGTTAATACCCCAAAGTTAACACTTTATAACTTAAGTTGTTCTAAAACAGAAAAAAAAAATTGATAACTCCCAAACCGGGAGTCGCGTGACCATTTCGTCAGTTCCCACACGTCACCCGTGCCTAGACCGTGCGACGTAATAAGGGAGGGCTATCGCCCCTTGAGTTTTTTAAAATTCCTTCATTAATCATCTAATTGTTGCTTTTTTTTTACAAAATTTCTGATTCCGCCCCTGAAAAGATAGAAAGAGGATGAGAAATAATTCTACTCACTCAGTTTTATTCTAGGCTAACATTCCTTTAGGTAGCACACATGAGAAATAATTCTCTCATCTTGGAATATCATGCACATTATTCCTCTCTTAACATCTAATGGGTCCCCTACCTGGTAAGTGTTTTCAGTTGGTGTGTTAAGGCTTCGCCTAATCAAGATATTCATCGCTTTGTGATAGAAAGAGGAGTGACATGGTGTTCTTAGAGGACCAATAATTTTCTACACAAAAGTCACAAGTTAAAAATTTTCGATTACATCTTTTGGTTATCAGTTTGTATGCTTAATGTTCAACTCAAGCCACTACTCAACACAAGATCAAGGACTTTAATTTTGTAATTTTATTCTTCTTTTTCAGCTTTTCAAAATCCAAACAAAAAGTTGCAAAGCTGAGGAATAGAAAGAGAGAATAGCTATCTTTAGTTCATTTAATTGACAGCAACATTCAGTTCCTCAGGTCAATCAGATAGAGGTTAAGACTATCTGAAAATAAGTCGGACCCCATTTGTAAACAAATTAGGTAGATCTAGTTACATTTTATGACGACTCAGAACCCATTTTGCTGCAAATTAGGACACTTAATTACCTTTTTTCAACCGTAAAAGCAAGCTAGTAACTGCTAAGTACTAACCAAGATTGAAGCCTGACCACGACAGAAAACTCCAAATATGTGTTGTTTCGAGGCACCAAAGTCCTTCTTTAATGGCTGCCACAGCCTAGATGCCTCAAATTCAAAGTTCAATCAAAAAAAGTAAGGACTCATAAATGGCGATTGTACCATTCTGCAGTACAATACAGTTTGTTTAGTTATGAATTTATGTGATCAGAATCATCAAAACTATCATTTGGAAGAATTAGATCGACCCTTCTTGGCCACACACATATCATCAAACCAACAATTTTTTGGAAGAACAAGAAGAAGAAATGTGGCAACATATGCATGTGGACATGCCAAAGTTCTATCAGGCGCCGAACCAGTAATGCACAAAGTTACATCAGACTAAACAATTAAGTTTTGTTTCACAAAGTATAATCTATTGATTCATCTGGTGATTTGAGAGTCATGTTAATACTTTTTTAAAGGAAGCTGATGTGGGTTTCTCAGGAAGAGGAGCAATTATCTATTGCATATGATATGATGGTGAGAGGTGTTGTAACAATGAGGATGATAAAGCAGTTGGTGAAAATATGGAAAAAAAAAAAAAAGGAGAGACTTAGGCCTTTAGTTCATCCACCACTGGCCCCTAAGTCCGAGCAGGAGTGGAAAATTTTTGGAAAGAAAATTAAATTTTTATGTCAGGTCTCCTCCATAAGTCTTCTTTTAGAAGTAGGTATAACTGGTTAAATTGACACCAAAACCCATTCATCAAGGTAAGGTTGGACCACTTGGGTCTTCCCGGTTGGAACAGGGCCAAACGGGTTGTTAGATATAGGTCCACCCTCCTTTATTTTTGGTAATACGGATGAGGTATGAACTTTGAACACTTGACTCAGAAATCTTTAATAATATGAAGAGAGGAAGAACAAGTCCTGTTGTACCTTCTCTACTGAATGATCTTTACTCATACGTCTCTTCGCATTTGATTCCTCCATTGACAAAAAGGTTGCAGATATGTTGCGATTCCGGGATGAGATGATGTCTGGGGCCACACCATTCGTGTTTTCTTCGTCAGGCCCTTGTCACTGAAAGGATTGAATTTCATGGTTCAGTTAAATAAGCAGTATAGACATTAGCAGAGGAATATTGGGGCTTCAAAAATAGTCACTCACACTCCACCCTCACTCTCACATGAGTTGAATGTAACTGCCTTTTTTTGGATTGCATTTAGAATTTAGCTCATATATCTAATCAATCATTGGGTTGGCATATAATTATAAATGAATTCCTTTCTTTAATGAGAAGATGCAACTATTTTTCCTCGCTAATCTGCTAAACACCCTAATGCTGTGTTTAGAATTCAGATTTATCAAGAAAAAATTAAGAAAAAAAAAAAGGTACGGTAAGGGTTTGTTCTCTTTTTACTCACCTTTTTCTTTTTATTTTTTTTTCATCACCAAATCCTTGACTCAAACTTCAAATTTCACTCATTTTAGTATTCAACGAAAGGAACAAAAGGGTAGAAAAAAAAAACAATGGACTATTTCTAACATTTTTCCTAGGCTGTGTTGTTTAAATTGGTTGTGGCTTGCGCGTTTTAACTTGTTTCTTTGGCCCCTATTCTAACAAAATGAACAAAAAGAAAATTACAAAACAAGTGTTTTCAATGGATTTTTTTTTCTAACTGTTTGCTTACAATTCTTAGTTTTCATTTCATGAGTTACTCATAGGGCTGTGATCCTGAACTAGCTACCTGTTACTATTGCGACTTAACGTAACGCTATTCAGAACAAAGGGAGTTCATTGGTGTGCCTAGTTTCATGCTTTCATAGTGACAGTGTCAAATAGTCAAAGCTTTGATATCAACATGTCCGTCTGGTCCGCATGGTAGCCAATTAGTCACTTTCAAAACAACAGCATATTGCAAAAGAGTTACAGTTTTTGAGGGTCATGCATGAGGTCAAGCTTTTTGTCATGTATTGTGTCACAGACGACTGACTCAAGATGCTCCCATAAAGTTCAGATATTGTTACAATAGCATAATATTTCTGAATACCATATGCTCATACCATCATCTGTATATATATATAATTGTATATATGTCATAAACACGTATAAAAAAAGACAATAAATCACAATATGGGTGCAATATATCCTAAATCACAATAATACAAGATTCGAGACTAACTCAAGATGCTTCCATGTACTTAAGATATTGTTACAATAACATAATATTTCTGAATACCATATACTTATATCATCATCTATACATACATATATAAATAATATAATCATATATATATCGCAAATGCGTATAAAAAAAGACAATCTACTGCACGAGATTCGCACCACGTCTTGATAGATTTTGTTGTAATCACAATAACATATTGTGGGGTGCAATTTTCGTGCCATGCAGACTGTTTTGAGGTCAATTATCTCTACAAAAGCCATACTGCTGACACAATATAAGGTTGGTGGTGAAAAGGGAATGTAAAACTTCACAGGCGGACTTGGAGTGAGATTAGCGGGTGGCTATACTTAATTTTCAAAGCTCAACAGAAAAGCATTTGTAGAAGGTCAAAAATTAACGAAAAACCTATCGAAGATGCGTTTCAAAGTCTGGTAGTTGAAATTTTGACAATTTTTTGTCTCAACAAGAAAAGGAAAGAGCGACGGCTAATGACTAAAACAGGGGAACTCACCTCCTTTATCTTCTCTCTCTGTTTCTCTCTGTGACTTGCTACGTAGACGGCGGCGATGGCGGCTACGGAGGCGTCGGTGAAGGCGGCGACGGAGGCGTCGGAGATGGCGGCGATGGAGGCGACGGTGCCAGGGGAGAACGATGACGGCGCTGCTGGAGAACAGCGGCGATGGCACTGCTGGAGAACAGCAGCGGTGGCGATGGCGCTGGGGGTTGAAGGTGGAGACGCTGGTGGAGGTTGAAGATGGCGGTGGTGGTGGCCTGGTTCGAGTGAGATACCGCGTGAGATAGAGAGATGCGGCGCCTAGGGTTTTTGATCGAGAGAGAGTGAAAATGGGGGGGAAAGAAAAGAGTGAGGGAAATTTTGAGGCCCGACCTAAACTACGTCGTTTTATTTAACATTTGTGACGGCAGACTTCCGTCACAAAAACAGCCGTCGCAAAAGACATCTATTTGCGACAGGGTCTTTGTAGTCGCAACAATGCCGTCACAAAAGTCAATTTTTGTGACGGTATTTGTGACGGCTATTTTCCTGTCGTAAATAGTGGTATTTGTGACGGGAAAGCAGCCGTCGCAAATACTCCCGTCACAAAAACCCCAGTTTTTAGTAGTGAGAGGCTTCCATAATGGTTATGTGTATCTTGCTGTTTAAGCAAACCAAACGCTACAATGGTAGGTTTCCTATATCTATGTTTACATATAAGTCGTATTTCCGAAATCTATGATTTCCAATTATGGTTTTCTTAAATGATTGAAGGAGACAAAACTAATTTTATGGGAAGACAAAATTTTCTTTCCTATGTCTATGATTCCATATAACTATACAAGTCTAATATGTATTTCCTAAATCTATGCCTGGCTCAGCAAAAAAAATGACTGATCAAGAAGACATAAAGCTAACATTTTTAAAAAAAAAATGTATAAATGGAAGTTTTTTTGTCTTTTCTTTCATTCAGATGTAAATAATATTAGTTTATGAACATTTTCCTGTTTGTATTCCTATCGCAGAAACAAGAAGAACTACAACATCAACAAGAAGAAGAAATGTTGATGATAGACGAAATGTTCACATAATATTTTGGGTAAGAAGTGTATTAAATTATATTTCTTCTATCTTCTTTTCCTAGGAAGAGAAGAATAGGTTCCTCTTATCTCTAAAGTAAAAATTACGTATGTAATGGTACTCCCACCCATGATTGAGGGCATAGATTTGATTTGTTCTTTCTTTCTTAGAACTTTAGTTCTCCAATGTACTAAAACAAAAAAAGAAAAAGAAAAAAAGAAAGAGTGTGTAGCCTTCATCATATTTCTCAGAATAAAGGGTTAAATGTTTGCATTCGATGAACGTTTGAGGCTTTCTTTCTTTTCACATTGGAGATACCAGTGAACTTTTAAATTAGAAATCTTTTTATCAAAATATTCCTTTTTTTTTTTTTTTTTGAATAGAACTAAGGACAAGGAGCTTATCTAGCCTGTTGGATATATTTTTAGAATATATAATATAGTATACACGTTTTCAAATGGGTCTTTTTATGAAGCTTTTAGATATTGGAGAGGCACAATTTACACCATTGAATTGTAAAAGTGCAATCAAATGGCCATATGTGGCCACATCTAAATGTGCAGGGTGGTAAGAAAATTTGAATTCCAACAAGCACCCCTACTCCGAAATAAACACCTTTGAATCTATAAAAAAAAAATGCTATATGTATTCTTATTTCTCAATCTCTTGTCTCACTGTTAAATATAAGTGAATGAGTCGCATATGAATTTAATAATGTGGATAGATGATAGTGCCATAACACCATTGGAGACTAACTAGAGATGGCAATGGACTAGGGTGGGGCGGGAATTGAGATCTCCATCCCCGCCTCCACCTGAAAAATTCACATCTATCCCTGCTTTCATTCCCACTTGAATGGAGGCGGAGACCTCCATCCCCGCCTCTACAAGTATAAGGTTGCCTTTATCCCCGCCTCCATTCTTGCCCTGCCTCCATCCCCGCCTCGAGCTCAAGCCTCAAGCCCAAGTCCAATCCCAAGCCCAAGCGTTTTTTACCATTTAATTTGCTCACAAACTGCTAATTTTCAAAAGTTATACATCTATTTCATAGCAAAATTTGTTTTTTATGTTAACCAAAATTTTAAAACAATTCCATGAAAATAATATTATTGTATAATGACTCCAAGGAATAATTACACTCTAAGTTCATGCTTGAAGTGAACCAAAAAAACACAAAACAGAGATCCATATTGCAAAAAAAAAAAAAAAAAAAAAAGAAGAAACATAGGAGGAAGTGAATAAATACATTGTCTAATAGAAAATAAAAAATTGCCTGTATAAAAAATAAAAAATAAAAAATAAAAAAATTAAAATAGGGAAATGGGGCGGGAACGGGAGAAACCTTGATTCATCTCCACCTCCATACCTATATGAATTTTCATTTTAATCTCCATCCCCGTTTTGAATCTTCCATACTTTTCCCAAATGGGGCGGATTCGGTTGGATCTCCACTTTTTCTCAGTCTACTGCCATCTTTAAGACTAACATGATAGATGATGATTCTACATCAATTTCTCTCTAAAATCTTTCTATTATTCTTTACTTTTTTATTTTCCCTGGAATATGTTTTCTACAAAAACATATTTTCAAGTTCTTGTTAGGTTTACAAAATCTAAGGATATTAGTTTTGGTTTCGTATGTGTAAAACCCAGTTAGATTATAGTTTTTTCTCGATTTTATTGTATCTTAGAGGCGATTCACCATTAATTCGGTGCATACCAAATTCATAAAATTGGTGGAAGCAAATATAGTCTAAAAAAAGTGATATTATATTGTCTTTCAAGCAACATTTCATGATCTTCTGTTACCCAATTTTTGAACCAACAATCTTAACTCCATATATTCATGGCTTCATCATTACTCAAAATACTTTTTGTTTTTGTTTTTGTGGCATACTTTGTCAATTTGTTTGTTTTGATGGAGTAATTTCGAAATGTTGGTGTTTTTAGTATTTGAATATTCCATAGACAAAAACACTTTGATTATAATTGAATTTTAAATTGTATATTAGGCTTATCATATGTAATTATTGTATTGAGTATAAGCTAATAAAAATGGAGTACAGAGTGCTGAAATACACAGAGCTATAACTTTAGAATGTCAAAATTTCTCTATCAGAATTCATAAAATATCGATTTTATATAATTTTTTGCTATTTATAAGTTTATGAAGTTTGGGACATTCAAACAGTATGTCAAGGCGTTCAAATGGGGCGGTAATTATTGGACAGTCACTATATTGAGATTGTGTTTCGTCCTTAGTGATTTGATAGCCATTCCGGCTAATTTCTCGGCAAGCAGACGTGCATAATAGCATCTGTAGCACAAAAGTAGTGGAAATATTTTATGACTCGGCGAATCATTCTAGAAGACGGTTGTTGAAATTTGAATATTTATAAACCAGTTCACTAATAGACCTATGAATGGCGTCGTTTACTCAAAGGATGGCTGCCAAGGCATTTGTGACCAAGAATGTAAAATTTGATCAAAGATTGCTTGATTAATCCGACGGTCTAATTTGGTTGGCACATCCACTAGTTAATATGTAAAAAGAACCTATCTCCACCAGTGATCTTGCATGATCAATTTGAGCGGTTTTGACCATAAATAAAATAATTAAAAAAAGAAAACGACAAAAGAAAAAGAAAAAGAGTTTAAATAGAAAGGATTGAAGGCCCATTTGGTTGGATTTTTTTGGCTTGAATTTTTTGCTTATAAGCAAAACAACCAAAATTTTGAAACTTTTTTATTTTTATTTATTTTTTTTGCTTTTCTACTTACCTTATTTTGTTAAAAGCAAAAAAGTTAAAAAAACATAATTTTTTTTACTTATAAGTAAAAAACAAAATTAAAAAATTAAAAAAAAACTGTATTAAATTGACTCTGATTCTAAATTATACGAATGAATTGGAAAATCTTAAGGGTGACATATACATTGGCTTGGCATTTTTATGCTGGATAGCCTAACGCGACATGACCTTTGCCAGGTCATGTCATTTTGTGAGGTAAGTTTCCCTGACAAAACCATTTTACAAACTTAATTCCATAGTTGAGGGATGTTTTAACTTTATTCTTCAGGTCGAGTTCATCGCTAATTGAATTGGCGTTTTTAATAAAAACACTAATTCGATTAGCGATTTTAAGCGTATACCGAAGTCGTATATACACCCAGCTAAAAACCGCCAATTGAATTGGCGGTTTTGATGTTCTCATACCAGCAATCATATCAGCAACTCCTCCAGCCAATTGAAAACCCATAACTTCCAAACCGGGAACCCGATTGACTTGCCGTCAACTCCCACAAGTCACTTGTGTCACACCGGTGCCTCTCGCCAAATTTCGTGCTCCCTGGAGCCTTTCTCGCCATTTCGGTACCCTAATGGCCGAGTTGGCATAACTCCAAAAACATAAGTTTTAGAATTACGAAACTTTGCATAACTTCAAAACCGGAAACCCGATTAACGTGCCGTCAACTCCCACACGTCATTCGTGTCACACCGGTGCCTCTCGCCAAGTTTTGCGCTCCCCGAAGCCTTTCTCGCCATTTCGGTACCCCAATGGCCAAGTTGGCATAACTTCGAAAACATAAGTTTCGGAATTACGAAACTTTGCATAACTTCCAAACTGGGAACCCGATTGACGTGTCGTCAACTCCCACACGTCACTCGTGTCACACCGGTGCCTCTCGCCAAGTTTTGCACTCCCCGGAGTCTTTCTCGCCATTTGGGTACCCCAATGGCCGAGTTGGCATAATTCCGAAAACATAAGTTTCGGAATTACGAAACTTTGCATAACTTCCAAACCGGGAACCCGATTGACGTGCCGTCAACTCCCACACGTCACTCGTGTCACACCGGTGCCTCTCGCCAAGTTTAGCGCTCCCCGGAGCCTTTCTCGCCATTTGGGTACCCCAATGGCCGAGTTGGCATAATTTCGAAAACATAAGTTTCGGAATTACGAAACTTTGCATAACTTCCAAATCGGGAACCCGATTGACGTGCCGTCAACTCCCACACGTCACTCGTGTCACACCGGTGCGTCTTGCCAAGTTTCGCGCTCCTCGTAGCCTTTCTCGCCATTTTGGTACCCCAATGGCCGAGTTGGCATAACTCCGAAAACATAAGTTTCAGAATTACAAAACTTTGCATAACTTCCAAACCGGGAACCCGATTGACGTGCCGTCAACTCCCACACGTCACTCGTGTCACACCGGTGCGTCTCGCCAAGTTTTGCGCTCCCCGGAGTCTTTCTCGCCATTTCGGTACCCCAATGGCCGAGTTGGCATAACTCCGAAAACATAAGTTTTAGAATTACGAAACTTTGCATAACTTCCAAACTGGGAACCCGATTGACGTGCCGTCAACTCTCACACGTCACTCGTGTCACACCAGTGCCTCTCGCCAAGTTTCACGCTCCCCGGAGTCTTTCTCGCCATTTCGGTACCCCAATGGCCGAGTTGGCATAATTCCGAAAACATAAATTTTGAAATTACGAAACTTTGTATAACTTCCAAACCGGGAACCCGATTGACGTGCCATCAACTCCCACACGTCACTCGTGTCACACCGGTGCCTCTCGCCAAGTTTCGCGCTCCCCGGAGTCTTTCTCGCCATTTCGGTACCCCAATGGCCGAGTTGGCATAATTCCGAAAACATAAGTTTTGGAATTACGAAATTTTGCATGACTTCCAAACCGAGAACCCGATTGACGTGCCGTTAACTCCCACATGTCACTCGTGTCACATCGGTGCCTCTCGCCAAGTTTCGCGCTCCCCGGAGCCTTTCTCGCCATTTCGGTACCCCAATGGACGAGTTGGCATAACTCCGAAAACATAAGTTTCAAAATTACGAAACTTTGCATAACTTTCAAAACGGACCATGTTCATAAGTTCCGGAATGCCAAATATGATCCAAGCTCATAAATATATTATATGAAAATATAATAACTAATTTTACATTATACTGAAATAAAAAGTACACCAAGCTTTATGGACCATGTTCATAACAACATAGCGGTTTACCAGCAACGCTAAGACTACTTGGTAGATAGTTTTGAAAGTCATCATCACCTTCTTCTTCTGAGAAGTTTGAAAGTTCTGGATCAGAAACTAGCAACGAATCTTCAACGATTTCTAATATTCGTTGTGTTGGATCACCACAATGTTCTTTCGCTTGTTGTGTAAAATAATATCTATCCAACCTTCATTGCATTTGATCAACCTCGCGTTCAAGTGCTTTTATGACCTTCCTGTTAGCTGATCGTCTGTTGAACAACTTAGCTGAATGGGCCTTTGGGACACGAAGGCCGTGCCATCGGCAATACATCTCTTGTTCACACCGTTTATCGAACAAGTCTTCCCACGGCGACCTTATGCATTGGGAGTCAGTCACCCCACGGGGTGGAAGTAAGGACGCATCCCCGATGAAGATGTGGCTGACCGGACCCATCGTATCGTGCATTAGGATTGGTTTGTTAAGAAAACAACGCTTTCGGCCATACCATTTGTTACCGACTGGGTCCATGTATGTATGCACCATATGGATGGGTGAGGATTGGTTTTGATCTGTGTCGCCGCTTCTAGCCGAATGACTACACGATGCCCCAAATAATCCTTTTCGCTTCGGCATGTTAGGAAGTGTGTATGGTTTAACACTTGCTTTTGTAATGGCATGATGTATATATAGGTAATACAATACAATGCATGAGTAAATGGTTCACGTGAATTCATTGGGATGCGAAATAAGACTTTTGTGCAGCCTTCACGTGAAGAGTTCAGGACATGACTTCACGTGAAGCTAATGCACGCCTTATACTGAAATGACGCATCACCTCATGCAGCCTTCACGTCAAGGGTTCAGGACATGCCTTCACGTGAAGCTAATGCACGCTTATAAAAAATTTGATACAACAATGTATGAACAACAAAATTTGATATATCCATAAACACGGGATACCAGAAATAACCATAATATTCGATTACATCAACAAATGTTCAACAACTTCCTGAAAGTGTACCTAATACAAACCCCATACCATCAAGTACTATACATGACCACCTGTACCACATGGGGGTGGCCTCCTCTCTCATCTCGACTTATGGGTAAAGACCCGTGTGATACTACGTAGTCTCGACTGAGATGGCTCTGCTTGGGTGATCTGTGAAACGCCCTCCGGAGGTATATGCTGATGTGGGTCAATCGTAGGACCTACGTCGATTGTATCAATGGGAGGCCTATTGCTAACCTGAGTGAGCTGAGATGACCCATCTACCTGTGATGGTGGTATGGGATGTGTAGTCTCGGATGGCATAGTAGATGGACCGTGCCCCTGGGTGTCCATGAAAGGCGTCTCTATATGGTACCCTTCAGCTAATAATGGATCGAAAAGTGCATGAAATCCTATATCATCTCCGATGGGCGAGGAACCAGATTGCTGGTCATAAAAAACAAGAGAAACGTCGTGGTGGGGTGCGGTGCAACGAGGTCTCACCTCGCAACTGGTCGCATATGATGATGAGGGTACATATCGAGGGTCACTGTGATATGTATATACTGGCATACTCGGTGTGACATGTGATGTAGGTGTCTGGATCGAGGCTGGCTGGCCAACTAAGTGCTGTGCCTGCAAAACTGAGGGCTGGGCAACTGAGTGCTGTGCCTGCGAAACTGATGGCTGGCCAACTGAGGGCTGGGCCTGTGAAACTGATGGCTGGCCAACTTGTGAAACTGATGGCTGGCCAACTGAGGGCTGCGCCTGCGAAACTGATGGCTGGGCCTGCTAATCTGAGGGCTGGGCCTGCGATATACGCTGCTGCTCACGTAATATGTCTAGTGACTTGGTACACAAGTCACAAGCCCTATACATGTCCTCTAGTGCCGGCTTAGTCCCAAACCCATAGATAGCATGATCTATAAGATGATGCACGGTCGTGAAATGACGGGTCTGCAAAATGAAGCATAATTCTTATGTAATTTTTATGTCCCTTTACCAATTCATATTTGCTTTGAAAAATCGTATTATGTAAAAGACTACTAACCGCAATCTCTACCATAGACCCGACCTCCAGGTAGCCTCGATCCGGGCAGTGAGCTGGATTGCCCACTAATGGGCGTGTAATACAGCGATACCACTGCATATATGGATCGTCATATCGCATGTCTCCAATAGTCAGAACCCCAACTACAATATGATCGCGGCGTTGCTGCCATCGCTGTATGTACTGTATATGATACTCCATCCAATCGGTGTTATGTCTCCCACACCCATCTAAACCATGTAAGTCAGGAGATGTGTTATGAGCCTGTGGAATGATCTGTCTAAAACCAAACTGTCAGCATACACGATCAGGCAAATGCCACTCTACAACCTCAAAGCACAATAATAGGGATCGGGTCATCCAGATATCGCTCCCAGCTCGACAATAATCTGGAAGTGAATCCATGATAGCATCATATGGCCTCCATGTGAACTACAAACATATAAAAATGTGGTACCCATTACTACTTGAAATATATGAACCAAAAAACTAAAAATAAACATAGCTAAGGAGTATTCATACCTCGTCCGGCCTCAAGCGGTCCAACTGGTCGCGATATACATGGACAACATGGGTTGACACTGTATCTGTATGATATCTCGATCTCCATCTGACAGATATGTAGACATAATATCAAAACTATGTTTAATGACTGAAGATATAAAGGTAAACATTAATAATTGATTGGTACATACCTAGCTCCCCACGGGCCACCGGGTAACTGTACCCCATCTATATCAAAGGGCTGCTGGCCATCAGTAGGCTGATCTCTATGATGAGGGCACATGCGTGGGAATCTCTCCGAAACCCATATCTGAATAAAGTTCAATGTTAACACAAATAGTAAATGCAATAAAAAGAAAACATTACGGCATACTGGATAAAGTGTAAAGTTATTGAACCTGTAACAAAAGTAGTGCGCCCGCTATCTGCTTCCAGTCTGGCTTCGTCGCCTGGCACATCGACCTATAAAGCATAGCTAAGGTGGCACTGCCCCAGCTATATCTCCCTGCCACATCTAAGTCCTCCAGAAATGGAAGGTATGACAGTCTGACAAGAGTCTGGGATAAATCTGACATCAGCACCCCCCCAATCAGGCAAAGTATGTATGCACGTGCGTGCCGCTGTACAGTAACATCATCAGCTCTAGCTGGAAGGGCCTGGAAAGTGTCACAGAGCCATGTAATCCGAACACGCCCCCTATCTAACTGCTTTGGGGGTGGGGCCACACCTAACAACTGGACACACAAGTCCTGCCACTCCTGCACAGTACTCCGAACCTCCCGTCGGATGATAGGATGGCCATCGACAGGTAGTCCTAATAGTATAGAAACATCCTGTAAAGTAATGGTAGCCTCCCCGATAGTCAGATGGAAGGTATGGGTCTCCTGTCGCCAACGCTCTACGAGCGCCGTGATCAAATGATAGTCCAATCGGATCATCCCAACTCAGTAGACACCATAGAACCCAGCAGGTAGTACATACTACAAAATACGTAGGTGTATCACATCGTATAAATGACTGGCAGCGCGTCTGCATTTAAGAGGATCTGTACCCTACATCATTAATTGGAAGGGCATTAGTATACACATGAAATCCCACAAAATATATGCATAAATATAAAACATATTATAATTGCGCATACCCCATGGTCCCATATCCAACTCGATCGATGATGGCTCTGTAACATCAGCACAGTACAATCGATAGGCCCAGGAAGAGCTGTAGCTGTATCCATAAGACCTGCAATTGACACGTAACATATGGGGTTAGTAAAATGAATGATGTAAGGGTCTGCAATGATAGGATCAAAACCTCAGAGACCTACAAATATCACATCTATGCATGTCAACGATGTAACAAAACCCTGAAAAAACTATCAATGAAATGCAAATAAGCCTTACAATTAATACGAATATACGCTTAATGACAACCAACTATTATCTTAAATAGAAATACAAATTGTTTTTCACTAGCTAGCTAATTGTTCTTCTAATACATAAATCAGGTGGTCCGGTTTGGACATTTACGCCTATCATGGCCTTGTTGTTTACAAATACCGCAATTATTGAATTGTCGTCTCCTAGAGACGTCCATCTCATTCTGGATTCATTTGTTTTTTGGACGCCTGGGTGTAGCTTCTCATCGACGGGTCGAATCTGGAATGAGATTAGGACCATCATAGGAAACCCAATAATGCTTGTGCACCATCGGTTGGAAACTAGATTTGTACACGTGAGCAAAAACGTCGAGATTATATTGAGGAGCAATTAAGCCCCATGGTTGTCTTCCTATTTTCGCACAAATTGCCAGCATGTGCGAACAAGGATAATGGTAGATGACCCATTTTCCGCAGTCACACGAGGGCGGATTCAAAGTGACCGGATGCCTGTTATTCCCTTTCATGCCTACTGGGTTTGTAATAACCTCAGCGGAACCCTGAGCCCTGCATTTGGAATATAATCACTTTATAGTTGTAATAGAGATTCAAACTTCTATAAATCTATCAATAAACGGTGTGAATTAAAAAAACTGTATAAATTTTGTGATATTACCAATTAAAGACATTAACGCGATGCATCGCCGATCGAGCTTGATAAGATTCTCTCTTCTTTTGCACTTTCGATGTGTACCTCAACCCCTTCTCTACGGCACGATGAAGTTATACTCGTTTCTCGGTGAAAGTTGCCACCAAATGGTAGAAAGTAACCTGAACACATGCAGTTATGGGCAAGTCTCGTGCACCTCCTAAGACATTATTATAGCATTCTGAATCGTTGGTGGTTAAAACTCCCCAACGATAACCTCCGTCATGCGCTAATGTCCACTTCCTGGGGTCCTCGTTGCACAGGTCACGAAATGCTTTTGCCGCCGACTCCGTTTGTAAATTTTTAATCTCATCCATTGCCTCATCGAACTTGCGCACCTGACAGGTAGTTCCAGCTTTCCATATAAGATCCTTAACTTTAGCATTGTTGAACTTTTTTTGGTAATTACTTTTAAAGTGCCTAAAGCAATATCGATGGACTCCAGCTGGTTACTCGTCTCGTGGACTTTTCCAATAATCTTTTACTGCACTCAATATGGCTGCATGCCGATCAGAAATCAATGTGATCCCCTCTTTTCCTGGCACAATAAGATGCTTGATGTCGCGCCCAGATTTTTCGCACTCGAGGAATACTCACCCAAGCGGGAAAAATGCTGTACTCTCTCGTTAGAACTCACCCTCCTAGAAGATTAAGTGCGACTAGGTTTGAATTGAAAAATTAGTTTGAATAAAGAGCTTTTGAAAAAGATTCGGAGTCGCCACCTAACTTGATTAAGGTGAGTTAGGTCACCTAAAAACTAAGAATAATCTGAAGACTATACTTAGGATTTTTGAAAAAAAAGGTTTTTGAAAATACCACCTTAAGAAAGGGTTTTTAAGGAAAACAGGTTGTTTGGCAACCTTTGGAAAACATTTAGCCCTTTTTAGAAAAATAACTCCTTTTTGGTCTTTGAAAACAGTGATTCTAGGTTCGGAGGTTGGTTACGTGTAGGGAAGACGCACTAAGCTATCACCCTACCCCGCCCTTTCAGTACCTACATGTCAATTTACCCTAGATTTACCTATGAGAGTCTTTAATTAACTATAATTCAACCCTATTCACTTTAGAAAAATAATGTTTGAAAAATATGATACATGATATGCAAGTGCAATAGAAGAGAATTGAAAAATAGATTTGAAAAGAGTTTGATTTGATTTGAAAGAGATTTGAAGAAATAGAATTGACATTGAAAAGTTTGAAAATTTGGAAATAGAAATTTTGAAATTGGAATTTTGAAAATAGATTGGAATTTGAGATTTGAAAAATGTGGACACTGCACCCATGAGGGTGGAATTGAAAGTTTGAAAAGTATTGTGATCGCACCTATGAAGGTTGCCTACGTATCCCTTTGGGGGAATCAGGTCAGTCGTAGTTCGGACCAGAGTCCGATTGAAAAGAGATTGATTTGAAGAGAGAGATTAAATTGGCAGAAAGAGATTGAATTGAAAATTGGATTTGATTTGAGATTAGAAGAGGAGATTGGAAATTGAAATTGAGAAGATTGGACTTTGATTTGAAAAGATGGATTTGGACTTGTTTTGGAAAGAGAAGGTTTAGGAAATCTAGACTTAAGAAAGATGAGACTTAGGAATGACTCGAGAGTTTAAGATAGATTGGATTTAGGAAATGTTCGAATTAGGAAAGGTCCGATTTAGGAAAGTTTCATTTTTGGAAAGTTTCAAATTAAGAAAGTTTTGAATTAGGAAAGTTTTAGGTTTAAGAAAGTTTTCACTTTAGGAAAGTTTTGAAATGAGAAAATACTGAATTTAGAAATGTTTTGAATTAAGAAAAGTTTAGTTTGAGAAAGGTTTAGAATTTGAAAAGTTTCAAGTTAAGAAAGTTTTGAATTTTGGAATGTTTTGAAAAAGGGAAGTTTTGAATTTGGAAAGTTTTGAAAACAAGGAAGTTTTGAAAATAAGAAAGTTTCGTTTTAGGAAAGGTTCGAAAAAGGAAAGTTTTCAGTTTAGGAAATGTTTGAATTAAGAAAGTTTCAACTTAGGAAAGTCTTGAATTAAGAAAGTTTTGAAATTTAGAAAGTTTAAGATTTAAAAAGTTTTAGAGTTTTAGAAAATCTTGAAATTAGGAAAGGTTTGAGTTTAAGAAAGGTTTGAAAGCTTAGATTTGAAAAACTGAAATTTGGACAGGGGTAGAATTAGGAAAGATTTAGGTTTTAGGTTTAGGAAACTTATGGTTTAAGAATGTAGGAAATTAGGAAGGAGTTGAATTAAGAAAGGTTTGGATTAGGAAGGGATTGGATTTGGTTTCTAAAAGCAAAGGTTTGATTTTGTTTCCAAAAACGGAGGACGGGATCTAGTTTCCTAAACGGGGAAATTTGATTTGGTTTCCTAAAGGGAAGACAAGATTTGGCAAGGATTTGGAAAGGGAGATTCTAGAAACCCTAGATTTGAAAGTGTAGAAATTTAATGTAGAAAAGAGGTTTTGGAAATGTGTATAGTTTGGATGTAGAAAACGAGAGGTTTTGGAAATCTAGATTTTGGGCAAAGTTTGAAAACCATATTTTTTGAAAGAAAATTAGGGTTTCCTATTCGTGGGTTCTAGGGCTTGACTTGGGTTTTAAGAAAATATATTTTTGGAAAGTACGTTTTTGGAAACGAAGGTTTTCTAGAAGGGAATCCTAGGGAGGAGTTTTTGGAAAGTGAGTTTGAAGATAGAGTTTTTGGAAAAAGATTTTAAAGAGAAGGAGTTTTTGGAAAGTGTGTTTTTAGAAACATAGATTTTAGAAGAAAAATCCTAAAGGGGAATTTCTAGAAGGAAGATTTTGGAAAGGGAGTTTTTTTAGAAAGATTTTTGGAAGGAGGTTGTTGGAGAGAGTTTTTAGGAAGGTGAATTTAGAGAGTGTTTTTAGAAAGTGAATTTTGAGGAGAGGATTTTGGAAAGGAGTTGAAAAAGGGGGTTTTGAAAAATAGATTTTGGAAGGGAGTTTTTGAAAACAATTTTGGAGAGGAGAGTTTTAGGAAAGTATGTTGAAAAAGAAGATTTTTAGGAAGAAAAACTTTTGAAGAGAGAGTTTTTAGAAGGTGTAAAAACATCTCACTTTCCTAAAGTGGTTCTAACCATAAGAAGGCTAGAACCACTTTAAGAAAGTGGTTTTGGAAAACAATAAGATTTGAAAATATAGACCAAAAAGGTCACTTTTAATGTAACACTTTCCTAAAGCAACCCTAGCCATGGAAAGGCTAGAATCACCCTAGAATTGTGATTTTAAAAACAAGTTTTTGAAAAAGAGATTTTGATGCAATTTTGAAAACAAGTTTGAAAACGATTTTGAAAACGAGTTTGAAAACGAATTTTGGAAGATGCAAAACTATGATATGCACAATGCAATTTGGGGTCGTGAACATACAAGGATAAGGCTTCACCACATAATCAAGGGGGCCGGACCCACGTGGTCTCTGGTTAGACTAGAAGAAAGCCCCCGACACGGTGACTCTCCAATAGCCCAATCCTACACATGGACCGGGGATCTCCTTGTTTCAAGTATACAAAGAAAGGGGTGGAAAGAGATGGGGGATTAAAATAGAGAAAATCCAAGCGGGTTAGGAGAGAGAAGAGAGGGGGGAAGTACGAAAAATTAAATAGGGAGCCTACCGTATGTCTTCTTTATTTTGCGCGCCGTGTTGTCTTCGGTCTTCGGTCTTCGTCTTAATCTTCGTCTTCAATCTTCAGGAGTTGTCTTCAAGCTTTAGATTGCAGCTCTTCAAGTCTTCGAAGGAGGGTTGAAGGCTAGGGTATGAGTGTATGGGGGTGTGTATGAGTGTATAGGAGGCTAGGGTTTGCGTAGGGTGGCTAGGGTTTGGAAAACCTAGGGAAGCTAGGGTTTAGGAGATGCTCGAGCACTGTATATCAAATTATATGATTTTTAGACTAAGTTAACGGACCCCTTTCACGTTGAATGAGGCTCTGTATTTATAGAGGTTGGACAACACTGACGCCTGTTGCAGTGGCGCCAGGCCATTTTTTGGCTAGATTTGGGCACCTATACTAGTGACTACCATGCAATTTTTAGCCTAGCTTCACTAGGAGTGGCTCCGGAAAGTCCAGGAATGATTTGAACGAGCCGGGAATGACCCGGAAGGCTGGAAAAGAGCAGGAACACTTAAAATAGTTTCGTGGAGGTATTTGACTTGAGAAATGAGGATAAGATGGGTCGGAAGGGTTGACTAGGCCTTTAGGGGCAAAACGGTCAATCGGACTGGGAAACTGCCGGGACGGACTCGGACTATCCCGGAAGAAGACTTGGGATCTGGAAACATTATTCAGAATGTTCCCAGAGGTTGCCGTTTTTATTTCTAGGGCCGGCGTGGTCGGAAAAGGAGACCGGCCCACTAGGGGCAAAACGGTCATTTTGCACCAGGTTGGCCGGAACTGACTCGGAATGACTCGGAAAGGTAAAAGGAGGTTGAGAACACTATAAAAAGTAGTCTCAGGAGGTTACCAGTTTGATACCCAAAGCCAGTGTGGTCGGGAAAGGAGACCGGCCCACCAGGGGCAAAACGGTCATTTTGTACCGGATTGGCCGAAACTGACTCGGAATGATCCGGAAAGGTAAAGGAAGGTTAAAAAAAGTATTCTCGGAAAATTACCGGTTTGATACCCAGAGCCGGTGTGGTTCCCGGGGCGTTCGGATGCCTAAGGGCAAAATGGTCATCTTGACCGGAAAGTCTGGGAAAAGGTCCAAAGGATAGTTTGTTCATTTTTCACCAAAGTGGGCTAACAGACACTGGTGATGACCTGGGTTTTGAGTGTTTCCGCCACTCTAACAGTGGTCGTCGTGACACAGGGGTTTGTTATCAATTCCCTATATCGACCTACTTGTGAGTATTTTCGCTACTCTAACGGTTTTGTGAGTAGTTTTGTTACTCGGACCGTCTCGAGGAATAAACTGTCTCGAGAGAGGGATTGGAAAAGGGTCTTACCGTCTCCGAGGAGACGTGCCTGGATTGGAACCGTCTCGAGGAATAAACTGTCTCGAGAGTGGGATTGGAAAGGGGTCTTACCGTCTCCAAAGAGACGTGCCTGGATTGGAACCGTCTCGAGGAATAAACTGTCTCGAGAGTGGGATTGGAAAGGGGTCTTACCGTATCTGAGGAGACGCGCCTGGAATGGAACCGTCTCGGGGAATAAACTGTCTTGAGAGTGGGATTGGAAAGGTGACTTAGCATCTCCGAAGAGACGCGCCTAGATTGGAACTGTCTCGAGAGTGGTATTGGAAAGGGGTCTTACCGTCTCCGAGGAGACGCGCCTGGATTGGAACCGTCTCGAGGAATAAACTGTCCCGAGAGAGGGATTGGAAAGTGGTCTTACCGTCTCCGAAGAGACATGCTTGGAGTGGAACCGTCTCGAGGAATAAACTGTCTCGAGAGTGGGATTGGAAAGGGGTCTTACCATCTCCGAGGAGATGTGCCTGGAGTGGAACCGTCTCGAGGAATAAACTGTCTCTAGAGTGGGATTGGAAAGGGGACTTATCGTCTCTGAGGAGACGTGCCTGGATTGGAACCGTCTCGAGGAATAAACTGTCTCGAGAGTGGGATTGGAATCGGAAAGGAAAGGACAATGCCCTTAAGGGCATTTTGGTCATTTTGCCTCTATTTAGGCCTGACAGGCCCTCGAAGCGATGGAAATACGGGATTTGGACCTAGAGAATTAGTTTTGATAGGAATATGCCCACAATGACTTGAAAACAGGTCTAGACAGAGTGTAGACTGCCGAGCGGTCAAAAATGGGGTGCTTACACCTGACATAGTAGATAAACCATAACCAATCACGATAGCTTTCTGATTCAACTACTGCGAAAGCTAGAGGGAAAACGTTGTTGGCAACAGTTTTGGCCACAGCAATCAACAACACTCCTGTATATTTCCCATAAAGGTGGGTACCATCGATACAAATCATTGGAGGGTAGTGGTTGAAACCTTCAATACATGGTCGGAATGCCTAGAAAATTCTGTCAAGCGTGACGTCGGCAGACCTTCCAATGTCACGTGTTTCCAATACCACAGCTGTGCCCGGGTTCCTGAATTGCAACGTTCTCATGTACCTTGGTAACTTTTCATAGGACTCATCCCAATCCCCGAAAACCATTGCAATGGCCTTTGTTCTTCCAAGCCAAGCTTTTTGTATGAGACTGTGAAACCAACACTAGTTTTTACACTCTCGATTATGGAAGCTATCTTCCATCCAGGGTCTTCCTGTACACCATAACAAAATAAATATTCAATCTTTATATTCATATGAGCATTACTGCATAATATTCAAACATCTGACTTTTAAGTTATAATTTATAGGAACTTACTGTAACTTGTGTCTTAATCACGTGTGCAATGAATGTCGAATTAAGATTGCGGTGATCCAAACTCTCCATCCCATGTAAACAAGTATGAGGCCCAGGGTATTGTGTGATTTCAAACAAAGTATGCTTCTTTTTTAAACAGGCACGCAATTTCCATGGGCAATCGTGACTGCACCTGATGCTCTAAACCTTTTTATTTGTTTTTACAACATAATAATGTTTGTTCCTCTTCACATGATACCAATTACATGCACGGATCACTGCATCCTTATCTTTGAAAACCATCCCTTTTGCAAATTTTGGATTAGCATCTGACCAAGTTGGACCGTAATGGTATAAGTCTCGACCAGCTGCGGAATCATCTACCCCATCCGGGTTCGTAAAAAACGGTACCGGATTGTCATTCAATTCAGGAAGGTTCACTTGTTCTTGCCCATTGTTATCAGAGTCGTCATTTTCATCATTTCTCAGTAAAACATCAACATCTTCCTCTGATTGATCGGATTGAACAATATCTACATCTTCATCTTCATCTATCCCTCTACCAATCTCATCAAGGCCCACAAGTCGTTCTACAGGATCCATACTTGCACTGGGAACTCCCGCCTCTACGCACCCCCCTTGACCTGAAGCATATTGTGGGTGATATGTGGGTGGACTGTCAAAGTGATGTAATTGTTCAACATTACTCGGATCCTGTGAGTAATCATTGTATGGGGTGAACAAGTTAGACATCGGTTGCCCTGGCGTATCCTCTCCGATTGCGCTTCTACTACTCTGCCCAACTGTAAGCATTCTAGTAAATGTCCCCAAGGCCAATGCATCACCTCTCCCTCCCAAGATTTCACCATAGGACTGGACATCTCCCCAATTAAAATTAGGACGACTGTGACTGGTGGTCATTGTGGATATGTCTTTCTCAATGTACATTTCAACACAATACATGTCAGGATATCTTGAAGGGAGATTTAACACAGTTTGCAGTGTGTCGTCATCCTTGATCGATAACCTCTTATATATCCATACTTCTCCATTTCGTCTAACAGGGTATCTACATATGAACTTTATGTTTATATGCTCTCCATACTCATCCATCTTAGGAATGATCATGTCTCGTAACCCACCAAGTGAAGTTCCGAGTTCTATATTATAACATCCACTAGCCTCTATATCATAGGCTATCCCTTCTCTACGATCTCGTACTATCTCCCCCCCCCCCCCCCCACCCAAAATAAAATAGTACTATTGTCGTCATTACTTATCTGTGCCTACCATCAAACAAAATGGTTTGAGAATAAAAATAGGTCACCCAAATATTTACAAAGCAAATAATGATTTTGTGACAAGTACAGTACTAACGAAGTAAAAGTTGATCTTAACCCATGTATTTACATAAATATATCTATTTATGTGTTCTGTATATAGCAATGTAGCGGAGTCTAAAATGCTCTCAACTTTTCATCCATAGTTTCTTCAAAATTATGAAATTAAAGAGGCCACGTTGAGCCTCCAATGATCCTAATTGCTTATTTCTATTTTTAAATTTAATTAAATATTCTTAAAACTTTTAATTTTATATGCAAACACATGTTATAAGGCCATTTGTTAGCTTTATATTTAACTTTGAAAGATATTTAACTTTATTAGCCATTTCATTTTTTTTCTTTTCATATTTTTAATGTAAATATCTTATTGAATACTTTTTTTACTTCATTTTTATTCTTTATTAATTTTATTAGCAATTCCAATTAACTTTATTAATTTTTTATTCTTTACATATTTTTTATTGTTGGCCCACTCTCTCATTTTTATTTCTTTCATCATATTGCTTAAAGCAAGGCTAATTAAATTAAATTTTAATTTAATACATTTGAAGGAAAAATAAAATTTACTTGTTTCCATATGCAATGTGTGAGCTTGAAATGTATGGTTATGTCTAACTCACTATACGTCAATTAGGTTATTTCAGAAAATGTAGGAGAGAACTGAAACTAAAGTTTTTTTTATGTCTATAACTAAAATAAAATCAAGAATAATGCATACACAAAAATTTGTTACCACATATAATTGATGGACTAATAATGTACATATTTACTCACAAAGATTCAATAAAAACAAAAAAATAAACATACAATGGTTGTAACAATAAAAAATAAACATACCTGTGGTTCACCCACACTTGGAGGCAAGCCCATGAATGAGAGAGAGAAAGACGCGAACGAGAGATAGAGAGAGGGAGGCATGACACTGATAAAATGTCAGATATGTATTGCTCCGTGAAATATGATTGGGTCTTGATGTATCGAATATTCTTTGTGTCCTGTGAACTTGCGAGAGAGAGAGAGAGAGAGGCGTGAGATTGACTGATAAAACGAGAATGAACTGGGGAAGACGACCTAGGGTTATATGGGTAATAAAACCGTCAATTCAATTGGCGTTTTTTAGCTGGGTGTATATACGGCGTCGGTATACGCTTAAAATCTCTAATCGAATTAGCGTTTTTATTTAAAACGCCAATTCAATTAGCGATGAACTCGACCTGAAGAATAAAGTTAAAACATCCCTCAATTATGGAATTAAGTTTGTAAAATGACTTTGTAAAGGAGACATGACCCACACACAAGACACGGCAAGGATCGTGATTTGGAAACTCCCATCCAAAAAAAGAAGAAAAAAAAAAAAGGAAAAACAGAAAGTTCAATTTGTTAGTGCGAAGAACCATATGCTACTATGTATTGTTTTGTTTATTTATTTATTCATTATGTCTTGGTCCATAACATTTGTCTACGAAGTTCAATTGGATCGGGTCTTCCAATGGGTATGGGTTCCCAAAATACTGTTTATTCTTTCTCCCAACAAAATGTACCCCTCATTTGCAATACTAGATAAAACGAAGTTTGAATTCATTATTTAATCCCAGCCCTGGAGGTTTAGTTAGTAGACAAAATATACTTGACTTTATTTTCTTCTAGTACCAGTTTAACTAGATAGAATAACATGTCACCTATTTTCGGATACAAGACCACCCAGTTAATAAATCTTAAAAATCTCGAATCCATATCCTACTTATTATCAATATTTATTTGTTCAATGGTTCGGATATTTGTGTAACATTTTCACCATTTCCACACTTAGGTATGAAAATTAATCATGATAACGGGGTACAAACTTCCTATTTTGGTATAACCAGCAATTATTCTATCAAGTGAGAGCAATGGAAAGCTAAAATTACTCATACTACAAGCATCCATGCGATTCGGAGGTTGATATTGCTTCACTAGCTTTTTTTCGGTTGCATTGGAAATCAAAAAGATAGAAATAAAGACATATTATGTGACTTTGACGGCATTTTAAAAAAGCTAAGATTAATTTTTGGCGTTTAGAATCGTTGAAAAGTTACGTTGACACCGATATTGTTCACGTTTTTTAAAAGCGTCAAAAAACGCGTTGACAAAATTTTTACCGACATTTTTGAACCGCTGAAAAAGGCCATTTTTCATGTAGTAGTGAGTTAGGAGTTGACAGCTTGTTACCATGCCAGAGGCAGAAGATGGGAAGGGGCTGTTAAATGGACACGAAGGTAAACGGCTTTTATGAATTACCGTCAATGAAATATACTGCCACTTTAGATGGCTAATCCCACAGTAAATACTTTTTGTGCTTTTATTACTAATAGTACTATGCATTGCTTTCACGCGCTTCCAGCATTGACCAATGGTATTAGAGCTTTTCACGATTATTCTATTATATTTTCTTGGCTAGCATGCTTTGCCCTTTATAAAGATCGATGCATCTATGAACTAACAACTGAATTTTCTTTTGGTTTAAGATTAATAACCTTTTACTTGACTTGTATAATCCCAGAGAAGATCTCCACAAGTTCTTAAATTGATGCCTTGGATGATTTTGCTTAATTTGCTCAGTGTTTCTATTCATAGGTGATAAAAAATAATGTAGGATAATTTGATGGTTGGTCCATCTTAACATCTGAAACAGGAATCTGGCCAGTCTATTAATGTCTTCCTGTCTCAGATGTATATTATGTGGGATCAATTGACTCCATCTGAATTTCCTTGGGCTTGCTCTGATGAAGCTACTCAGTTTGCTCGCTACTGAGATCAACAATGCTTGATTATGTTTCTCATGGCTTTCACTGATATTTTTGAGCCTGTTCGGGCCTCTCTTCTGCATCGATCCTCTCTCCCTTCCTTGGAACAGACTATTTCTAAGCTCTTCTCTGAGGAGACTCGCCTTTGTCTCATCTAATCACCACATGCAGACACAGTTCTTACCATATCTAGCTCTCAATCTAGAGGTTTTTCAGGTAGTTCTCACTATTTGCCTGCTTCTGGTGGTTCTCATAGTTCTTCTACTCAATCTACTGGGACATCTTTTCATCCTTCTTCTCGAAACGATGAATGTTTATTTTGCCATGCTATTAATCATCGTCTACTTACCTGTCCTATTCGGGTCTGCCAACATTGTCATCGGTGTGGCCCTGATCACTATCGTAGTGACTGTCCTAAAAATCCTCACTGCCGAGACTTTCACCCTAACTCTGCTGCTACCACTACTAAGGATTCTGATGTTCCCTTCTCCTCCTCTATGATCAGTGTCAGTGATCTTTCTGCACTACTTCAGTAGTTCATGACTACCTCTGGTAATCCACCTTCTACTGCTCTGTCTGCCTCTTCAGGTATTTCTTCTTGGTCCTTTGATTCAGGATGCAACAATCATATGACTTCTGATTTGTTTACTTTTCTTCTAAATCCTCTATGTCTGTTCTTCCTGTCATTTATACTGTTGATGGCTCACCTATGACTATTGATCACATTGGTCATGTCTCCACTTCCACTCTTGCACTTCCTCATACTTATTATATCCCTAAACTCACATTGAATCTTATCTCTGTTGGCCAATTATGTGATCTTGGCCTTACTATCCTTTTTTCTTCTACTAGTTATGTTGTGCAGGATCCGAAGACAGGATAAACTCTTGGGATAGGCCGTAAACATGGTCGACTATTTCAGCTCATTCACCTTCATCTGCCTACTCAGACTGCTGCTGTCACGTTTAAGTCATGTTTCTATAGGTCGTTTACGTCTTCTTTTGTCTCAGGGTGGTTTAGGCTATGTCTGTAATAAACACCTTGATTGTCAATTTTGTTAACTTGCCAAACAACCGGCTTTATCTTTTACTAACAATACTTTTCATTCCTTAGCTCCTTTTGATTTAGTCCATTCTGATGTTTGGGGTCCTTCCCCACTTCTACTATGAGAGGATCTAAGTATTTTTTTTTATATTTGTTGATGATTTCTCTAGATTGTTGGCCCAAGCAGGCAACCCAAGAGGGGGGGTGAATTGGGTTTTATAGAATTTTTAACAAGAGTTTCAACTAAAAAATCGTTTATGGATTTTAGAAACAAATAATCAAAGTATATGTATCAAGCAAATGAAGTGTACATTAAAACAAGTATTTGCAAGCATGCATAATGAGCAAGTAAGCAAAACAGAGGCAGAAGAAATATGCACCAGATTTATAGAGGTTCGGCCAACCTTGCCTACGTCCTCTCTTCTTCGATCCTTTCGAAGGAATTCCACTATGCAATACACCTTACACAGCCGCTGGTTGTGCCACGAGTGTCCAGCTCACTCTTTACAAAAGCTTCTTCCCAAGCTTTCAAAACCCAAGAGATTTTGTCCAAGCTTCTCTTAAACTTACAAGTGTTTTTCCCAAGAACACTTAAACTTACAAGGTTACAAACCCTCCTAAACAAGAATGAATGAAGATTATACAAAGAGTGACTCTCCTAGTGAGTATACAAATGAATACAACTCAATGGATAACTTTAAACACTCAGCAAAAATATATGGCAGTGAGGTACAGGTGATTTTCAGCTTTGAAGCACTTGATATGAATGGTATGATTGCTCTATCCTCCTTGTTTGAAGCTGTATGTATCTCATATATATAGGTATGGATCGATTCTAGCCGTTTGAGAAGTATGAGAGAAGATTTGGTTGTGTTTGTGCCCATACCGTCTGTCAGAAAACTAGCCGTTAGAGTCTAGGAGTCGACTCTTTTCACAATGAGTCGACTCTTTTTGCATTTCAGCAGATTTTTCAAGTTTCTGTCCAAATGAGTCGACTCTTTTGTCCCGGGAGTCGACTCTTTTCAGCAGTCTGCAGAATTGTTTGTTCTCTGTTGCAATGAGTCGACTCTTTTTGGCCAGGAGTCGACTCTTTTAAGCTTCCAGCAGAATTCCAAGGCTCTGTTCGAATGAGTCGGCTCTTTTAACTTGAGGAGTCGACCCTTTTTCCAAAAAAACCCATATTTTTGCAACTTTTCTTCATTCTTTTTCAAAGCTTCCAATCTCTTCAAGGATCATCTAAATAGGCTTTTTAAAGCTTGCAAACACTTCTTCAAGATTAGATGACTCCAAGAACATCTTCAATCCATTCAAGGTGAGTTTTCTTCATTTTCATCACTTGTAGAGCTCTTCCATTATCATAGCTTCATCCATTGATTCAAGTCTTCTTCAATATCTTCAAGAGAGCTTCCATGACTTAGAATCTTCATTTCTTCAATCAACATACATGGCTTCTCCATGGACTTCAACAACTCAAGAAAGCTTTCCAAATCTTGTGATTCCTTCCATGTCTTCAAGACATCTTCAAATCTTCTAAGAAAACTTTCATATTTTGAGTTGGTATCTTTTTCTTCCATTCTTGCAAGATATCTTCAAGTACTCAAAGTCTTCAATCTTTTAAATCAAGACTTTGATCATTTTCATTCTTCTTCTTTGATATCCATCATCTTCATTCCCTTATAAAATCACCATTGTTGAATATGCTATTCTTTCATGCTTATCAATCTTCAATCTAGGATTTTCATCAACTTGAGAATCCTTTTTCTTCTTATAATATCACCTTTTGTAGAATACATCACTTTATCATGCTTTTCATCATAAATCCTTTATTATGATAAGCTTCAAGTCAAGATCTAATTAATAATTCATCTGCACACTAAGTAGAATTATTAGATCATTTAGCTATGTTTTGTTATCATCAAAATCAAGGCATTGACTCAACATAGATATACCTAGATTTATCTCTTGCAAATTCAATCTCAATTTCAACAAACTTATTATGATTTTGCTCGTATGGTCAAAACACAATTCTCTCATGATATCAAGATCTTTCGGTCTCACAATGCTCAGGAATATTGTGACAACTCTTTTCTTACATTTCTCTGTGAGCATGGGACCATTCCTCATCGTTTTTGTCTTGGTACTTCATACAAAATGGTTGTGTTGAATGAAAACATTTTCATCTCCTTGATACAACCCATGTTCTTTTTATCTCTGCTTCTTGTCTTGAATAGTTTTGGGGTGAATCTGCTCTTACTGTTGCTTACATTATTAATCGTGTACCTTCGGCTCCTCTCGATAACCTCACTCCTTATGATCGTCTGTATGGTACTACTCTTGATTATGATTCTCTTCGTCTTTTTGGGTGTGCTTGCTTTTTCTTACTTCAGCCTCATGAGCACACCAAATTAGAACTTCGAGCTCGTCTCTGCTGCTTCTTAGGCTATGGGATTAAGCACAAAGGTTACCGTTGTTGGGATCCCCTGTCTAAACGTCTTCGTGTCTCTCGTCATGTTGTCTTTTAGGAACATAAGACATTTTCCTCCTTATCCTCATTTCATTTATCCTCTTCTTCTTCCACTTCTTACTTCACTGATCCTATTATTGAGTTATTTCCTAAGGATACTGATGTACCTAATATTGAGATGCCTACTGTGCCGCTTATTACCATCTATCTAGAGGAGTCCCCTTTTGCTGATCTTAGTCCTCCTACTAGCTCTTCCTTGTTTGATCCATCTCTGCCCTCTTCCTCTACTAAGCCCACTATCAGGCCTTCTACTCAGGTAAGGGAGACTCCTACTCACCTTTGTGATTATCATTGTTTCTTCACTATTCTTGCTCATCACGAGCATTACTCGGCTAGTTCTAACCCTCTTTGGTAGTAAGCTATGGGTGATGAATTACAGGCTCTTACTAAGACTCACACTTGGGACCTGGTTGATCTTCCTCCTGGTAAATCTATGATTGGGTCTCAATGGGTCTATAAGATCAAAACTCGCTCTGATGGTTCTGTGGAACGTTACAAAGCCCGTTTAGTTGCCAAAAGTTTCACTTAAGAGTATGGCATTGACTATGAGGAGACCTTTGCTCCTGTTGCTCGTCTTATTTGTGTTTGGAGTCTCATTGTTGTTGTTGCTGTCTGGCAGTGGCCCCTGTATCAGATGGATGTCAAAAATGCATTCCTCAACTACAATCTTTTTGAGGAAGTCTATATGTAGCCTCCTGCTGGTTCTCCTCACTCTCCACATGAAGTTTACAAACTTCGCCGTGCTCTATATGGTCTTAAACAAGCTCCTCATGCCTGGTATGCCAAATTTAGTTCCACTATTAGCAATCTTGGCTTCTCTTTTAGTGATTATGATTCTGCTCTCTTTATTCGCAAAACTCCACGTGGCACTGTTCTCCTACTTTTCTATATAGATGATATGATTCTCACAGGAGATGAAGTGCATAGTATTTCTAACCTCAAGAATTTTCTTAACAGATAATTTGAGATGAAAGATCTTGGTCATCTCAGTTACTTCCTTAGTCTTGAGATATCTTCTGTTTCTACTGGTTATTCTCTCTCTCAAGCCAAGTATGCCTCAGATCTTCTTACTCGTGCTGGTCTCACTGATAGCAAGACTGCTGCACCTTTAAAAGCTAATGTGCATCTTATTCCTCTAGATGGTGAGCTTCTATCTAATGCTACTCTTTATCGGCAGCTTATTGACAGTCTTGTCTAGCTCACTGTTACTCGTCCTGATATTATACATACTGTTCACCTAGTCAGTTAGTTTTTGTCTTCATCGTGCTCAACTCACTATGCTGTAGTTCTTCGTATTCTTCGTTATGTTAAGGGTACTCTTTTTCATGGACTACACTATTCTCGCCACTCTTCTCTACAACTTCATGCTTATTCTGATGCTAATTAGGCTGGTGATCCTACTGATCGACGGTCTACCACAAGATTCTGCTTCTTTCTTAGAGATTATCTTATTTCTTGGCATAGTAAGAAGCATACATTTACTGCTTGCTCTGGTACTGAGGCCGAATACCATGCATTAGCTGATATCACTTAGGAACTTCTCTGGTTTCAGTGGTTACTTCAAGACATAGGTGTCTCTCATTCTGGTGCTACTGTTCTTCATTGTGACAATCGCAGTGCAATCATGATAGCTCATAATGATGTGTTTCATGATCGTACTAAGCACATTGAGATTGATTGTCATTTCATTTGTCAACATGTCATGTGTGGCACAATTTATCTTCTTTCTGTAACATCTGCTGCCCAAACTGCTGACCTCTTTACCAAGTCTCATCCCTCAAGACGATTTTATGATCTGGTTACCAAACTCAATTTGGTTCCCATACTATCACCTTGAGTTTACGGGAGGCTGTTAATGTGAACATGTTAATGTGAACAAGTTAATGCGAACAGTGTAAACATAAACCCTCCATTGTTAAGCCAACAATAAAGATGTTAGGTTAGTGTTAGGTTAGTGTTAGGTTCGTTGCCACCATTGTCAAGTCTTCCATCTTCTCTTATATATAGGACATAATCTTCTTATAAATTTATAACATCTTGTACAGAGCTTATACAATAAAATTCTCTTTCTCATATTCTCTTTCTTTGTTCTTCCTACCATTCTAACAAAACTAATTAGGAAAGGCATAGCTGTCTTGATGGCTTTATTTTTGCAATTTGAGATGGATAACTACAACTACACTCTTTTGGCTCAGATTCACAGCTACCTCGATCACTTGTGTATGTAGCAAGTTTTACAAAGTGAAATCGATAATTACATCTATAGCCTAATACAGTTTCATTATACAAGTTTATAGTGGATAGGATATATAAAACATATCCTTTTGAAATTGTAATGGATTCACAAAAAGGGGAGCTACAAGCTTAGCTAAAAATACTGTAAATTAATTTAGTGTTTTTGGATAAAAAAAATTAACTTGAAAATGAATTCAAAGTTAAGAATTTAAAAATGCTACATAAACTTTACTCTGAGAGAGGGGGAAAAAATGGAATGGCATTCCTTAAAATGATAATGTTTCTTAGTGCAGCCATTCCAAATATTGAGATAATATGTTTACTCGTAGATAGTAATAATTTACAACAAAAAATTATATGTTTGCAAAGATATTAGAGAAAAGAAAGAAGAGAAGGCATTTGCAATTTTTCAAAAATCCATCCATCAAGAGATTTGGAAGGAGATTGGAGAAAAGAGATCTCCTAGTGATGTTTGGAAGATACTTGACCCTATTGCCTCTAATTGTGGAGGAGGAGTTTTACCTACTAGGTATTGGGTACAAAGCTTTGAGGAACATGAACTTTTTATGGAAGAGAATGAAAGTCTTGAAGACTTTGGGGAGAATTCCATGGGGAACAATGAGGAAGAATTTGATGATAAGAAAGATATCAAATTCAAGAACGAAGATCAATGGTATGCTCATGTGAAAGGAAAACTCGATGATGCTCAGTTGAAGGCAATAAACAAGCATGGAAAGCAAAAATGGAAATGTTTTTTCAAGAAGATAAAAGTGAAGATTTACACATCTATGGAGATGGCCATGAAGACTATTGCCATTGAAGGTGGTGGAGCTCAAGATCTAAGTGAAAATATCGCATCAAGCTCCTCTATGCCAAATCAAGTTTAAGAGAAGGTGTTGGAAAGTAAACTTATTTTTAGATATTCTAGACACATGCACATGCATGATACATTTATGTGATTATTCATGAATGTAGGTAAATACATGTATGTAGAAGAAAGGTTGTGGATGTATTATAGCATCTTGGTACATGTACATGTTTAGATATATATTAGAGGAATTATATAAATATGCTACGCAATGTAGTGGTGAAGTAGAAGAGAGGAGAAGAAAAAAAAGAAAAAGTTGATGAAAAGGAAATTGTGAAGATTAGAAAAAGTACAAAAGAAAGAAGCACAAGTAGAAATTGTCACACTTCCAAAAGGGCAAAATGCAATTGAAGTCAAATGGGTATACAAAGCAAGATTGGTTTCCAAAGGATACAACCAAAGGCCCGTCATCGACTATTATGACGTATTTGCACCCGTTGCCCACTTGGAAACTATTAAATTGTTAATCTCTTTGGTGGTTCAAACAATTGGAAAGCCATCAAATGGATGTAAAATCTGTTATTTTTAATGTTTTTTTTTTTCTTGAAGAAGTTTACATTCAACAACCCATAGCTTATTTTGTGAAAGGGAAGGAAGATAAAGTCTTGAAATTGAAGAAAGCCTTGTATGGTTTGAAGCAAGCACCAAATGCTTGGAATTCAAGAATTGATAAATACTTTCAAGATAATAAGTTCATCAAATGTCCCCATGAGCATTCACTATACACAAAGATCAACCAAAATGGAGATATATTGGTTGTTTGTTTGTATGTAGATGACTTGATCTTTATAGGAAGTAATCCTAGAATGTTTGAAGAATTCAATGAAGCAATGGCTCGAGAATTTGAGATGATGGACATCAGCCTCATGTGTTATTATCTTGGCATTGAGGTGAAGCAAATGAAGGATGTCATTTTTATCTCTTAAGAAGGCTATGCTAAAGAAGTTCTCAAAAAGTTTAAGATGGAAGACTATAAGCCCGTGTTCACACCTATGAATGTGGAATAAAGTTATCAAAATTTGAAGAATATGAAAAAGTGCGAAAGAAAGAAGCACAAGAAGAAATTGTTGAAGACAAAGTTGATGAAAAGGAAATTGTGAATATTGAGAAGATTGAAGTAGAAAAACTTAAAAAAAAAAAGGCTCATTTCACCCAAGTTGATCAGTTAACACATTAAGGTATGTTTAATTTGGAAGAAGATATTTTATTTGGTTCATTTTCAATACATGAAAATATGATTTCTATTAACCCACAAAAGTTGGAAGAAAAAATCAACAATTACTATGTTGATCAAGTTGACGAGGTGTACCATGATTTTATTACAAATGAAGATGTTAAAATGATATGGAAAAATGAAGGGAAGGAGATGAGACTTCAAGAAGAAGTTGTTTGCAAATTGGTTCAGAGACTTCTAAAAAAGATTGGATAAACAGGGAAGAATTTTTTGATCTGCAAGAGCAAAGAAAAGAGAAATTCAAGAAGCATACTACAAAAAATTCTAATAAAGGGTAGTTTTGATTTCTAGTAAGAAGCCAGGACATGCTACAAACTTCTGTAATGCAATCTTTCGAAATTTATCAACCATATTTGGGACAAACTTCTACATTGTTTCTTGAGAAACTATTTTTGAATTTCCTCCAAATCGCTTTTCCAGTGTTTTCCAAATAGTTACTTGGGCTTTTTTTTCAAAACATTTCCAAACTATAATGACAGATTGAAGAGACCACACACTGTTCATGCTTTGATCTTGTGGATTCCAAATGTGGAATCTAATCCAGCACTCAACAAAATTTCTAACCAATGGAGTTAACAATAAGGAATGCCAAATTTTTTCTTTTCTTTTTTATAATAATTTTGATTTGAACAGTTCTTATTCATGAATTCTAGCGGTTTCTCTCAAATTTTACTATCAGCTATTATAGAGTTTCATCACGTATACGGCTTCCCTTTTATTATTTACTTCATCTTACTGTATGGTTTAGGATGACTTGTCCATTATAGCTATGTAAGAATTTTATGTTTATGCTGTCTATAGAATACTAAATGCAAAGTTCAACAGAATCTATTAAAACTAACAGCCTTGGCAGAAGGTTCAATGTATCCCAGTCTTACAGGATTAGTTTAATCATAATGCAATCAGTTGTACATGCACATTACTAAATGTTATCAGGTCCAACTATTTGCTTTTATTGTTTTTCTACCTTTCTTTTTTCTATTCCTACACACATGGTTTCTTATATAATCTTAATGCTTCTCATTTGAAATTTTCAAATGAATCGGAATATTTTTAAGTCTATTTTTGTATTTTGAAAGTTGACATGTAACTTTCCTATAACAAATGATCATATGTAATTGTTTAATAAGTAAACTGTGTTTGTGCAATCAAAGGTTAGGTGTAACCTCGGGATTAACATCACCATTACGAGGATTAATCTCCGCATCTTCCACGACTTACAAAATTTTGATCACCTCAACATTGGGAAATACCAAAATATGTTTAATATTAATTAATTGTTACTTCTTTTATATGGTAGATTTCTACACTTCAACCACCCATTGATTCACAGACAAATTCTATATAATCACAATTTTATACTTTTCCAGGGAAAATGTTAGATTTAATGCATGACTTCTGCAGTCTAGTCCATCTCAATAAGCACTAAGCAAACGATCTGTAATGAAGATATATAGTATTGCAAGCAATCCAGACATAGACCATCGTCTACTGTTCATCAATGGCAACAATTTTAGAAAAAGCTTAAAATTAACGGTCAAAAGAATCCTCACATAAGATTGGAATTGATTGTGTCTCAAAAGTAAAATCACAAAACCTTAACTTGTGTTTTTCTTTGCCTTAGTTTAGGAGTTTATATACATTTCGAGTGTGATTTTAGTATTAATTAAGTTCATTTTGTTTTGTATAGGTCTTGAGCTTAATTTGGATGACTTCAGACAAAAGCAATAAATTTAAAGTTAATCTTGTTAGAGTATAAGTTTATGAAGTTGGAGTACAAATTGCTGAAACATGTATAGCTGAAACTTTAGAAGGTCATATCTCTTAAACCAGAAGTACTATGGTGGTCTATAATATATCAATTTGATAAAAATTTTCGGGATCTACACAATTGTGTTCGTCAAGAGCCCATTAGAAGTACAGTTCAAAAGACCAAGACAGCATTGAAACGGCCAGTAAACTGTTTGAAGTATCGTTCGAGCTGTCCCTAAAACTCTTCAAACAGTTGAGCAAAAAAATCCATTTGAATTAGGTTCGAAGCCTATTCGATGATACAGAGGCTAGTTTAGACCGTTTGCAATCCGTTAAATGACTGTTAGAAGTCTATTCGAATAGTACGGTTTGTGGCACCTCTATTATTTTTTAGCCTATTTAAGGCAATTTTGTGCCCAATTTCGAGATCTAGACTTCACTAGTTGATTCTTAGGTTTTGTAAGCAGCTTTTGAGAGCTTTGTAGAGAGAGAAACACATAGATCCAAATATATTTTGTCTTTTAGTTGTTGATTTCAGTTGTATTTCAATTCAGATAGAGTAATTCAATGGTATTGAGTAGCCAATCTTACTCTCAGAGATAATTGTGAAGATCATCCAAGGATCTCAAGATTTTCAATGGAGGTAATTGAATAATCATTGTTCTATCCTTCAAATTTCATAATTCTTAATAATTGAACTTTAGATCTTTAAGAAAACTTAGACTCTTGACTAAGTTTGGTAATTTCAATACTCAAACCCTAGTTTGGTATTGAGATTACACAAATTGATGGTATGAGCCTATGACTTTAGTTTGACTATAACTGTAAGTTCAATTACCATTGAATTATTGTTTTTAATTGTTGAATTCTCCAAATCAAAAGCTCAAGATGAAATCAATAATTTGAGTTAGAAAACCTCTTTGAAACTTGGACGATTTGGATAATTGGATCAATTGGATCCAATACCTTCTCCTTTACAGTTCAATTGTTTTGATATTGCCTTAGTTTAGATAACTCAACTTCTCTCAAAATCAATCAATTTTTGATTTACTTTTTAGAAGTATTCAATTGTGCATGTTGCAAGTTCAAGGGTTATATGTGTTTGCCAAGTTTAATTCATATTCAAGACCATCCCCGTGAAATTCGACCTTGGACTCACCGAGATTATACTATTATGCTATTCTACACTTGAGATTAGAGGATATACTCATTAGGTGAAGTCAGGGATTCATATTAATCTTTGAAGCTTAAAACATTATTTTTCCCCATTTGAAATTAATGCTAAATTTTGATTGCTTCTCTGTTCAAATTAATACATTAAAACAAATATGCATGGTTGTTGTCATCTATCCATTCATTTGGTATTTGGGAAGGTTTGAGATAATCAAATATCTTAAATTAAAGAAGTCACATATAATTAATGTAACTCACAAAATACTATTTGTAAGCACCCCAATTTTGCCCGTTCGGCGATCTCCTGCCCGACCGGGTTCGGTTTTCAACATCACAACACATGCAAGCTCAAGATGAGCCTTTCAATCTCCAATCCAACCAATTGGTTGCTTTTCGGGTCCACAAGGATCCGCTGGAGCCTTAAGGACCATTATTCCAGGCAGTTTTACGGACCAGGCGGTCTCGAAAACCAATGCCAACCAGGTAGCTTCCTGGGATCGGGCGATCTCGGGGACCAACACCTCATCAAAAATTTTAGACGGTTCACTTCTGGCGCCTGCTAGCTCGTCAATGTAGAATGTTCGTCATTTGGTAGCTCTCCGAGACCGGGCATTCTCGGAGACCAACACCACCCTTCCAGGTAGCTTTCTAGGACCAAGCGTTCTCAGGAACCAACACCACCCCTACAGGTAGCTCTTTAAGAACGGGCATTCTTAGAGACCAACACCGCACAGTAGTTTTCCAAGACCGGGCGGTCTCGGAAACCAACACCTAGGTCAACACCGGCGCCTGCTAGCCCGACTCGGTGAAAAATGACTAAACCTGCCCCTTAGGCCTCCAGGCACATTTTGGGAAAGTTCAAAATCGCTCAAAACGATAAGTCCATCATTTCACAATGTTTTCAAACCATTAGGCGTCCCCCGCATGCCATTTGGTCCAAATCCGGTCCTATTCCGGCTCATTTTGGTCAAAATGATCATTTTGCCCCTGAACGGCTCAGCACGACACAAACCTCGCTGAACGGTAAAAGACTCTCTCAAAACCATCCCTGAATAGCCCTGCACGCTTAACACAATATACTAGACCATTCCTGACCATTTTTAGCCAACTCCGGTCAAAATGACCGTTTTGCCCCTAGAAACCCAAAAATGCCCGAAACAGCACCGGCTTTGGGATTTCGAGCAAAGGGTTTCACCACACGCCTTTGTTTAACCCAAGGAGCACCCTACGACACTAAACTCACACGATGCGATAAAAGTTCCCTAGAGCGTCTCGTAAACGCTCAGCCAAAATTGTCTTTTCCCCCGATTCCCTAGTTATAACGCACCATCAACCGGCTTGAGAAATGCGTAAATTAGAGAATTCTCGAAAGCTCATCCATAGATCTTTCCATTGATACGGTTCGATCAAATAGATCGCCCCTCGAAGCCCTCCATCGTACGGTGTGCAAACCATAACTTTCAGCAACCCCTGGAGCGTCTCGCAGATGCTCCGCCAAGGTTGATTTTTTTTCCGATTCCCTAATCAAAACCCATCGTCAAACGACTTGAGAAATGCGTAAAATTGAGAATTTCAGAAAGTATTCCCAGAGTACTTTCCATCGGTACGGTCCGATCAAGTAGATCGTTTCTCGAACGCCTCGATCACACGAAATGAAAACAACCACTTTCGAACACCCACAGAGCGTATCACAGGCGCTCTGCAAAATTGTCCTTTTTGGCACACTTCCCAAGACGATTTCACTCACCTCCAAACATAATTCAAACTTTTCGAGAACATGAAAGTTTATCAGAAGCACTAGGAGAACATCCCGAGTGCGACTGATTCCCCCAGAACCTTCCCGATTGACCTGATTATTGAGGCAAAGTTTGGACGAACTTTCCCGGTGATGGAGCGTATGCTACATGCGCTCAAATTTTGATCAGATCGACCGAATTTCGATCAATGGTCGAGATTTAACCAGTACACAGGGTGCCACGTGTTATTCTGGTAATGGAATAGTACCTGCCCATGTCCTACATGCGCAAGGCCAAATTTTGGCCATGCGCATGTAGCACATGCGCAAGGTCTGTTCCAGATTGCCTATAAATAGAGGCCTGCCCTTTGCATATTCCAGGTCCGAAATTGATACGAAACTCTGCTGAAATCACTTCAGAAACTCGAATCTCTACATATATTCCTCCCCTCCAACACTTAGGCTAGATTCTACCCCTCCTAAGCCTATACACTCCATATACAAGGCCTCATACACATTTATACACTCCACTCTAGCCTCTCAAGCCTTCTTGAAGTCACTCAAGCCTTCTTGAAGTCACTCAAGCTCCCATCAAGACATCCATTGAAGACTACAAATGTGTTGAATGCAAAAGGTGGTATCCCTTTTACATTTATACTCTCCCCCACTCTTCTCTTCTCCCTCCTAGCCTACTTAGGCTATTCTCTATTTTAATCCCCATCTTCAACCCCCTTTTCTTGCATGCTTGAGCCAAGAGGGCTCTTAGATTATGCCTAGAGGAAAGCAAGTGAGAGCCACCGTGTAGGGGGACCTCTCACTAGCCTACTTTAAGATGGTATGGCCTAGGAGCCCGTTGTTTATGTGGTGTAACCTAAAAACCTTGTATGTAAATCATGACCCCTTGCATATTCCTATTTTGATCACGTCTTGTGTGCTTGGCTTCATTTTATGCTTATTGTCATGCTCCACAATGCTTACATTGCTCTTAATTTTATGCCATTTCCAAGCTCTACATTTCTTTTAAAAATTGTTCCAAGAGTTGGCCCCTTGAAGTCTAGGATGAAACCTTAGGAATTATGCCCTAGAAAATTCCTCACTACCCCCTAATTCACACTTTTGCATCATTGCATTTCAATCTGCACAAAAGTTGCTTTCAAACTCCCTAATTTTCAAGGTTTCCATTCTCTCAAATTTTGTTGCTAAAATGGCCCCATGGAACCCTCTGTTGAGTGGTCTCCCTTTATATTGGCCATAGGAGCCCTAAACTGTTAGAATGACTCCCTTTTCTCTTTATGCTTGCCTAAAAATGATGTTCAAACTCTTTGAATTCTATGGTTTCTATTCTCTCAAGTTTAGTGGTTGGAATGACCCCATAAAACCCTCTCTTGAGTGGTCTCCCTTTTGTTGGCCATATGAACCCTCTCTTGATGGAATGTTCCCCTTGAAAGATGATTTTCAAAATCCTTCTCAAAAGATGATTTTCAAAAATGCATTCTCTCCATCTTTGCATCAAAAATGATTTTTCAAAAATTGCCATCATTATGTTGATTTTTGAAACCCCCACTCTTGCTAAGATAAAAGTTATGATGTTCATAAGAAAACCTTCCTTGGAATGGTCTCCAATCACCAACCATGTAAACCATGCTCTTGGCTATAGTCAAAATTTTCATGGAAATGATTTTCAAAAGAATTGTCCACCAAAGTTCCTTGCATAGCATGTTTTGTCCTTCAAAATTCTCTCCAAAAATGCATTAGACCAATTTTCAAAACCAACTTCCAATCCAATCCTAGGTTAATTTGACCCTAGTTGTCCAATCCTAGGTTAACTTGACCCTAGTTCACTCATCTTAGGTTAACCTAACCCTAAGTCATCCTAACCTTAGGTTAACCCAACCTTAGTTAGTTAACCATGGGTCATCTTAACCCTAGGTTAACCTAACCCAAGTTAGTTAACCTTAGGTCACCTCTAACCCAACCTGGGTTAATATGCTTTAAGGTTCCAACTCTGGAACCCTTTTCTAAATGATTACCCAATTTTAAACCATTCTCATAACTCATTTTTCCAAAATCCCCCACTCGCACGATTCCAAAAAAAACAACTCCATAAACTTTTCAAATGTTCCTACACTCCATCTTCAAGGCATTTCCAAAAATGTTTTCAAAAGGTCACAAACCTAAGGTGTCCCTAGCCCTCTCATGGTTAGGGATTCCAAGGACAAGGTGACATATTAAGAACAACCTCTAAGGTTGTCCATATTAGGACTCCAAACCCTTAGCCATATCCAAAAACCACTTTCAAAAACTAATTCATCAAAACATTCTAAAGTCGTGCTTCCAAGACAAGACTTCAAAAACACTTTCAACTTCTCTTGAGTCTTGCCAAAGCTTTTTCCAAAACTCCCTTAAGTTGATCCAAAAACATTTTCAAAACACTCCACCATCCAATTTCAAGTCAAAAACTTCCAAGACCACAAGGAGTCTTCAACTTCCAAGACCACAAAGAGTCTTCAACTTTCAAGACCACAAAGAGTCTTCTACTTCCAAAGACCTTAAAGTGTCTTAAACTTTTCTAAGACCACAAAGAGTCTTCAACTTCCAAAGACCTCAAAGTGTTTTAAGCTTTTCCAAAGACCCCAAAGTGTCTTCAAACCTTCCAAAGGCCCTAATGCGCCTATTTTCCATCGGGCTCTTGCCCGAACTACGAATGACCTGATTCTCGTCAAATGAGATACGTAGGCAACCTAAAAGGGTGCAGCATAACTTTTATTTCAACCCCAATCCCTTTTTCAAAAATTCCAATCAATTCAAAGTTTCTATTCCAAACTCTTTCAAAACCTCCGTTATTTTCAAAATTTTTCCAAAAACTTGCATCATGCATCATCCATCTGAAAAGTGATGACTAAACCCCGTTTTCAAAAATTCTAAAGTGGATATAAAGTGGACCATGGTAACTGGTTATTTTAGTGAGTGAACCAAGAGTGATTAGACATGTAGGTACCGAAAGGGCGGGGTAGGGTGATGATTTTAGGATACACGTAACCAACCCCCGAACCTTAGATTTCTATTTTCGAAAAACCAAAATGGAGTTATTTTGAAAAAAGGGTTTAAACATTTCAAAAGGTTTCCAAACAACCTATTTTCTTAAAAGCCCTCTCTTGAGGGAGTTTTTCAAAACCTTTTCCAAGAAACCCTAAGTTTAATCTTCGAATTAACACTTAGTTTTAGGTGTCCTAACTCACCTTAATGAAGTTAGGTGGCGACTCCTACTTTTCTAAAAAGCCCTTAATCAAACCAATTTTCAAACCTAGTTGCACTTGTCCTTCTAGGAGGATGAGTTCTAGTGACAGAGTTCCGTGCTTTAGGGTCTCCGAATCGAAAGGACCTTGGACACCCAAAAATCGAGGCGCGACACTATTATTGTTGATAATGTATTTCATAGACATTTCTAAAGTTAATTGACAGTTAGTTGGGGTGTGGTAATGCCATGTACGTTTGGAAATCAAATACTAGTTTCAGAGACACCACCCTGTGCATAGGTTTAAATAAACACATACTATAATCTGTGGCGGAGGTAGCATGTGTGCAGAGGGGCAGCTCCCCTCAAAATTTTAAAATTTTACCTTTGCTTATAGTTTTTAAATTTTTTTCAATTTGGCCTGTCATAATTTTGAAATGCCCCCCTCATTTTGTCTATAAACATTTCAGTTTTATCTATATTTTTAGAAATATATTTAAATTGCCCCTCTCAAATTTTATAAATGGCCCTCAAATTTTCAACATGCTATTTTTACCTACAATTTTAGAAATATTTATAAACCTTTTCCTACTATAACTTTATAAATGCTCTATTGTATAGTCATTTTGCTTTAAAGATCTATTAATATACAAAATTTTATGTACATTATACATACGTATAGAAGACAAGTGTCCTATTATTGATTATAAAAAAAATATATATATATATATATATATTATAATTAACGGTTACCCGTCTAAATGGATTTTTTGGCTTTACCACTGGCTATAATAAGACCAACATTAATAATAACAATAATAAGACTAATGATAACAGTTATAGTTCGCACTCATCAAAACAGAAGTCCACCGCCCCCGGCCCGCCGCCCCCCCCCAAGCTAAAAAAAAAAAACAAATAAACAACTGTAGGGTAGCTTATTTTGGGATTAAAAGAAATCAATAATACATAGGTCCGTTTGGGAGCAACGTTTTTGATTGAATAAGCTTCTTAAAAAAAACTTGGCTGGGTGTTTGATATCTTATTGAAAAACTATTTTACAGCTTTTAATTGTTAGTGTCTGGAACATTCTTTTTTTAATTGATTTTTACGTACAGATAGTAATATTACCCTCAAATTAACCTTGATGATATAGCAATTATGTTTGGTATGCATAATCTTTCAGTCACGTAAAATAAATTAAGAATATATGTTAAAGGCAGGGTGACAAATGGACATATATGGACACGTTTAAATGGGTTAGCAGCGGTAGTGGATGGTGACGCTAGCAAGAGGTGGTGGATGGTGGCGACAGCAACGGGAGGTGGTGGGTGGTGGCTGCAGCCACTACAGTGGGCAGTGGCGGCAATAACATGCAATGGTTGGTGGGGGTGGGTAGTGGTGGGTGGTGGTGGTGGTGGTGGCGGTGGCATGGTGGTGGTGCTGGTAGTGTTGGTGGGGGTTGCAATGATAAGTGGTGGTAGAGAACATTTTACCTTCTTATGGTTTAGTCCAAAACACATGACCCCCTAGAAGTTCAAAAATGAACATAGAACCCCTTTGTCCTTTGGATTAAAGTGCAAAATAGACATAATTTGTTAATTTTAACTTGTAGTGTTTCACACGCGCTGATTGAAACTTTTTCTCCCAAAATGGACTAGGAAAAGTATGATTTTGCCCATTTATTCACACTCTTTGTTCTTGACGGTTGGATCTCATTATCACCAGTGCCGACGCTGGCCAAAAGAGCACGACATACAGTGGAGCACTCACCCATTTAGTTGAATTTCTCATGGGCGAATTCGACGAAGTTTCCTCCCTCTTCCCTATTGCATGGTCATTAAATTGATTGGCAACTATGCAGGTGGACCCTATAAGCCCTAGCTAGAGCTCAGTTTTTGGAAAATTTTGTCAGGCAAAAATGTAACAGAATACAAGTGCATAATTGTTCAATTTTCTGCCAAGATGGTGAAAAGCCATTTTCTATAATGTTTCCACCAGAATTATGAGATTAGACAAAAAAAAAAAAAAGAAAAGAAAACTTTTCCAATTCTCTCTCCCCTCAAGAGTTCATCAAGGGCTATACCACCTATATTAGTTATTAAAACCAATTTCATGAAATAAATCCAATCTAGTTGGCCTATCAGATAGATGATTAATATATATAGTTAGTTGTATATATATTGTAAGCACCCCATTTTTGCCCGCTCGGCAATCTCCGGCCCGACTAGATTCGGTTTCCGACATCACAATACATGCAAGCTCAAGATGAGCCTTTCAATCTCCAATCCAACCAACTGGTCACTTCTTGGGTCCACAAGGATCCGTTGGAGCCTTAAGCACCATTATTCCAGTCAGTTTTCCGAACCGGGCGGTCCCGGAAACCAACGCCATCCAGGTAGCTTCCCGAGATCGGGCGATCTCAGGGACTAACACCTCATCAAATTCTAGACGGTTCACTTCCGGCGCCTGCTAGCCCGCCAACGTAGAATGTCCGTCATTTAGTAGTTCTCTAAGACCGGGCGTTCTCGGAGATCAACACCACACTTCCAGGTAGCTTTCTGGGACCAGGCGTTTTCAGGAACCAACACCACCCCTATAGGTAGCTCTCTAAGAACGGGTGTTCTTAGAGACCAACACTGCACAGGTAGTTTTCCGAGACCGGGTGGTCTCGGAAACCAACACCTAGGTCAACACCAGCGCCTGCTAGCCCGACTCGGTGAAAAATGACCAAATCTGCCCCTTGGGCCTCCAGGCACGTTTTGGGAAAGTTCAAAATCCCTCAAAATGACAAGTCCATCCTTCCACAATGTTGTCAAACCATCAGGCATCCCCCGTATGCCATTTGGTCCAAATCTGGTCCTATTTCGGCTCACTCAGGTCAAAATGACCATTTTGCCCCTAAACGACTCAGCACGACACGAACCCCGCTGAATGGCGACAAACTCTCTCAAAACCATCCTTGAACAGCCCTACACGCCTACCACAATATACCAGACCATTCCTGACCATTTCCAGCCAACTCTGGCCAGAATGACCGTTTTGCCCCTGGGAGCCAAAAACGCCCCGAAACAGCACTGGCCTTGGGGTTTCGAGCAAAGGATTTCACCGCACGCCTTTGTTTAACGCAAGGAACACCCTACGACACTAAGCTCACATGGCTCGATAAAAGTTCCCTGGAGCGTCTCACAAACGCTCCGCTTAAATTGTCTTTGCTCCCGATTTCTTGAATATATCGCATCGTCAACTGACTTGAGAAGCGCGTAAATCAGGGAATTCTCAAAAGCTCGTCCATAGATCCTTCCATCGATATAGCTCGATCAAGTAGATCACCTCCCGAAGCCCTCCATCGTACGGTGCGAAAACCATAACTTTCAGCAACCCTTGGAGCGTCTCGCAGACGCTTTGCCAAGGTTGACTTTTTCTCCAATTCCCTAATCAAAACGCACCGTCAAACGAATTGAGAAATGCGTAAATTTGGGAATTCCAAAAATTATTTCCAGAGTACTTTCCATCGGTACGGTCCGATCGAATAGATCGCTTCTCGAAGGCCTCGATCACATGAAACGAAAACAGCCACTTTCAAACACCCACGGAGCGTATCACAGACGCTCTGCAAAAGTTTCCTTTTTGGCACACTTCCCGAGACGATATCACTCATCTCCAAATGCAATTCAAACTTTTCAAAAACATGAAAGTTCATCGGATGCAATAGGAAAACGTCCTGAGTGCAACCGATTCCCCCGGAACCTTCCTGGTTGGCCCAATTATCAAGGCAAAATTTGGACGAACCTTCCCAGTGATGGAGCGTATGCTACATGCGCTCAAATTTTGATCAGATCGACCGACTTTCGATCAACGGTTGGGATTTAACCAGTACACAGGGTGCCACGTGTTATTCTGGTAATGGAATAGTACCTGCGCATGTCCTACATGCGCACGGCCAAATTTTGGCCATGCGCATGTAGCACATGCGCCAGGTCTGTTGCAGATTGCCTATAAATAGAGGCCTCCCCCCCCTTGCATATTCCAGGTCCGAAATTGATACGAAACTCTGCTAAAATCACTCCAGAAACTCGAATCTCTACATATATTCCTCCCCTCCAACACTTAGGCTAGATTCTACCTCTCCTAAGCTGTACACTCCATATACAAAGCCTTATACACACTTATACACTCCACTTAAGTCTCTCAAGCCTTCTTAAAGTCACTCAAGCTCCAACCAAGACATCCATTGAAGACTACAAGAGTGTTGAAGGCAAAAAGTGGTATCCCTTTTACATTTGTGCTCTCCCCCACGCTTCTCTTCTCCCTCCTAGCCTACTTAGGCTATTCTCTATTTTAATCCCCATCTTCAACCCCCCTTTTCTTGCATGCTTGAGCCAAGAGGGCTCCTAGATCATGCCTAGAGAAAAGCAAGTGAGAGCCACTGTGTAGGGGGACCTCTCACTAGCCTACTTTAAGATGGTATGGCCTAAGAGCCCCTTGTTTTTATGGTGAAGCCTAAAAGTCTTATATGTGAATCATGACCCCTTGCATATTATTATTTTAATCATGTTTTGTATGCTTGGCTTCATTTTATGTTTATTGCCATATTCCACAATGCTTGCATTGCTCTTAATTTTATGACATTTCCAAGTTCTACATGTCCTTCAAAAATTGTTCCAAGAGTTGGCCATTTGAAGTTTAGGGTGAGACCTTAAGAGTCATGCCTTAGGAAAATCCCTCTCAACCCCCTAATTCACACTTTTGCCTCATTACATTTCATCTTGCACAAAGATTACTTTCAAACTCCCTAATTTTCAAAGGTTTTCATTCTCTCAAATTTAGTGGTTGGAATGGCCCCATGGAACCCTCTCTTGAGTGGTCTCCCATTTATTGGCCATATGAACCCTCTCTTGATGGAATGGTTCCCTTGAAAAATGGTTTTCAAAATCCTTCTCCAAAAATGATTTCAAAAATGCACTCTCACCATGTTTGCATTAAAAGTGATCTCCCAAAAATCACTATCATTATGTTGAATTTTGACCCTTTATACTCTTGTCAAGATATTGGTTATAATGGCCATAAGGAAACCTTCCTTGGAATGGTCTCCCATCACCAACCATATAAACCATTTTCTTGGCTAGAGTCAAAATTTTCATGGAAATGATCTTCATAAAGATTGCCAACCAAAGTCTATTGCATATCATGTTGTGTTTTCAAAATTCTTTCCAAGAGTGCATCAAAACAACTTTCAAGACCATTCTCCAATCTAACCTTGGGTAAACTTGACCCTAGTTACCAAACCCTAGGTCACCTTGACCCTAGTTACCTACCCCTAGGTTAATTTGACCCTAGTTACCTAACCCTAGGTTAACTCAACCCTAGTTAGTTAACCCTTAGTCTTCTTAACCTTAGGTACCCCCTAACCCTAGGCCAACCCAACCTAGGTTAAGTGAACTTCAAAGTCCCAACTCTTGGATCCTTTTCAAAATGATCATTCAAAATTTTCAAATTATTCTCATAGCTTATTTTCCAAAACCCCTTACTCTGATGATTTCAAAAAACATAACTCCATACATTCTTCTTTTGTTCCCACACTACATCTTCAAGACCTTTCCAAAGATATTCTCAAAGAGTCACAAACCTAAGGTATCCCTAACCCCCTCATGATTAGGGATTCCAAGGACAAGTGATAAATCAAGAACAACCCCTAAGGTTGTCCATATTAGGATTCCAAACACCACTTTCAAAAACCAATTCATCAAAACATTCCAAAATCATACCTCCAAGGTTTTCAAAACAAAGTTTCTAAAACATTCTCAAACTCTCTTGAGTTATCCAAAAACGTTTTTCAAAATTCTATCAAATTGATCCAAAAGTATTTTCAAAACACGCCACCATCCAATTTCAAGTTAAAACTTTCAAGATCACAAAGAGTCTTCAACTTTCAAAGACCTCAGAGTGTCTTAAACTTTTTCAAAGACCCAAATTGTCTTTAAACTTTCCAAAGGCCCTAATGCGCCTATTTTCCATCGAGCTCTTGCCCGAACTACGAATGACCTGATTCTCGCTAAATGAGATACGCAGGCAACCTAAAATGGTGCGGTCATAACTTTTATTTCAACTCCAATCCCTTTTTCAAAAATTCCAATCAACTCAAAGTTTCTATTCCAAACTTTTTCAAAACCTCCATTATTTTCAAACTTTTTCAAAAACTTACATTATGCATCATCCATCCATCCGAAAAGTGATGACTAAATCCCTTTTTCAAAGTTTTAAAGTGGATATTAAGTGGACAATGGTAACCGGTTATCCTAGTGAGTGAACCAAGGGTGATTAGACATGTAGGTACCGAAAGGTCGGGGTAGGGTGATGATCTTAGGATATCTTCCCTACACGTAACCAACCCCCGAACTTTAGATTTCTGTTTTCGAAAGACCAAAATGGAGTTATTTTCAAAAAGGGCTTAAACATTTCAAAAGGTTGCCAAACAACCTATTTTCCTAAAAACCCTCTCTTGAGAGAGTTTTCAAAAACCTTTTTTAAGAACTCTAAGTTTAATCTTCGGATTAACGCTTAGTTTTAGGTGCCCTAACTCACCTTTATCAAGTTAGGTGGCGACTCCTATTTTTCTAAAAGGCCCTTAGTCAAATCAATTTTCAAACCCAGTCGCACTTGTCCTTCTAGGAGGACGAATTCTAATGATAGAGTTTCGTGCTTTAGGGTCTCCGAGCTGAAAGGACATTGGACACCCCAAAAAACCGGGGCACGACATATATATGTAAGCACCCCATTTTTGCCTGCTTGGCAATCTCCGGCCCGACCAGATCCAATTTTCAAACATCACAATACATGTAAGCCCAAGATGGGTCTTTCAGACTCCAATCTAGTCAACTAGTCGCTTCTCGGACCCATATAGCCCAACTGTAGCCATAAACATCATCATGCTCCTAGGCATTCCAGGCAGTTTTTCAAGACCGGGCGGTCTCGGGAACCAATGCCATCCAAGTAGCTTCTCGAGATCGGGCGATCTCGGGGATCAACACCTTATCAAACTCTAGACGGTTCACTTCTAGTGCTTGCTAGCCTGGCAATGTAAAATGTCTGTCATTTGGTAGTCCTCCGAGACTAGGTGTTCTCGAAGACCAACACCACCCTTATTGGTAGCTTTTTGAGACTAGACGTTCTCAGGAATCAACACCACCCTACAGGTAGCTCTTTGAGATCGGGTAGTTTCATGGACCAACATCGCACAGGTAGTTTTCCTAGACTGGGTGGTCTAGGAAACCAACACCTACGTTAACACCAGCGCCTGTTAGCTCGACTCGGTACAAAATGACCAAACCTGCCCCTTGGGCCTTTAGGCATGTCTTGAGAAAGTTTAAAATCTCTCAAGAAAGTAAGTCCACCTTTCCAAAGTGTTACTAAATAGTTAGGCGTACTCAATATGCTATTGTGTCCAATTCCGGTCCTCTTTCGGCTAACTTCGGTCAAAATTGTTGGTCCAATAGGCAACCCAAGAAGGGGTTGAATTGGGTTTCATTCGAAGATTAATACAAGTTAAGATTAATTAAAATTAATCTAAACAATATAGTAGCGATTAATTTATGTGCAAAGCAATGTAATCAATAGAAGTAAAGAAAACAGAACAATAGAAGAGAGACACAGATTTACCGAGGTTCAACCACAAACCGTGGTCTACGTCCTCACCCCAAGACCTCCTTGAAGTCTTCTTCCAATATGTAATCACCTATTACAAGATGGGCCACTGATTGACAAAGTGCTCAACTCATTTTACAAAGAACTCCTTACCGAGCTCTTCAAACCCCAAGTGGTTTTATCCAAGCTCCACTCAAATTAACAAGAGTTTTGCTTCAGACAAGAGAACTCTCAAACTCTCAATTACAAGTGTATAGAAGTATACAACTCACTCTCTACTAAGAGTAGATTTTACATTCAAAGCTCACAAGAATAAAACAGGAAGAATGTTCAGGAATATCAGGTAGATCAGTGATTCTTGTCTCTTGTTGTTTCTTCCTTTTAATTCTCGTATATAAATGTAGTTGGAGGCTAGTATATATACCCTTGCATTGATTCCATCTGTTGGAGGTGGTTGGGTATCATAAATGCACGTCCAGTCTGTTATAACGTTAAGAAAAATAGCCGTTATAATAGAGGGAGTCGGCTCCAGGTCTGTGGAGTCAACACTTCCTGCTTCTGCATTTACCAGACGATGTTCACTGAGTTCATGAGTCCCCTCTTCAAGTTGATGAGGCGACTCCTTGTTCATCTGTTTTCTTCATCTTAGGCTTCTGCTATCATAAGGCGGCACTTCAGCTTCAGGTGTCTGCTCATTGATCATTTAAACTTTAGGCCTTTTTTTACTTCTGCTGGCAGGTGGCGACACTTCGCCTTCATGTGTCCACTCATTGATCATGTCGTCTTCAAGCCTTTGCGTCTGACACCATGAGGCGACTTTTCATTACAATATATCCACTCATTGCCTACTTGGTCTCTAAGCTTTTTGCTTCTGTGTTCAAGAGGCGACACATCATTTCCATGAGTCCCCTCATTGTCCAATTTATCTTTAGGCCTTTTTGCTTCTGTGTTCAAGAGGAGACACATCATTTCCATGAGTCCCCTCATTGTCCAATTTATCTTCAGGCCTTTTTGCTTCTGTGTTCAAGAGGCGACACTTTACTTTCATGAGTCCCCTCATTGCCCAGAAATCTGTCTTCCATCTTCCAATGATTAAGGTCATCTTAGCATAGGTGTAAGATCTTCAAGGAGTATGTCTTTGGGGTATGATGATCAATCAAATCTTCTTAACTCATCAGAGTTAACTTCTATTCAATTTGGATTGAATCAATCATTGGATATTGAACTTCTTCTTGAATCTCAAACAGTCAAAGCTTCTTGGATCAATGTTAATCTTTTCTTCTTTACTTTCAAAGCTTTCTTCTTTCATTGTAGAATATCTTCTTCAATGCCAATCTTCCTCAATTGTGTGAAGCTTCACAATGCTTCAAATCTGATTTGCTTTCTTTGATAGCAATTCTTCATTCTTCATTAAAGATCACTTCACTGAGACCATTGCAGACTTGATGAAATCTCTTTACACATCTAATCTTCATTGATCCTTTATATTGTAGAAGAATTCTTCACTTGGATTCCATGTGGAAATCAGATATTCATTGTGAGCCATCTTCTCAGCAACTTCAATCACATGTCTTGAATTGGTCTTTAGCATACTAGATGAAATCATCTCTTGAGCATTTTCCAAACTCTTCAACAAACAATTCATCTTTAACTGAGCATTGCACCTCCTCAACTGATCTTTGCATATTCTGATGAAGTCTTCAGTCTGGTGCAAGTCAATCTTCATTAAAATTATGCATACTTGAAAGAAGCTTTAATTGAGCACATTCAATCTCTTCGAATGTAGAACATATGTTTGAAGTAGAGATAGGCGACAATCCTTTATTTGGTTCATTGCATAATTCTTCGAATTCATTGCTTGCTTCTTGAACTTGTTGTGCATTCTTCTTGACATGTATTAGACTTAAGATTCAACTTTAAGTCTAAGCTATGAACTTTGTTAATCTGCACACTAAGTAGATTCATCAGTAACATAACACAAAGTTTAGTTATCATCAAAATCAACATAGGAATTAACCTTGAGTTAACAAGGATCAACCTTGACTCAACAAAAATAACCGCTTTACCCCTAGACGCCCTAGCACATCACAAATCCCACCAAATAGTGAAAAACTCTTCCGGGATCATCTCTAAATGACCCGGCACGCTTAACATAACACTCCAGTCTATTCTTGACCTTTTTCAATCGTACCCGGTCAAAATGACCATTTTGCCCCTAGCAACCCAAACGCGCCTCGAAAGTACACCGGTCCTAGAATATTGAATGACGGGTCTTATCATACACCCCTATTTAACCTAAGGTAGATTTTACGACGCTAAACACTCCCCACTCAATAAAAGTCCCCCTGGAGCATCTCACAGACGCTTTGCCAAGATTCCTTTTTCTCCCGATTCCTTAGTTATAACGTACCATCAAACGACTTGAGAAATGCATAAACCAGGAAATTCTAGAAAGCTCGTTTATAGGTCTTTCCATCGATACGACTCAATCGAATAGATCGATTCCCGAAGCCTCTCATCACATGGCTTGAAAATTGCTACTTTCAGCAACCCCTGGAGCGTCTCATAGATGCTCCTCCAAGATTAACTTTTTTCCAGATTTCCTGATTATAACGCACCATCAAACGACTTGAGAAATATGTAAATTAGGGGATTCCCGAAAGTATTTTCAGAGAACTTTCTATCAGTACTGTCCGATCGGAGAGATCGCTTCTCGAAGGCCTCGATCATATGGCACATAAAAAACTATTTTTGAATCCCACGGAGTGTATCATAGACGCTTCACAAAAATGCAATTTCATGCACACTTCCCTAGACAATATCTCACACTTTCGAACACCGTTCAGACTTCTCGAAAACTCAAAAGTTCATGAGAAACCCTAGAAAGACACCGTGGATGCAACTGATTCCTCCGAAACCTTTTCGATTAGCACAATTATCGAGGCAAAGTTTAAACAAACACTCCCGGCGACGGAGTGTTTGCTATATATGCCCAGATTTGGATCAGATTGATGAAACTTCGCTTAGCTCTTAAGATTTAACCAATATAATGGGTGCCATATGGCATTCTGCCAATGGAACAGTACTGGCGCATATAGCACATGCGCCAAGGCAAATTTTCCCCAGCGCATGTGGTCTCTTTGGGGTTACCCATAATATAGGCCTCCCTTTTGCATATTCTAGAATAAAAAACTGTGGCGAAACTCTGCACAAACAGCTCCAGAAATCTAAAACGCTCCATATACTTCTCTTTCCAAACACTTAGGTTATAGTTCACCTCACTCTAACCCATACACCTTACCTACAAGCCCTCCATGCCATAGAAAACCTTATTCCAACCCCTTCCATGTCCATCCAAAATCAAGTCCAAGCATCTAACGAAGTTTGAGAGCGTTTGAAGGCAAAATGTGGTATTTCGTTTTATATTTTGTCATCACCCACTCCTCTCTTTTCCCTCCAAGCCTATTTAGGTTATTCTCTATTTTAATCCCTATCTTCTACCCCCCCATTCTTGCATGCTTGAGACAAGAGAACTCCTAGCTCATGCCTAGAGGAAAGCTAGTGAGAGCCACCGTGTAGGGGGATCTCTCACTAGCCTACTTTAAGATGGTATGGCCTTAGAGCACCTTGATTGTGTTATGTAGTCTCTAACCTTGTGTGGATTCATGACCCTCTTTGCATATGATTATCTTGTTCATGTTTTGTGTGCTTGGCTTTATTTTCGTGTTTATAATCATATCTTCCAAGATGTAAGCACCCCATTTTTGACCGCTTGGCAGTTTACACTCCGTCCAGACTTGTTTTCAAGTCATTATGGACATATTCCAATCGAAACCAATCCTCTAGTCCAAATTCCGTCTTTCCATCACTTCGCGGGCCTGTCAGGCCCAAATAGAGGCAAAATGACCAAAATGCCCTTAGGGGCATTGTCCTTTCTTATTCCAATTCCAATCCCTCTCTCGAGACAGTTTATTCCTCGAGACGGTCCGAGTAGCGAAACTACTCACAAAACCGTTAGAGTGGCGGAAACACTCACACCGTTAGAGTGGCGGAAACACTCAAAACCCAGGCACGTCTCTTCGGAGACGGTAAGACCCCTTTTCAATCCTTCTCTCGAGACAGTTTATTGCTCGAGACGGTTCCAATCTAGGCATGTCTCTTCGGAGACGATAAGACCCCTTTCCAATCCTTCTCTCGAGACAGTTTATTCCTCGAGACGGTCCGAGTAGCAAAACTACTCACAAAGCCGTTAGAGTAGCGGAAATACTCACAGAACCGTTAGAGTAGCGGAAATACTCACAAAGCCGTTAGAGTAGCGAAAATACTCGCAGAACCGTTAGAGTAGCGGAAATACTCACAAAGCTGTTAGAGTAGCGGAAATATTCTCAAATCGTCAACCCCGTCCGAGTGGCGGAAACACTCAAAACCTAGGTCAACACCAGTGGCTGTTAGCCCACTTCGGTGGAAAAGGACTAAACTACCCTTAGGACCTTTTCCGAGACTTTCGGTCAGGATAACCATTTTGCCCCTAGGCATCCGAACGCCCCGGGAACCACACCGGCTCTGGGTATCAAACCGGTAATGTTCCGAGAATACTTTTTATGAGTATTCTTAACTTTCCTTTACCTTTCCAGATCATTCCGAGTCAGTTCCGGCCAACCCGGTACAAAATGACCGTTTTGCCACTAGAGGGCCGGTCTCCTTCTTCGACCATACCGGCTCTGGGTATCAAACCGGTAACCTCTTGAGAATACTTTTTATAGTGTTCTCAACCTCCCATTTACCTTTCCAAATCATTCCGAGTCAGTTCCGGCAAACCCAGTACAAAATGACCATTTTCCCCTGGTAGGCCGGTTTCCTTTTCCGACCACGCCGGCTCTGGGTATCAAATCGACAACCTCTGGGAACGTTCTAAATAATGTTTCCAGAACCCAACATGAAGAAGAAAGTAGTCTGCTGGGTGTGTGGACAATCTGGGCACGTCAAGAAAAATTGTCTAAAAGCTGAAGTAGGTTTGGCAAGATGTTCCAACTGAGTGAATGGAGATACTAATAATGACGCTAACTCTGTGTCTCTCTGCATAGACGATGATGTCACATGATAGAGGATGTATTGCTATTATTAGGTCCATAAATTTGCACATGTGCATTGGTTTGGCGTTGATGCAAGGTGTGTGGTGGAAATTCACGTCGATAGCTGATGAACTTCTAAGAAAGCCAAAGGTAGGAGTTGCACCATAATTTTTCAGCAAAGTTATTTTTTGACATGGGTGAAAGTGAAATGCTTGGAATTAGTTTATTCTAAGTGCATATGCTTTTATGGTGGAGCATGATAGCAGAAGTTATGAAGATCTTCATTAAGGTGAAGTGTGGCTGTATGACTAGCCAAAGTCGCAAAAGTGGAGATTTATTGGGTTTTGCTCCTATGCAATCCCACATTAGTTGGGAAGGAAAAGGGAGGCTAGGCTCACAGCCTATATATGGAGGGTTACATCCCCTTGGTTAAGCGCACCAGTCAACAGCTTAGCTAGTAATTTTTTACTTTACTAAAATTTCTCTTAAAGAAGAGAAAGTTAAAGTTTAGCTAGTGGGGAAGCTTAGTGGGTGTCTTTGGGGTGAGGAAGAAAAATTATGTGGTTGTAACAATTTTTCACATAGTATATTTTTCTTTAGGGCTGGTGGTTCTTTTCCTGTTGTGGGAGTTCTCCACGTAAATCCTTGTGTTGTGTTTAACTCTATTTATTTTGATATTCCTATCAAAGGGTAGATCCAAAATGAGGGTGAATTTGGGAGGGCCAAATTCCCAACATTAACAGATAGTTATCAACATTAAAAAACTTTAGTAATAAGTTTTTTATTTCTCTCTTTGATTCTCCTCTGGAAGGTTATGTAATTGGCTAAGTTTCATGCCAAGTCTTGTTTATTGTAACTTGGGGTATTGGGATGTCTATAACAAGCATTTGGAATGAT
>CM065392.1:10840000-10875000 GCA_033060915.1 Euryodendron excelsum | reverse complement strand
ATTTCGTGCCAAGTCTTGTTTAATGTAATTTGAGGTATTGGGATGTCTATCACAAGCATTTGGAATGATCTTCATTACTAATTCATGCAACCTCGTGCTAAGAAGAGATTGTATGAAGCTTCAAAGTGTGCTACGAAACTTCGACAAGTATTAATGGTCTTTGAGATAAGTCGTGGGATGTGTTGGTGTGTGTGGGATGTCATATTAACCCTTGTAGGACCCCTCATGGGACTCTCACAGCACCTTGTGGGAAGAAATAGTGTGTAAACTCTTCTAAGAGACATAATAGGACTCTCGCAGTACCTCGTGAGAAGAAATAGTGTGCAAACTCTTCCAAGAGACTTCATGGGACACTTCGCGGGATCTCATAGCACCTCTCAAGAAGAAATATTGAGGGTGCAGTTCATAGAGGACTTCGCAGGACATCTCATGGGACAGCTCATTGGAAGAAACAGTGAGGGTGCAGGTTCAAGATGGACCTCACGGGACATCTTGCGCCTACGAGCTACCTCGTGGGACACCTCACGCCTGCGAGCTCCACTTATGTGCGAATTAGGGTTCTGCACCGCAAATTTCCTGAAGCTCTATAAATATCAACATTTGTCCTAAAGTTCTAGATTTGAGCAGTCACAAACAAAAATAGATTGAGAGAAGTTTTCTCCCATCTTCTAAAGGCTTAGAAGCAATTCCTTAGGATCAAATCTTTCAACACTTTAAAAGTATTGATGGCTCAATGGCTTTAGATCCAAAGTGTTTCTATGAGAGTAGATTTGCAAAGAAAATAATTCTAAAGGTTTTTGTGGGGTAATAGCATATAGCCCAATCTACACAAACTAAAGTTGGGTTGCTAGGCGGCCCAAATTTAGCACTAAAGAACAGTCCGGCCCAAGTTGCCGACCTTATACCGACCTGGGCCCAATCGCGAAAGACGAACCCAAACCGCTAGCGGTCTCATAGCATTAAATGCGGAGTTGACCCACATTAAATGTGTCAGCGGCTCCCCACGCGACGTTGACAGGCACGTCCGATCAGCTGGATTCCTTAGTGATGGTAGGACAAGCATATGATGATGCCTACCTGGCAAGCCATAATGACTTGTCGGTAGGCCAGGAGCGGAACACTCCATTAATCACACTATAAATACCCAAGCCCTCAAGAGTTAGGTATGGACAATGAACCCCAAGTACATTCAACTTTTACTCATTCAACTCTTGATTAAGGTTGCTAACTTAATCATCGGAGTGTGATCGGCCCAACAAGGGTCGACCCATTCTAACTTCTCTTTCTTGCAGTGAGTTTGGACCCATTAACGTGGGCTTGAGTGTTTAGCCCGACCTTCCTGAAAAATCCCACCTACAATTGGCGCCGTTTGTGGGAAGGCTTGGATAACCATGAGTTTGAACGATCGAAGGGAAAGAGGAGAGAACCACATTGAACAAGGTAATATTGCCTCCTTTAGAAAAGATCAAACCAGTTCGACATAATGCCAATCTACCCCAGTAGATTAGCACCGAGGCAGAAGATTGAGATCATAAATATAAACCCCTGTTGAGAGCCACCAGGGAGCAAAAGAATGACTACGGAGGAACCCGGACTATGTCAGGGAGCGAAATTTCCACAGAAACTACCATCGGAACCTTGCCCCATCACCTTCTAGTGGATGAGTCCCAAGTGAAGATACGCTCCGTTCGGCCGAAAGAGATATTCGGCGGCGCGGCGAAGAGATTGCCTACCTCACCTCCCAAGTTCGGGCCATGAAAGAGGCATTCTCCAGAAGAGAGAAGCGTGGGGGAGAAAGGTCCCCAAACCATGAAAGAACGGCGAGAAGCAGGGACGTCCCGGCGCCGCGAGTAAGAGGAAGCTACACTTCTAGCACCGGGTGTTGTGACGACGGGCGAGCTGATCAACGGAGAGGGAGATGCAAGACTTCGCCAAATGATGAACATGTGGAAGATGGTCGGTAGCGAAAGGACTAGAAAAAAATGGTATAATGAGAAGCTGGAGGATAAGAAGCAGCAAATTAAGGAGCGCACAGCCCACTACCTAGTGAAGAAGGCTTTGGACCAGATTACATCTACACCATTCATAAAGGAGATTGAGTCTCACCCAATTCCTCGAAAGTTCACCCCACCAAAGTTCACTCTATATGATGAAAAGTCCAACCCAGTTAACCATATACGACATTACAAGTAGCTGATGGTGATATGGTGTGGTGACCAAACGTTGATGTGCCGAATCTTCGCCTCTAGTCTGGGGAATGTAGCCTTACGATGGTTCGACAAGTTACCATCCAGGTCTGTGTCAAATTGGAGGTAACTTGCCGAGCTGTTCACCGCTCGTTTCATAGCTAACAACCTCCAGCCTAAGGAGGTCGATTTCTTACTGACTTACGAAAAGGAGAAGGAGAAGGATTACTAGCGTACGCACGACGCTACTGGGAGGCTTATAACGAAATTGACGAGAGCAATGAATAGTTGGCCGTGACTCAATTCAAAATCGGCCTTCCTAGAGAGCATCGCTTGCGATAGTCCTTGATGAAAATGCCAGTCCTCACCATGCAGGAATTAATGTTAAGAATCGAGCGCTATGCAAGATTAGACGAAGATGTGCCTCAGCCAACTCTAGTAAAGGTCGGCATAGCCACTGATAAGATGAACAAGAAGGATGCCGAGAAACCCCGACAAGAAGACAACAACTGGGGAAGAAAGGTGAATGAGGGGGTTTACACAGTTTTTAAAGACCCCATCTATAAAATCTTGCCCCAAATCTGTGACAAAGCATTTTTCAAATGGCCCCCGAAGTTGGGAGGGGACCCAGCGTCTCGAGACCAAAAGAGGTTCTGTTCCTACCACCGCGAGAAGAGGCATAAGACAGAGCAGTGTCGGCACCTCAAGACTCACTTGGAAGATTTGCCAAGGCTGACCATCTCAAACAATTTATTGACTGGGAAAAGACGAAAAACGAGGCCGAACAACCGTAAGTGGAAGATGCACCCCAGAAGGAGATTGAAGCAAGACCAGTCTGAGTAATCAATGTGCTACACGGTTTGGTTGAATCAGGAACCGTCGACCCACATAGATATCAGGTCAAAATACAGAAGGCTACACACTTGAGGGAAGTAATGTAGATACAACCACCGAGCAAGAAAGTCAAGGTCGGCGATGGCCAAGCCTCCATTACCTTCATTGGCGAAGGCCTTGTTGGGGTACAAACCCCTCATAATGACGCCTTGGTTGTAACATTGAGAATGGTGGACTGTGATGTGAAAAGATTGCTCATTGACTAAGGAAGTTCATCCGAAGTCATGTACTACAGCCTGTTCAAGAAGTTAGAGCTCAAGGAGTCCAACCTCTAGCCATCACTCAACCCGTTGGTCAGATTTAACTCAAACCCAGTTTGGCCCATGGGGAATGTAACAATTCTTGTGACTGCTGGGGGAATTACGTTGCAAACGAAATTCCTAGTAGTCAACGTTCCTTCCCCTTACAATGCTATAATGGGATGGACTTGGTTACATCTCATGAAAGCTATCCCCTCGTCTTACTATTAGCTAATCAGATTCCCGATCCTCGGTGGAGTGGGGAAAACAAGGGATGACCAAGTGGCTGCCAAACAGTGTTTCCTCACGGCATGCACAACAAAGACAAAGGCTGAAAAAGTGCAGATGATGGAACTACATGAAGACACCCCCACTATCGACAATGTGGGGCAGACACCTAAGAGCAAGGCCGTGGAGAAACTGAAAAATATACACATCGATTGACAGGATGATAAGTACTTCATCATCGACACTTTTTTGTCCAAAATGAAGGAATGCTTTCTGATCGAGTTATTGACGAGTTACCTTGAGGTATTCACCTGGACTCCTTATGATATTTCGGGAATTGATGCCGAAGTTGCCTGCCACAGGCTCAATGTTGGCCCAAAATGCCGATCTATGGTCTGAAAGGGTAGAAGGGCGGCAACACAGCATGTGGATGCTGTTATTGAAGAAACATAAAAGCTTTTGGAAGCTAGGGCAACTCAGAAAATCAACTACCCGAGCTGGCTTTCAAACACAGTGGTGGTCAAGAAGAAGGACGGCAAGTGGAGGGTCTATATGGACTTCACTGATCTAAACAAAGCATGCCCAAAAGACCCATTTACCCTCCCCAAAATTGACCAGCTTGTGGATGCAATATCTAGTTTTAAAAGGATGAGTTTCTTAGATGCTTATCGAGGGTATCACCAGATTCTCCTCTATCTTGATGATCAAGAGAAAATGGCCTTCATCGCTCTATAGGGTATATTTTGCTATAAAGTGATGCCCTTTGGTCTGAAGAATGTCGGGGCTACGTACCAGCGATTGGTCACCAAAATGTTCAAAAAACAAATCGGCAGCACTGTGGAGGTCTACATCGACGATATGGTTGTAAAAAGTAAAGTCAACCACTCCCATCTAGAAGATCTCAAAGAGGTACTAAGCATCCTGAAGCAGTACAAAATGAGATTAAATGCCTTAAAATGCGTCTTCAGCGTCAGCTCGGGTAAATTCCTAGGATTCTTGGTCACACATCACGGCATCGAGGTGGATCTGCGACAGATCAGTGCAATCCAGAGTGTCCAGGCCCCAAAGAATGCTAAGGAGGTGCAAAAGTTAACTAGAATGGCAGCAGCACTCAACAAGTTCATAAGCCGATCATCAGACAAGTGCCGACTATTCTTCCAGCTTCTTAAAAAGCGAGAACAATTCAAATGGACTCCCGAATGCGACCAAGCTCTCAATGATTTTAAGAAATACTTGACCCAGCCACCTTTACTTTCCACCCCACTCAAGCATGAGGAACTCTTTCTCTACTTTGCGGTGTCGGAGCATGCAATCAGCGCCGTACTACTTAAGCAACAAGATTGGTAACAGCTGCCTGTGTACTATGTCAGCAAAACTCTTTTCGAGGCAGAAAGTAGATACTTACCCCTAGAGAAATTGACCCTTGCACTGGTAGTAGCATCCCGAAAATTGATACATTACTTTAGAGCTTATACCATCAACGTCCTCACAGACTACCAGCTCAAACCCCTCCTTCGAAGGGCCGACTTCTTTGGCAGATTGGCAAAATGGGCCGTGGAGTTGGGAAAGTTTGATATCAAGTTCCATCCCAGATCAGCTGTTGAAGGGCAGGTCCTAGCAGATTTCATTGTCAAATTCTCGGTTGAACTGCCACTCGAAGCTGACCAAACACCCCCTTCTGCTCAGCAGCGCGATGACCTCCCCCTGGATCTTTGGGAGAGCACTGATCATTGGCAACTTTATGTCAACATAGCCTCCAATGACCAGGGGGCAGGATCAAACAGAGTGCTCATCACACCAGACGGATTAGCCATCAAACAAGCTATCAAGCTAGAATTCACTGCCTCAAACAACGAATCTGAATACGAGGCCTTGCTCGCCGGAATACGCCAAGCTATCAAACTAAAAATTTCTGAGATTGTCATCTATTCGGACTCCCTGCTAGTTGTCAACCAGATTACGGGAGAATACGCAGCAAAGAATGACCGAATGACGTAATACTTAACTAAAGCTAAAGAATTGCTCAACAAATTCAGTTGTTACAAACTTCGCCAGATCAGTTGGGACAATAACTCTCATGCCGATGCTCTGGCAACCTTAGCAATAGCCCTAAAGTCAGGGTCACAAAGAACAATCAATGTGGAGACTTTGGCCAGACCAAGCATATTTCATGAAAAGGAACAAACTCTGACTGTAGAATGATTGGGACCATCCTAGATGGACCCAATTATCTCCTACCTCGAGAGAGACGACCTACCAAAGGACAAAAATGAAGCCAGGCGAATCAAACATACAGCTCTTAGATACTGGTTGTCACCAAACAAAGAACTTTATAGACGATCCTTTACAGGACCTTACTTGCACTGTGTCCACCCGAATAAGGTGCAAAACATCCTATTTGAAATACACAAAGGAATATGTGGAAGCCACGTTGGCGGAAGGTCAGTAGCACACCGAGCTATGTCACAGGGATACTGCTGGCCTTACATGCAAAAAGACGCAGCCCAATACGTCCTAAAATATGAAAAGTGTCAAAGGTATTCTGCCATCATACACCAACCAGCTGAGGATCTCGCAACCATCACTAGTCCTTGGCCTTTTGCCTAGTGGGGACTAGACATAGTCGGGCCCTTGCCCCGAGCTCCAGGGAATAAGAGGTTCCTCATTGTGGCAATGGACTACTTCACCAAATGGGTGGAAGGGGAGCCTTTATCAAACATCAGAGTAATTGACGCTAAAAGGTTCGTATGGAAAAGCATAGTGACGAGGTTCGGCATCCCTCGTGCCATTGTCTCAGACAACGGCACCCATTCCGATGGCAACATGTTCAGAACATTCTGTGAAGAGCTCGAAATTAGAGACTATTACTCAACTCCAGCCTATCCACAGTGCAACGGGCAGGCCGAGATTTTAAACAAAACTATGCTCAATGGAATTAAAAAGCGGCTAGAGATGGCTAAAGGGAAATGGGTGGAGGAACTACCCATCGTTCTTTGGTCCTATAGAACCACCCCAAGAAGATCTACTGGACAAACCCTCTTCTCTTTAGCCTACGGAGTAGAAGCAGTCATACCTTTGGAGGTAGGAGTACCAACGATCAGATCGGCAGCATTCAATACTGGACTTAACGACAAAACTCTAGCAAAGGATCTGGATCTTGCCAAAGAAAAAAAGGAAGTTGCCTTGATCAGACTCACCAAATATCAACGATAATTAAGACGTTTCTACAACAAACGGGTTCATCCAAGAAACTTCGCTCCTGGCGACTTAGTTCTACGAAAAGTACTGGGTGCAACAAAGAACCTAGCGAATGGCAAGCTCGGCCCCAGTTGGGAGGGCCCTTACAGAGTGGCATCCCAGGTCAGCTCTGGTGCATACCGGTTAGAAACTGTTGAAAAAGGAAGACAGTTGCCTCGGCCCTGTAATGCAAACAACCTGAAGAAGTTCTATCAATAGTGAAGGGCCCCATATGATGTAACAACTCGACAAGTGTGTAAAGCCTTTATGAGATCAATGGAAAATGAAGTTGTTCAAACAAATCTACTCTGAGCACCGTAGGACTACACAAAAACCAAGTGTAAAAACTTGGTCTTGTCCAAGTTGGACGGGTCGGCCAAAGAAGGCCACAAAAACCAAGTATAAAAACTTGGTCCTGTCCAAGTTGGACAGGTTGGCCAAAGAAGGCCACAAAAACCAAGTATCAAAAAACTTAGTCCTGCCCAAGTTGGACAGTTTGGCCAATAAAGGTAGCAAAGAACCAAAGCATCAAAGCTTGGCCCTACCTGAGTTAAACAAGCCAGCGATTGAAGACATACGAATCATAAGAACAAAAGGGTGAAATAAATTTCAAACAATCAAGAAAAGTCAGAACAGCAGATTAACAGTTACCAAGAAAAAGCAATATCGAGATGAAGGCAAAACAAGCTTTTCATTAAAAAAAGTAAGGTTGGTTACAAAAAGATGTTCAAAAGAAGGAAAATCTACAATCACTCTGCCGACTTCTCCCCCGGCTGCACATATTTCTCCGCCGAGCTATCTGCGGCCTCTTCTACAACCTTGGACGATTTGGTAGCAGCCTTCCCCTTCTCAACAGTAGCTTTTTCCCTTTCAGCAGTAGCCTCCAAAGCGTGCTGTTTTTGATACTCGACATTGGCTATCACCTTCTATGGGTCGACAACACTGTCTTTAGTAGTGTCAAAGTAATCCAGGCACAAATGCCAAACATCGGAGGACTTGTCCACACCGGCAACAAGTAGGGCACCGTTCTAGCCTTGTCGGAAGATGACATGGCTCAAATCCGTCATCTTAATGGCCAGACAATCGGCCCCCCTTTCTTCATCCCTCATCATTATGGCCTCTTCATCTGCTTTCAGCTTGGCCACTTTGGCCTAGAGTGCCTCAATCTCCAATTTTGTTTTGTACAGATCCACGGACTGCACATCGAATTTCTTCTGAAGATCGGTGACCTCCCTATCCCTCTTTTCATAGTTTACTTGCGCCATCTTGAGTTCGGCAAATGCCAGTTCGACTTGTTTCCTGAAGGTGATCTGGTCCTTGTTGGCGTCGATCCATTCCTTCTTTAAGCAACCATGCTCTTCTATGAGGCGGTGGTGCTCTTTAGCAAGTTTTTGGAAGCAGCTCATCACCTCCAGTGAATTCAAGCAGCCTTGCGCCAAAAGCAAAGACCATATTAAAACGAATGTAAGCAACATATCTAAAGCAAACTAAAGGGCAACGCTGACCTACCAACAGAGAATCATGGAAGGCCCGAATGAAGACAGTTGTATCGCTTGCCGCTCCCAACTTGGCCATATCCTTCTTTTGAAGAACACCCTTTATGACACCGAAAGCAACCTCCGCCTGGTCGATCATCGAGTTTGTCGTTGTCAAAGGTCGGCCTAAAATATCCGGCGTAATGATAACAACCTCGCCGACTTCCTCCACCACGCCTTTCCCAGGTCCGACCCTTGGCTTCTTAGGTGCCAGGGACGGTGTGGCAACCTCAAGTGCCTTCTTCTTTTGTTGCCGTGTTTTCGGCCTCTTTTGAACTGGGGCGGCCTCCACCACCAAGGCAGTCTCCAGTTCGGCAGATGGAGGAGTGGCAGAAGTTGTGGCAGCTGCTTTAGTGGCTTGCCTGCTACAGCAAACATCCTCTCTTTCAAGTTCATTCTATCCTCCTCGTCTAGGGATGAGGTGGACTCTTGTGTTCTCGTTGAAACCTTAGCTCGGCGGTCCGAGACCATAAGTGACGATGAACTCGAGGCCGAACTGCTCGATTTTGAGCTGGCTTCGCGCAGTTCTTAGGACGATCTCCTGTGGAGGAGCAATAGTAACGGTTACCTTAGTGGGGGCACGCGCCCTTTCAATAGCAATACCGACGGGGATCTTTTCGAAGTCTCCCTTAGTAACTTCCTTTGCCAATCTTGCGAGAACACTCTGTGAGACACCCGTGTCGACGGTGAAAGTTGAGTACCGGAGAAGGTAGTTGAGCAAAATGTGCGCGGTCCAAGCAACGTGCCTCAGCCTGCCCTCACCGAGAAAGTCCAGAGCCTTGTTCAGGTCGGCGAAGTTGACAAGCCAGTCTCTTGCTTTTGTCCACTTCTTCTTTTCTACAAAACGATGCAATTAGATTCAAATCCACATCAGAAATAAATCACACATAGAATAAGGGGTTGGCATTAAACCTATATTAAGGGGAACTCTAGAGTATCGGAATGCCGGTCTTTCTCCCTCAAGAACGTTGCCGAACTCCCAGAGCCCGGTTACCCAAACCCTAACATCATCAACGCCCTTCCCAGAAGAAAGTAGACACTTCACTAACTCTCTAGCGTTGTCTACAGCCCAGAGGTAGACTTTGGAACTCCCCCCGACCTTACAGAATGTATAGCAGTACTCCAATTCGGCGAGCCCCAAGTTTACACCCAAGTGTCGATTAATTATAAGCATGCCAAAGATGATCCTATAAACATTCGATGACAACTGAGAGGGCCATACCTTCTTTTCACTATAAACCTCTGGAGGAAGGGATGAAGGGGAAACCTAAGGCCCCCTTCTACAATGGCAATGATCAGGAATGGTAATCCATTCTCGGTTTCCCCCATATGGTGATTATTGGGATCGACTAACTCTAAGCCAATCTCATCTGGGATCTCCAATCTAGCTCTAAAAGCGACAATGGCCGCCGGACCCTCTAACATCTTCCTAAGACGGGATGCCATCAGGGGACAACCATCGAAAATAAGAAGGAAAACAAAGAGAAGAGCGAAAGATATGTGGGCGTAAAAGGACTTACAGTGGTGGGGGTCAAGACTAGCAATGCACACGCTAGACAGAAAGATGAAGAAAAACCAAGTGCCTCTTGCCGGGTAAGGCATCCCCCTTTTATATACATCCAAGCCATCGGTTTGTGCGTAGGAAAACGACAACAATCATGTCACTCCGTTGAACCGTCACATCGGCCGTCGATTCAATGGCACCCCATCAATGGAGCTTTTAATCCCCATTGTCCGCGTGGCCAAGTTACCGTAGAAACGGTCACATAATTGAAAGGGTGCCATAATTACCCGTTACAACCCTTGGCCATTTGAAAGTTCCAAGCGATGTAAGGGCTGGGGGGCAATTGTGGGGCAATAGCATATGGCCCAACCTATCTGGTTAAGCCCAATCTACATGAACTAAAGCTGGGTTGCTGGGCATCCCAAATTCAGCACTAAAGAACGGTTCGGCCCAAGCTGCCGACCTCATGCCAACTTGGGCCCAAACTACGAAAGGCGAGCCCAAACCGCTAGTGGTCTCAGAGCATTAAATGCGGAGTTGACCCACATTAAATGCGCCAGTGGCTCCCCACGCGACGTCAAAATGCACGTCCGATCAACCGAATTCCTCAGTGACGACAAGACAAGCATATGAGGATGCCTACTTGGCAGGCCATGATGACTTGCCGGTAGGCCAGGAGTGAAACACTCCATTGATCACACTATAAATACCCAAGCTCTCAAGAGTCAGGTATGGACAATGAACCCCAAGTACATACAATTTTTACTCATTCGACTCTCGATTAAACTTGGTAACTTAATCATCAGAGTGTGATCGGCCCAACAAGGGTCGACCCATTCTAACTTCTCTTCCTTGCCGTAAGTTTGGACTCATCAACGTGGGCTTGAGTGTTCAGTCCGACCTTCCCGAAAAATCTCACCTACAGTTTCTACATACCTTGAAGAGGCTTTCAACTAGGTTCTTAATAAGATCAACCTTCATCCTTGATTGGTTGATGTCTTGAAGGAGTTCAAGACGGTGGTGGATTTGAGTTTAACTCTTGGAGGATTTCAGAGGTGTTGTGGAGTTCAACACTCAATCAAGTATCGAAAAATCGTATCAATGGATAGATACATGATCATGGGATTCAATCAATACAAGAAGAACACATCCGAAAGGACGTGTATTCAGCATCCGTGGATTTGGGAGTATCTAGGGTTAGGTTGTAAGTTGTCTTTTTTGTATTCTTTCTTGATAGTGCTTAGTTGGTTGGACTAGGTCCTGTAGTTTATTCCCTCTTTGAGTTTTCACGAAAAAATTATATGTCAATTGTGTGCTTGATTACTTTACGTATCTTGACATACTTTGTGATTACATATAGCCATAGTCCTAACTATTCAAGGATTACCTTATATCCATTCTTTGGCAAAGCACATATCAAGGCTAGATTTTTTATCCTCTATTTTGCTTGTTTTGTGAAGTTGAATAATGAAGTTGCGAAGGCTGAATTGTTTTGTCAGGGAAATATTTTATTTTGAACATTGAAGACTATTGAGTTTTGAGTTCGCTATTGCAAGGCAAGAGAGCTGCTACTAGCTTGTTAATTAATATCGCTTTCCTATTATCTTCTACTGTTGTGTCATATTGTCAGATGAGATATACCACTTTCTCTTTTCGTTCTTTTATTTGGAAATATTGAATTTGAAGATGATGACGTGGCATATATGAACAGACTGCAAGAAGGTGGGTAAATTGTGATATATATTGGTTAGACAGGATTCATATTTCATGACCAAAGAGCGCAAATAAAATTCTGAGGTGCCACAAACACCTTCCCTTGGTATAATATTACAGGTCCATTTATAAAGCAATGTTTTTCATTTTTTACAATTAAGTATATCATGTAAACACTCTTGAAGTATATTTTCTTAGGTACTTCAAGCATAGTGATATACTTTTAACTTTAATGACATGCGGCATAAGTCAAAGTATGCATTTGAATTTATTAGATATGATTCTTGAACAACTATAGCCTATATATGCTACTTGTTTTTTAATATTTTATTTTCTAGAATATGCATCCTTTTTGTTCCTTCATATAATTATACGTAGATGTGCAAAGATCTCTGTTTGCACTAACACATTACAAATAATTTCTAACATAATCTACAATTTTTTATTGTTTGTGTGGTCTGACAACCAAATTCATTTTTCCTAATAACATTATAGTACTGATAATTATGGGACAACATCCGGAGATAGATTTATCGGTCCATGAACAACTAATGGTCTTTCAAAATGATAGGGTCACAGTGATCATGAAATATTGAAGGAGAAAATGTATGGTTCTTATGGGATAGACAGGGAACTGCTAATTGTGGCATGGTTTGATACTCTTATCCAAAGATGAAAGGGAATCCTGTAACCGAGGGCGGATCCATTATTTTTATTGACTAGGGGCAAATATTGTATAGGGTCGTACGCAAAATTATTTTCTAATCGAAAATCTTTTCTTTTTTTTTTTTTTTGATACATAAAGAGATAGTTACATTAGATATTTCAAAAGGGGGGTCAGTCTTTGTACAAAGATTGTATACAAAAAATTATGCCCTCATCAAAATTAATTTAACTTATAAATTTAAAAGATTGTTCCAAAATAGTCACACAATCTCATTATTTTTATATTAGAATAGAGGGTTCAGAATTGTGCTATCTATCTGGCCATATATTAAGGGGTGTTAGTGAAATTCAGTTTGAATAAATATAGGTATTAATAGATTCAATGGGAACAAATGTCGGTGTTAAAAATTTAGTGGAGGTAAAACATTATATTGCAACCTAAGGTCAATTAAATAAAAACAAATAAATTTTAAAAAATAATAAAAGTTGTCAAGTCCAATGAGGGCAGCTACTCCCAATCGGTCCTTGCTCAGGCGGCCCATGCCTTGTAACTAGTATCCATTGAATCAACTTGTCAGGACAAATATATGGCTTTCCTGTTATGTTCTGTATCAGGACAAAATACGGCCTGACTCAGTCTTGGGCTGGGTTTCAAGCCTGCCTTCAATTTTTCAGATCGAATAGAAGACAGGGCACTCGGCGTTCCTGTTATGTTCTGTATCATCATTCTTCCGAATACAAGACATGGTTGGGTACAAGATGGGCACAAGATTAAATTTTGTAAGGATAATGTTGGAATTCACAATTTATTACTAAAATATCTCTCTGGCTTCCAGGAAGTCAATTCCAGAAGCCATTCTCGGAGCCTTCTGAATAATAGACTTAACCATTATTTTGTCTATCTTTCTAAACCACGTGGGTGGAAAATCGTGGCTGTTGTCCCACCATTTGGAACTTCTTGACTCCTATGGAGTGCTGGTCAGGCATTCCTAATTGTCTAGCATGGTTGTGTAAATTTCCTAGTGAGCTTCGTTGAGACTAAGACTTCCTGAAGTTAGAGTGCTACAATTTTTGTGTAAATTTCCTAGTGATCTTCGTTGAGACTAAGACTTGGTAAAGTTAAAGAGAGTACTACAATTTTTGTACCCACTGCATTGGTAAGAACTGCTAGCCATGTCTTACATGATCATGGTGCTATTTTTCCTTCCGATGGTTGGAACTTCGAGCAATATTCCAGATGATTTCATCTTCAATGGATATGTGAAGCTAGATGGAACTGCTGAGCTTGATTCCAGTGGCCTATTCACACTAACCAATTCTACAAAGCAACAGTCAGGTCACGCTTTCTACAACTTTCCTCTCCAATTCAAAAACTCCACAAATGGTAGTGTCATCTCCTTCTCGACTACTTACATCTTCGCAATAGTACCGGAGCACCAAACACTTGGTGCCCATGGAATGGCTTTTGTTATTTCACCCACCAAAGAGCTTGAGGGTGCTCTGCCCAGCCAATTTCTTGGGCTTTTCAATAAGACCAACGTGGGGAGTAGTTCAAATCATATAGTTGCAGTTGAGCTAGACACTATCTATAGCCGTGAATTCGATGACATAAATGACAACCATGTTGGCATCGACATTAACAACTTAAAATCGATCAAATCTGCTCCTGCGGGCTACTTTGTAGATAAATATGGTACATTCAAGAATCTAAGCCTTATAAGTGGTGACCCTATGCAAGTTTGGGTGGAATATGATGGGATGCATAGACAACTTAATGTTACCCTTTCTCCAATTAACGTACCCAAGCCTGACCTCCCACTCTTATCCTTGACACAAGATCTTTCACCATTCCTGCTTGAGTCTATGTACATCGGTTTTTCATCCTCCACCGGCTCAATTGGCACAAATCATTACGTACTAGGGTGGAGTTTTAAGATGAATGGTCCAGCCCAACAAATCGACTTATCTCGTCTTCCTAAGCTCCCCCGAACTCGCCAAGAGAAAGAACACAAACAAATCAAGAGGACTTTGGCAATTATATTGCCCTTAATAGCATTTCTTGTACTCCTTGTTCTGATCTTTGTTGCTTTTTTGATCTCAAGGATGAAGAAATTCACGGAAGTGCTTGAGGATTGGGAGGTCCAATATGGCCCTCATAGATTCAGTTATAAAGATCTATTCTTTGCCACAAAGGGTTTTAAAGACAAAGAACTTCTTGGCAGAGGAGGTTTTGGTAAAGTATACCGAGGTGTGCTTCCAATATCAAATGTACAAGTTGCAGTTAAGAGAGTTGCTCATGATTCAAGACAAGGAATGAGGGAATTTGTTGCAGAAATTGCAACCATAGGCCGCTTACGGCATCAAAATTTAGTACGTCTTCTTGGCTATTGTCGGCGTAAGCGAGAACTCCTCTTGATTTATGATTTCATGCCTAATGGAAGTCTTGACAAGTTTCTTTATGGCCAATCCAAGGGAATGCTAAATTGGACACAAGGATTTAAAATCATCAAAGATGTAGCATCAGGCCTCTTATATTTGCACCACCAATGGGTACAAGTTATTATTCATAGAGATATCAAGGCTAGCAATATCTTGGTAGACAATGAGTTTAATGCAAGATTAGGAGATTTTGGGCTTGCCAAATTATGTGATCATGGAACTGATCCTCAAACCTCTCATGTGGCTGGTACTCTCGGTTATATTGCACCTGAGTTGGCCCAAACTGGAAAAGCAAGTACAAGTACTGACTTGTTTGCATTTGGGGCATTTATGCTAGAGGTTGTTTGTGGTAGAAGGCCAGTTGAGCCACGGTCCTCTCCAGAGAAGATTATTTTGATAGATTGGGTATTTGATTGCTTTGAAAGAGGAAACATTCTCGAGGCTATTGATCAACAACTAGGAATTGCATATGTGGTAGAGGAAGCTGAGTTAATATTGAAGCTTGGATTGCTTTGCTCACACACCATAGTTGCCGTCAGGCCGAGCATGTCTACTGTAGTACAATATTTAGAAGGTGAAACTCAACTACCAAATAATTTGAGTGCTATTATAAAGTCTAGGGATTTCAATGGAGCCTCAAATGAACAGGGTGTGCCACAAATTTCTGTCCCTCCACTAACAATCTCAGAGCCGTTCATTTCTAGAGGCCGTTGAATTACTCGATCATCTATGACTGCTTTCAACAGTTGCGCTGTAAGTTTTTAAATATTTTCAAGATTTTGATACAGTCATCTATAGGACATTCGGACGTGTTTGATCATATCACATAAGTATATTTAGTTTTTAAGAAGTGCCTTGAGAAAATTTATGAGTTTTGAATGAAGTTGCTTCTGTAGACTCCAATGACCTATCTTCCATTATGTTAAAATTGATCGTGTATCTGTTGATAATAATATTTTCGTACATAATTTTACATCTCAATGGTTCTCACAAGTTCTGAATGTTTGAAACATGGACAATATGTGTGGTTGTTACAATAGATTTTTTGTCACATGTTAGGAGCTTTCCATGGGCTCTCACATGTCAAGGTCTGAGAGCTTTTGGTCAAAATAACATCGTGGTGAATAATTACTTATTGTTTAACACTTAAATACTTTTCTTGTCATGTGTATTGGTAAGTTGGAGAGTACTTCGTACAGGCATTTTCTTTTTTCCCTAGTTTTTTGTGTGGTTAGTTAGTCTAAAATGTTTAGTCTGGAAACAATCTACAGCTTCTTTGTACTTGTTACTACTCTCTTTCTCTCTCCTTTTTCTTCTATTTTCTCTCTCTAACTTACAAACAAATAACCCTCTCATTGCTCTGCTGCCACTTTGATGTTCCAATAGTGCGCCATTTTGCAATCCACAGATCAAAAACCCTTCCAACATTAAGTATGTACTTTGTGTAGGATGGGAAGTAAAAATAGTCTAATCATCCAGGTGTTGGGATGTAGAGCAATGCCATATATCACAATTTTCGGTCCACAAGTTACAGGGCAAGATGTTATTCTCTTTAATTTTTTTGGGTAGAATTTTTAGTGTTGGTAAACTCCGAAGAATAAAACTACCTTGTTTGCAATTAGATTTTGAGGTTTATCCGCATCAATTAAATATAATTTTCAAGTTTAAATTATTATAGTATAAGCTGGTGAACTCACAATAATAGTTTTAGACATGTAGACATAAAACTGTGGAAGGTCATAACTCTCAACCCAAATATCCTATTGTGCTCCATTATATTAGGATTCTATATAACTTTTTGAGATCTATGTGATTGTATGCATCAGATGCTCAAGCGGGCTATTTATTTGTACAAACTGACCCCATTGAAACTGGCTGCCAAGGCGTTCAATTAGTTCAGACAAATTTTGGCTTTTCTGATCAATTTTTTACTCTGACTCCATACCGACTTGGGACATACACTTTTTAAGACTCCAACTATAAATAAGAGTGCAAGAAGCTATTGGATTGTATGAGCCCTTAAAGTTGTATTTATAACATTTGATTAATGGTATTTTTTATTCTCTCTCTTTTTTACGTTCATTCTTACTGTGTTGATAATTATATCAATGGATGAGATGTGCAAGGTCCAAGAATTACACTTAGGTAGATCATATGTATGGATGTGATTCATACACAGACAGATATAATCACACTAACTACATGTAATTCTAAACTTAGTTCTTAGTCAGAGTAAGCTTGGACAACTTACTTGGTTAGCTATAACACATGTAACCTCTATTCAATAGAATGGTTGGTCTCGACTGCTGGAGTAGTTGACTTCTAGTTAATGTGTTGGTATACTTGGAATATACTGAATTGGATTAGGGTAAGAACACATTCCCATAGCTGTTAGTGGTAGTGTCACTTCTTACAATTCTATTAATTGCAAAATGAGTCTTAATCCTGAGGGATTAAAGGACTCAAGTACTTGGTGTTGTACACTTTGATTTATCAGTGAGTGAGACTTTTGTATGGCCAGTACCTCGATAGGCTGGGTGTATATTGTTGGGACTTAGGAACTTATAATTTCAAGATGGTCACCATACACTTACAAGTTAGGTATTCCTTTGGTTCAATTTATCGGTTTGATCACTGTAGGCATGTCGAGTTTTTTTCTAAAACTGTTTACTATAATAGAAAGTTATTATTTATTTTTTAAATAAAATTTTGAAAAATAAATTATCAACAGTGATTAGTGGATGATGGATTGGTTAATCAAGATTCAGATGTAAATAAACTAAACTGACAATTTATTAGCTTGGTTTTTATTTACTAATATTTGTTCAATGGGGATTTGGCTTTCTGGCAATTAGTAGGATAGAGGCCTTAACATAATTTTCTTTTCTGAGAGGTCAACTGCCAGCATTTAGTGGAGTTGAGGGTAGTTTCACTAATTGCTATATTCATCAATTTTTGATATGCAATTACAGCAATTTGGTTTTAGCCTAGAATAAGAAAACCCTAGAGATTCCCTCCTTCCACTTAGAGAGGCATTAATATATATACATATTAAAGGGTAGCCGGCCACGTCTTCAGACAGAGAGACACATGGCTAGGGTTTGTGTGTATGTGTGATTGTGAGTTCCTACCAACTCTTGCCACCTCTTGTGCCTTAGTGATCAAGGAGGAAGAATCATAGGTCAAGGAGGCTCAAGTTCTTCAAGTGTTCTCATTGTTTAGGATGTGCTACCAAACCCTATAAGGTATGATCTTTATTTCATATTATTGTTCATGCATAGATTAATGAAGAAACATGAGTATGATCTCAAAGTTTTTTTTTTAAATCACTTTCATAAAGGTTTTCTCTAAAACCATCAATTGGTATCATAACCATCTCATTGTCTCTTCATTGATTCTATGTTCTAGCATGAATATGATCATGTGTTAGTGTAGAACACATAGAATCGTTATGATGCCCATATATTGTTTTATGCATATTTTCCACACCAAAGAACCCTAAGGGGTTTGGCTCAAAGGGGAGTTCATCTCCGAGAGTTTTGGCCACCATAGCTTGACTCTAGGTATGTTTTTTCCTAGCACATATCTTGCTGAATTTTTAGTTTCATCATGTTTAATGTTGCTATTACATCATTGAAATCATGTTTGAACATGTCTACGATGGTTCTATGCTGTTTAGAATTGATTCTTACATGTTTAAGTTCTTGTTTAATAGATGTATGTGAATGGGTATGGTGCTAAAGTTTTCTGGACAACATGTATCTATGGTTTTTATTCCACTATCTTATGGAATTAGGTTTGTTTCATGTATTGCTTTCATGAGTTGTAATCCTTAATTCATTGGGGTCATCATAAAGGGCATTATAATCTGAAAATTCCTGCGAATGGGTAGGTTATAATGGTTTCCCTATGACCATTTGTTTTTATTTTGAAGCTTGTAAACTCCATCAATGGAGTATAGTATTCATCCATGTATATTGTTCTTGAAGTTTGTTGTAAGATATAAGGATTCATCGAAGACAAGCTTTAAACCATGAAGGAAGTACATCAATGGAGCTTTAACAATGGAGGCTCGGCCATGGAGGAAGAAGAAGGGTTTCCTAAATTTTTCCTTTCTTGATCTCAAAGGGATTGACTAGAAGATCTACTTTCCAATCTTGGTGGTCAAAGATCTTGCAATCCAAGGCTCACAAGGAAAACTAGAGCTTTTCAATTTAGAATAGGAAATAGATATCCATGAGATATGGGATTTCCATGTAGATAGATGATTTACTTTTCTAATCTGTTTGATTGCCTATCTTGCTTACTATTATTATTATTATTATTATTATTATTATTATTATTATTTTATCTAGCATGTGCATATAGCTTTTCTTACAAGACTAAAGTTTCCCAGTCATACATATTTGACTATGATATGGGTGGATCATTTATCTAAATTAGGGAAGCATCTCACATGCTATAATGCTTATATTCCTATTTGATATGAGAACTCTTATTTCAAGAGAATGAACTTAGTCAAGGTGTCCTATTTTGAACTAGTTTTATGAAATAATTTTTTTTGCCAAACTTGTCAAGTTTTTCAAATCATTTAGCTACAATACTTGTGTGCTTTCTAAAAGTGACAAGTTTACAAAGTTTCTAAAATTTTTCAAAAATGGAAAGTTTCCTGCAATGTCCTATAGGGTGATTAATGACGAGTTTACAAATTTGAAAAGTTTCCTTATTTAGAAAGTATTTTAGTTTGGAATTGTTTCCAAAAATAAATTAAGACATTTTTTTTAAAAGAAAAGAAATAAGGACTAATCAAAGTAAGACTAAGGTCATTGGATGGCCGGTTAGTCCCAAATAGGCTAATGGGATCCACAGCCCACTAGGGTTCGCTGAAATTTTTTTTTTCGACAGCTGGGTTCCTATGATTAAAATAAGAAAATTTAGCATTGTTACATGCAAAGATTTGATTTGGAATCAAATTGTATGTACGAACTCTCAACTTTAAATAATCAAGTGGGAAATGGAGTATTATATATCTGACGGTCTTTCCATTGTTGGCTCACAAGTAAGGTAAACATGCACCTTGTCATGAATCTTCCGTGCTCCTCCAAAGGGTGCATTCTTCACTTGTTACAAGTTGTGGGTTTCCTTGTGATAGGGTTAAGGTGTATGCGCATGAGGGTCTATTTCCCTACGGAGACACTTCCTCATTCAAGTGCTCTTTGACTATTTACAATGGTGTACACTTGACTAATCTAGGATTATCTTGTCACGAATCTTGTGTTCTCCTCTGGAGGGTAATCTTGGGTTGGAAGGACAAAGAATATCGGTTGTCAACCTTCACTTGGCATGAGATGCCTAGATAGTGGGAGTTGATGGACATAGTATACACACTAGTTGGTGGGCTTGTACCTAGTCACGAATCTTACGTGCTCCTCCATAAGGTACTAGATAGTTAGTGAGACTAATGATCTCTACTATGCACGTGGTTTAAGAGTACCACAGGATTGTATTCATTCATTCATGAGATCTAAATTTACATAAGTGCTAATGTATGGATGTTTGTTTATTTTTTGGATTTCTAATCCATTTAATCCACTTGCTATTATCCTCAAGCAAAGCAAACTTATTGGCCCAAATTATGTGTACTGGAAAAGAAACCTTGATATTATGCTCATAGTTAAGGGATATAAATTTGTCCTTACCCAGTCCTATCCTAATATGCCATGGGCTAGTGCTTATCCAGATGATATTGATGCATATCAGAAGGCTAATGAGATGTCTCGTTGTTACATAATGGCATCTTTGTCAAATGTGTTGCAACATCAACATCAAAATATGCCTACTACTACTGATATGCTTCAAAATAAGGGAATGTTTGAAGAGTAAGGGCAACCTGCTAAACAAGAAGCCATAAAGAACCTACTTAACACCAAAATGGCCGAGGGGACTCCCGTTCGAGATAATGTTTTAAAAATGATTGTTTTTTTTTTAACAAACTTGAGATTCTTAGAGTTGAGATTGACAGGGAGTCCCAGATTAATATGATTCTGCAGTCACTACCTAGTTCATTCAATCTCTTCAGCCTAAATCATTTGATGAACAAAAGGAATTTTACTTTAGCTGAACTAATGAATCAAGTTAAGGCAACTGAAGGAATTTTCAAGGCCAAACAGAGTGTTAATATGGTTCAGGTTCAAGCAAGTTCTTCTAAGTCCAAGCCAAAAGGTAAGAAGACTGGGAAGAAGAATAAGCTTATGGGAACATCCCAGGGAGTAGCCAAGCCCAAGGCAATTTTTTAGGATAAGAAGTCAAAAGGAAAGTGTTTTCATTGTGACAAGACCAGACATTGAAAGAGGAATTGCCCAGACTATCTCACCAAGCAAGGGTAAGGTATGATCAAATCACTTGTAGCTGAAACATATTATGTGGTGAATTCTACAGAGAGCTGGTGTGTAGGTTTGAGAGCTACTAATCATGTTTGCAATTATTTGCAGGGCTTCCAAGTAACCAGGAAGCTAATTGATGGGGAGATCAGTTTGCACTTGGAGATGTATGATTGATTATCTGCAGTGGACATAGAGTAGTTAGGTAATCTTTTGATAGTAGGAGTTTGATTTTGGATCATTATCTCTATGTACCATATATTCAATGGAATCTTATATCAGTTTCATGCTTATTTAAAAATGGTTTTACTGTACATTTTGATTTAAATGTTTTGATCAGAAAAAATGAGAGTTTTATTTGTTCTGGTACAATATTGATGGTCTGTATCTGGTAACTCCTACAAGGACTACGTTTCACATGACCCCTACATTGCTTCACACTAAGATAATTGATACATCTAAGACTTTACCATTAAAAAGAAAGGAACCTTCTATTTATTCCACTTATCGTTAGCATCTAACATTGGGTCATATCAATCTAAGTAGGATCCAAAGACTGGTAAAAGACGGACTATTAGGTTCTTTGGTTCTTGAACCATTGCCAGTTTGCTAATCCTGTTTGGGGGGTAAAATGACTTAGAGGTAGTTTCCTGGAAAAGGTCATAGAGCCAAAGAATTGTTGGAATTAGTACACACTGATGGATGTGGTCCTATAAACATCTGGGCAAGAGGTGGTTATGAGTACTTTGTTACATTCATTGATGATTACTCAAGGTATGACTATACTTACTTTATGCATTGTAAGTCCGAGATCTTTGAGAAATTCAATGAGTTTAAGGTGGAACGAAAAAGCACACAAGTAAAAGCCTAAAGGCCATTCGATCTGATCAAGGAGGTGAATACCTCTTAGGAGAATTTGAGGACTACTTGCGTCAGTATGGGATAGTCTCCCAATTGACTGCCTCGAGCACACATGAACAAACTGGTGTTACAAAAAGAAAGAACTAGACTCTTTTGGACATGGTGAGAGCTATGATGAGTTATTCCTCATTGCCCATATCTTTTGGGGGTATATGCTTTAGAGACAACAATGTATCTTTGAACTTGGTGCCTAGCTACCAAGGCAATTCCCACAACACCCAAAGAGTTGTGGAGTGGGCGAAAGCCCAGTCTTAAGCATCTCAGAATTTGGGGTTGTCCTGCTCATGTGAGGAAAGGGGAAGCCCAAAAATTAGAGGTAAGATCGAAAGTTTGTCTATTTATGGGATATCCAAAAAGAGCCAAAGGTGGTTTATTTTATAGTCCTAAGGAACAAAAGGTGATTGTGCGCACAAATGCCTTCTATTTAGAGGAGGATTACATGATACATTACAAGCCTCAAAGCCACGTGATGATAGAGGAATTAGGTGGGACAGAGAGTACTGTAGTTGGCAGATCATTAAGCATGAATGATATTAATACATCATAATCTTTTTCAGAGACCAAGAATCCAAAATTGGTTGAAAGATCAGAACCTCATTGTAGTGGGAGGACAGTCAGGGCACCTGACAAGTTTATGTTCTTGGGAGAATCTTATGAGATAATACCAGAAAAACAAGATCCCAAAAACTACAATGAGTCTTTGAATGATGTAGATGCAAGTCATTGGTAGGTAAATGTGAAAGTTAAGATGAAGTCTATATATTCCAATCAAGTTTGTGAGTTAGTAGATCCACCAGCTAATGTTAAACCCATTGGCTGCAAGTGGGTCTATAAGAGGAAGATGGGTCTAGAAGGTATAATTGCGACTTATAAAGCTAGGTCGGTGGCAAAAGGTTATACTCAGAAAGAAGGGATCGATTATGAGGAAAATTTCTCACTAATGGCCATGATTAATGCTATCCAGATCTTGCTCTCCATTGCTGCATATCTTGATTATGAGAAATGGCAGATGGATGTAGACATCTTTTCTCAACAGTAATCTTAATGAAAGCATCTATATAGTGCAACCAGATTGGTTCATAGCAAAAGGTCAAGAGCACATGGTTTGCTAGTTGCAGAAGTTTATTTATGGACTGAAACAAGCTTCTCGTAGATGGAACATCCATTTTGATGAAGCTATAAAGTCTTATGGCTTTAATCAAAATTTGGATGAACTATGTGTCTACAAGAAATTCAATGGAAACGTGGTGGTATTTTTGGTCTTATATGTTGATGATATTCTACTCATTAGGAATGATATATGAGGGTTATCAGCAGTTAAAGTGTGGCTTTCCTATCATTTTGATATGAAGGACTTAGGCGAGGCTAGTTACATCATTAGGATCAAGTTTTTGCAAGATCGCAGAAATAGGATGTTAGGCTTCTCCCATATTGCATAACAGATGACCTATTAGTCAAGTTTGTTATACATAATTCTAAGAAAGGTTACTTACCTTTCAAACATAGAATTGCTCTATCCAGGGATCAATGTCCTAAGACACGTGAGGAGGAAGGCACATGAAGGCAGTTCTTTATGCTTCAGCTGTAAAAAGTCTTATATATGCTATGCTTTGCACTAGATCGGATATCTATTTGCTATTCGTATGGTCAACAGATATCAGTTAAATCCAGGAAATGAGCACTAGATTGCTGTAGAGCATATTCTTAAGTACTTGAGAAGTACTAGAGATTATGTGCTCATATATGGTGAGAATGACAGCCTGGGCTACTAGGATATTTTGATTTTGATTTTCAATCACATAGGGATTCTAGAAAGTCCACATTGGGATACGTATTCACGCTTAATAGTGGAGACATAAGTTAGAGGAGCGTGAACAATCTTGTATTGCTGATTTCACCATGGAGGCTGAGTACATAGCAGTTTCAGAAGTAGCAAAGAATGCCGTTTAGCTCTGAAAATTTCTCTTAGAACTTGGAGTGGTACCACTGGCTAAAAGCCCTAGTATACTTTATTCTGACAATAGTGCTATGATTGCTCAGTCCAAGGACCCAAGAGACCACAATAATGGGAAGCATATTGAGCGGAAGTATCACTTTATTAGGGAGATAGCTCCGAGAGGAGATATAATAGTGACCAAGATTGCATTGCTGGGGAACTTTGCAGATCACTTCATGAGATCATTGACTGTTAAAATCTTAAAGTCTCATGTAGATGGCAAGGGACTTAGGTGCGATAGGTCATGATATTCAAATATTTCTTTTTAAAATGTATTGATTTGACCCCATAAATGGGATCACCACCCAATAGCATGTTGCTGTCAAAAGTAGAACCTCGTATTGCTTCTAGAGAATTTCCTAATTGTTCCAGAGCAACTAAAAGGAGATTCTTTACCCAGAAATAATTTGGTTCAGATCTAAGATACCTATCCAGAAGTTTTCACAACTCAATCATAAATGATAGAATCATCAAACATGGCCTTAGGGCTAGTGGGAGATTGTTGTATTGTATGTGGCCGTACAACCATATTTATAACATTTGGTGAATGGCATTTTTGATACTCTATCTTGTTTACATTCATTCTTACTATGTTGGCAATTATATTAATGCATGAGATGTGTATGGTCCAAGAATTACACTTAAAGTAGATCATGTGTGGATGTGATTCATACACATAGAGATTTTATCGCACTAGCTACTTATAATTCCAAACTTAGTTCATAGTCAGACTGAGCTTGGATGGCTATAACACATGTAACCTCTATTCAGTAGATTTATTGGTCTTGACTGTTGGATGATTACACTCTAAAAGTGTAATCCTAATACCTTAACTCGTGGAATGACAATCTTCATATAGGTTTCTTTAAGCTTTATTACCTATATTCTGACTCTAAGCAATTTTAGTGTGCCTTATGCAGGGAAAAAAGCTTAAAATAAGCAAAATAGCCAAATTCTAGAGTGGCCATTCGAATGTGAGATTCAACCGTTCGAATGATCAGGGAGATTCAGAAAGCTCATCTTCCCGTTTGAATCAGGTTAGCAAGTAGAGCAGAGATTCAGAGAGATCATTTTGGTGTTAGCTTCCCGTTAGAATAAGGTCATCCTGTTCAAAGGGCCGTTCGAATGGCCTCCATAGTCTCTATTTTATTTTTATGCTACAAAAGGCAATTTTTACACACTTGGGGATCTAAGCATATTTGGAATACAAATTATACTTAGATTTTCTGTAGTTTTACATACTTTTAGAGAGAGAAACTTTGAAACTTCCATTGTAATAGCTAGATTCAATATAATTTGTAATTGTCTTTTGCATTCTTGAACTATTTTGCATTGGTGATGATTAGCTAAACTCTCTTGAATTCAATTGAGAAGATTACTCAAGGTCTTTAACTCTTCAATGAAAGTAAATTGGTTTTCAATGTTATATCTTCCAATTCATCAAATTCTTATCAATTGAGACTTAGATTCTTAAGAAAACAAAGGTTCTTGACTAAGTTTGGTAACCTCAATGCATAATCCCTGAATTTATATTGAGTTTGCACAAATTGATGATACAAACCTATGAATCTTCAATAGAAATACAATTCTAAGATCTTAATGAATTACTATTTTCATAGTCAAAATCCTCTGAATCAAAGTCCATGGTGAGACCTTTGATTTGAGTTATAAAAAAATCTCATTAAAAGCTCGAAGAACTTGGAGGATTGGATCAATTGGATCCAAGTTCTTTCTCTATTCATTTACATTTAGCTTTAATTGCTTGAATTAGGTAGATAAAGCAAACTCTTAACATTATTCCTATTTTTAGTTTACTTTGTTTAGATGCATTTTGCTTATTGTAATTCAATACTAGGGTAGTAAGGTGTTTATCTAGTGCTATTCTCATATTAAGATTGATCATTATGGAATTCAACTCCGACTTACTAGTTTTAAACTACGTCGCCCACCATCCTCTTACAGAAGAATATTGCACATCTTTGGAGCCTTCTAGTTTTGGCACTGTTACTGGGATCAAAGGCACAAAAGAGGACACTAAAGGATCTTAGTTTGGAAAGCAATCGGTGGATTGCATCTCCATCAAATCTCCTACAATGGAGTGATCTTTAGCTAAGGCCATAAGTAACTTGGTTCCCTCCCTTTTATGTGTTAGCGTGATAGATTTTGATTTTGATTTTGATTTTCTCTAATACTCTAGGATTGTTTTCACTTGATGAGTGTAGAATTTTGGATTGCATTGATAGCTCAATCAATGGATAGCAATTGGTGGATAGGACTATGTGTTATATACTTATTGGCGGTATTGCTCTTGCATCAGGAGTCAGGAGGTTTTGGTTGGATTGAAATTTCTTGAATTGGTGAAAATATGTGTGTGGAGATTGGAGGGTTTGGAAGGAAATTGGTGGTTGAGAATTGTAAATTGACTTGTTGAGACATAGAGTGCCAAAATTTTTTGCATTGCATAATATTTTGTATTTATGACTCAATCGGTGAGCATCCAAAAGTGAACCGCAATAGCCATTCCATTATGCTTCGTAGTTCATTTTCTTACACATCATCTCTACATGTTGACATAGGCACAATGGAATACTTTTCTCAATGGGTTGAGAAGGATGGTAATAGGAACTTCCATAGTTATGGTGGTACGCAAGTACCCCCTCGTCGGTCTCTTAGAGACTAATTGAACTAGGCTAGGCATAGTTCTACCATTCTGGCTTATGCAAACCACGAGGTCAAGGACTCAATTATAGTTAAAGGAATGATGGATCTTCAACAATACCAAACCCCAACCATTTTTACCAAACACAAGCCTAACTTTTATTCTATCAAACACAAACCCCATCGCAACCTTATCAAACACAAGTAGATAATGCGTATCAACCTCTTCATAATAGCACACTAGAGGACCTAGAGGATACACTAGAGGACACCCTACCATAATTCATGCAAATGCAAAATGGTGTAAACTCTGGCGTAGACAAAGCCCTTGAAGAAAAAGGTTTACTTATTGAGACTATAAAAGGTCAACTAATTTTGTTGACACAAGCCTTTGGTGTTTAAGAGAGGGAAGAGTTTCCTACTCAATCTCAACCCAATTCACTTAAATAAGAGCTTAGGAGTGATCCCAATCCAACTCTCCACCAATAGCAAGTTCATCTTATCGCTAACCTTAGGAAAGAGGACATTATAGATCAAACCATCGGTCCTCAAGAGTTTGAGTCTAGGGAAGAAGCTTTTAAGATGAGTGAGGAAATTATTGAAGACGATAATAGGGATGAGGAACCTGAGAGAGAGGATCTCAAGATTGAGAATTTCAAACAAGAAGAGAGTGAGGATGGGAGAGAAGAAAAGAGTAAGGAAAAGGTTTAAGATGGAACTAGTGAGAGAAAAGCAGAGCCAATGAAGGTCGAAAGTGAGAGAGACCATATAGATGATCCTCTATAGAAAGCCATTGCCCATGGTGAGGGTTTTGATCTCTTGGATGTCAAGGATGTATAAGTGATAGAGGATATTAAAGGTCTAGAGTTCATGTTAACCACGTCTATAGGTCAATGGAACCCTACCTTTAAGCCTAATGCATCTAGTCCTAACACGCTTGAACTGTTGGAGCTTATAGCCTTGATATTGGAATTCAATACCTTTCACATTTGTTAAACAACTAGGGGAAGAGGAGGATGAAGAGGTCCATGAAGTGAAATTGATCAAAACAAATGCACAAGATCAATTTGATATTCCATATTTCTCAAATCCTTCAAAAGCTTAGTTGCTTTATTCTTATTATCTTACTTGATGAGAATTATGAAATTGCACATGCTTCTTTGTTGAACCCATCACCGATATTAATGGTATATGCATGGAGGCCAAAGTTTGAAGACATACTACTATGTTGTATTGGGTGATTTGCTAGCCAATCCTACGATCCATGTAGTGTACATTAGTTAGGTTAGTTACTTTCAGGTTTTCGTTAGTTTTATGTTTTGGTTAGTTTTAGGTTTATGTTTTGGGTTATAGAGTTTCCTCCTAGTTAGGGGGTGTTTTGGCACCTTATTCTTCTCTCTTTCCCATGTTCCTTAGTTTCTTTGCTTTGGATTCATGCATTGAGCACATTGCAGTTTAGTTATAGGGGAGAAGTAGTGGTAGTAGTTTAGTTTTGTGTGTTTTTGTTTTGTTTTAGTGTTTTCTTGAAAAAAATAATAAAAAAAATTTGAGTTTCATTGTATATATATTTTGTGTTTTACTACATATCTCTTTATGATTTATTGATCAATCTCAGGTAACTACAATACATGGCTATCTTTTGGTTACTTGAGATATTTGATAGAGTTTTGAATATGTTATGATTCTAGTACCTTGGTTTATTGTCTTTAGCACATTTTTTCATGTTCCTTATGATTGAACTTTTATTATTCGTGATGGATGTATTGAGGATCATTCTTTGGGAACCAAAGCAACATTTGTGAAATATAATCTTAGATTATAGGATGTTTAATAGTTTGCATTCATATTAACTTGAGCTTAATTGGTGATTTATCCTTTAATCCTAATACATTGTAAAATTGCATCATAAATACATAAGTAGAGGGGATTACACCCTTGTGCACAATCATGTCATATAGCATCATGTGTTGCTAACTTGTGCATTCTCATCCTTACATAAGTGGAGATTTTACCTTATAAGCTTTAAAGCTATTTTCATCTTTTGGAATGATTATATTTACTCAAGGTTTAATTCTTCATCTTCTATTCGTTTAATACCTTCATTATGCTTGTATTTGGTTCATTTGTTGAGTTTAAGAATGTTGACAATTATTCTCTCTTAAGTTCCATAGTTGTGTATCTCAGATATGATTCTAGGCTCTTGTTCTTATTGTAAACCTTAATTTGTTCATGAGAAGTTGTCCATTTTCTTGGACCCCATTGTTACTATCTCTTTTTTTAATCTTTATGCAAATTGGAATGTGAAATTCCCCCTTTCTTGAGAAATGCTATTACTGCCCACTTGCAAGAAATGTCATTAAAGGTGAAAAGAGTATTACAAAGCAATGTGAAAGAAGAGAAGTATCAGAGAAAGAAGTTGATGGAAAGTACAAGAAAATTTTGAGAAGCATGAAAAGGTTGAAAGAAAAAGGCAACCAAAAGATTAAAAAAAATGATGACTGCAAAAACAGTAGAAAAAAAATTGAGAAGAGTATCATGGAATTACAAAGGGGAGAAATGGATATATAAAACTCTTACTAGTTTCATGCATTGATCACACATGACTTGATTCATTTCTATCTTTCTTTTCCCTACCCTTTATACTGCTTAGTCATATTTCTACCTTGGAAAGTCCTAGTTGATCCGATGTACGCTTGATATGGGATTTCAATGGAGTATAAGTCATTATTTGTCAACTTCTTTAGTCTAATGCTTAACTATGAATTATCTTTCATGAAGTTATGCTAGGTTGATACATTTAAATTCTTTTGATTGTTTTAATTGGATTGCTCTTTTGTGTTTTTATGCATTTACTCCTATGATGAGCTTTCCATTATGAGGACCTTGTGTATTCATCTTTCTTATGAGTGAATGTCAGGTGAGGATTTGAATCGAGGCTTAAAGGATGTTATTGTGTGAGTGTGTTACCCTTGAGTTATATTGCATTGTTTCATCACACACTCACTTGAACCTCTCTTATGTTACTTTATAATTTAATCTTGCTTGTATTAGGAGATATGGTGAATTAAGGATTAGCTTGATCAAGTTTATGCATGTCCTAATTGTCTTCATAAATCTTTGATTGTAGGCCACGGATAGATGTTTGTGGGTACCATCATTGGAAACCCTCACGAGACACCACTCGTCCACTAGGGGTAACCTAAGGGTTTAAATGCTTGGTGCATAAACTAAATACATCTGTGACTCATACGAAAGTGGAGATTATCCCTTTATCTTAAGTATGTAGATTACAATCCGAAAGTGTAATCATAAATACCTTAACTAGTTGGGGGGTGTGATTAAAATCCAAAAGTGTCATCATAAATACCTTAACTACTGGATTTAGCCTTAGTATAGGTTTATTCCTGCTTAATTAGCTATATTATGACTCTAAGCTGTTTTAGTGTGCTTTATGTATGGAAAATAGCTTAAAAATGCGAAACATCCAAATTCCAGAGTGGCCGTTTGAACGCAAGATTCAACCGTTCGAATGGTCATAGAGATTTAGAAAGCTTATCTTCCTATTCAAATCAGGTTTGAATCAAGTTAGCAAGCGGAGCAGAGATTCAAAGAGGTCTTTTTGCATTAGCTTCCCGTTCGAATGGCCGTTTTAATGAGATATGGGTCGCTCAAATGGCTTCTGTAGTTTCTATTTTATTTTTTTGCTATAAAAGGCAATTTTTAATAGATTAAAAAAAATGCGATTTCTCTGCTATCGTGCCTTTGGCTCTGCGGTTTTAATGAGTGGAGAGGTGATAATATATGTTGCAAGTTTTTATATTCATTTCTTAATATGGGATATGATAGTACAACAACATTAAAAAAAGTCTTGTGGCACTCCCACCAAGAGCAACCTGGGAAGAAAGGAGTCACTCCTATTCAAGACAAACTCTTAATGCATATTCAGTCCACTCCCTAAAAGATTCCCAAAGATCTCCAAAGATGAAATATGACTTGAATTCATCTTCATAAGTTCTCTATTCTCTCATGCTTGTCTTAGATATATTCTAAAATGAAAATTTTGGAGTAATGGCCTCAAGAAAACAATCCAAATCACTAAGATTGCTGGTTCTCAGCAACGTTATGTTGTCATCAACAATCTGCAATCATCTAACTCAAATTATCTTCTCAAACCAATGGCCTCTCTTCTTGTGCAATTAGTTCAAGGTTGGAGCTTCTAACCTTGTTTGTCCAGTGGGAATGCCATTTGAAGGACAAAGTGCTTAGTACTCTTTTGCCATTACTGTCTTCACCTATGAGAACAAATCAAACATGAATGACAGCTCTTAAAGGATTGTGAGTGTGGAGAGATTTAGGATTCTTCTTTCTTTTTCATTGGATTTCTAGGTGTTTTCATCTTTCTTTTTTGTTTTACCCAAAGGAAAACATCAAATAGATATATATATATATATATATCAGAAAATTTCATCAAAGAGTCAAATAACAAAACTGCCATAAATGGAGCTGCTAGTTTTGTTTTTGCCTTCTTATATAATAAATCTTTTCTTGGTCATATACTTTTTTGTATTGCAAGAAAATTTATTTGTAATTGTACTCCAGAGAGGAAAAGGAAAACCCAGTACATGAGTGATAATTTGAATCAAACAAGAGTTTCCATGGCTTTTTTTTTAGTAGGCAATGTAACTCAGTCCCACATCACTTAAAATCAAGTGATTTAGTTCCTGTTTCTACGTGGTCACATTGCTTTTGTGGGCCAAGTGCACTATTTTGGGCTTTGATTCTTCACAAGCCTGTTTGGTAACGAATGAACTGAAGTTCATAACTACAAATATATATAATTTTGATGGGTTGAACCAAACCGAACTTTTTATTATCAGTTTGGTTTGGTTCAGTTCTCCTTGGTTAATGGTTCAGTCTTGAGTCCAAAATTAAAGAACCGATCATGAGTGGTTTGCTTCTGGGTTGATAGGTAACCCGAACCAAACCGACCCATGTGTACCCTTACACTTGTCCAAAGATGGAAGGGAAATGACCCAGAGAGGTCCTCCCATCCAATAACTAGAGTATCAATTGAATCAACTTATCAGGAGAAAATATAAAAGCATTTCTATATTTCTAGTTGTTCAGGCATTTTTAAGGGGACTTATTGATCTAAATTATTCTCGTGCTTATGCTATTGGTTTTAAATATTATGCATCATAACTAGTAATTCTTCTAATCTTTTGCAGCTAGGTCATTTAAGAAGTCTCCAAGTATATACTGTTTGACCAACAATCATTAGCAAAGGCACATTGGCAGCTCACATGGCATTAAATTTCATTTTTAAGCTTTTAATTGTTGGAGATTGCGGAAATTCTCACGACCCGGCTATAGTGCATACGCATAATATCAAAAAATTCTGATCTGATTAGTAGAAACTAATCTACATGATTAGAATCATACATTCAAGATCTCTCTAGTTTGATCCCGAATAACAGTAGGTATGAACTTTGAAACCCTTCTGCTTTAATCTCGAACAGTAAGCAATGCCAGTAAGCACGAATCAACTACTTGAACTCAACTTTTGGATTTCTATTATATCCCTCGTACACGCCTTACTCTAAAGAGAGTGAGATCACAGCTGCTGGGGTTTCTCTTCCTCACAAAAACGTGTGTCTCTCAATTATAAGTAAGTGTAACCCTAACTGCTCTTAGAGTGCGTATATATAGAGGTTATAGCAAGGACCATATGATTAGTATGATAGGGCTTCCTATGTAAATAAAGTACTGACAATTAAATTTAATAGACTTATTTAATTCCTTGAGATATTCCACTTAACTTATTTGATATGTCGGATTTATAATCTTCCTACAGGGTTTAACATAATCAAAACTTATAAACTTCCTCAAGGGGGTATCATCAATCCCTGTACCGGGACGTGGATGTCATCGCTAATTAATATTCACCATACACGTAATGTTATTGTCCAACTCACTGAGTTTATTGACCCATAAAGAATCTCACTCAACTATGAATCAAAACAATAAACACTATATGCACGTGTCTATTTATTATATTAGAATTAAGAGTATAAGCACTCATAATAATTATGTGCTATTAATTTTTTTATATAATTAGTATAAAAATAATTACCATAACACAGTCCTATTCAATACACACAAAGTGTACTAGTACAAGAAGTTGGAATTATATTGTTCCCCGTAACCAAGACAGACCTATTAAAACCTTGTGTTACAATCCTATTGACGGTGTATCTAGTTCCATATAAGACTGTGAACGATAAGCTTATATTTCATAAGAACTGATGATCTGATCTTCCGTGTGTAAGCCGTGCTCTACACACCAAATCATCTACTATATAGAATAAGAGACACACATGCATAATCTTTAAACAAATAACACAATTCAAACATTGCTTACATAGATTCTCATTAAAATGAAATAACTAATTTATTAATAAATACTAAAGCCATTACATAAAGCATATTTTTTTATTATAAATCCCTATCAATCTCCCACTTAGAGTCAAAGTCATGTAGTAATGCATCTAAGTCTCATCCCCTCTCAATGACTGTCAAAAGTTTTCGCTGGTAAGCTCTTTATAAAAGGATCTGCTAAGTTGTCTACTGATACAATTTTGGTAACCACCACATCACCTCTGTGCACTATGTCTCATATCAGGTGATACTTACGCTCGATGTGTTTTGCCCTCATGTGTCCTAGGTTACTTCGAGTTAGCAACCAACCCGATATTATCACAATAAAGTGTAATAAGCGATTGTACTAAAGGTACCTCTCCTAGAACTAACAGAAAGTTCTTAAGCCAAATGGCCTCCTTGGCTGCCACATATTCGGCCTCCATGGTGGAATCAGCAACACATGATTGCTTGATACTCCTCCAACTAATGGGTCTACCTCCTAAGATAAACACATTTTTCGAGGTCGATTTTCTGGAATCCTTATCTGACTGAATATCTAAGTCTGTGTACCCAACGGGTACTAGACTATCTACCTAGTAAACTAACATATAATCCCTAGTCCTTGTCAGGTACTTGATTATATTCTTTACTGTAGTCTAGTATTACCGCGCTAGATTCGACTAATATCTGCTGACTATGCCTAAAGCAAAACAGATGTCAGGTCTAGTGCAAAGTATAACAGACATGAGGTTTTCCACTGCTAATGCATAGGGAACTACCTTCGTGTTCTCTATCTTAATCGGTGTCTTAGAGCACTGATCCTTGGTTAGAGAGATTCCATGTCTAAAAAAAACGAACCCTTTCTTGGAATTCTGCATGTTAAAACGGGCAAGAATCATATCGATATAAATAGCTTGTGATAAGCCCAGTATTCTATGCTTGCGATCTCGCAAAAGCTTGATCCTAAGGATGTGACTGGCTTCTCCCAAATCCTTCATATCAAACTGTCCGGATAACCATACCTTAATCGAAGATAATACCCCCACATCATTTTCGATGAGCAAGATATCATCCACATATAGTATCAAGAACACTACCATGTTTTCACTACGCTTCTTATATACACACGGCTCGTCAGTGCATTGATAAAAACCATAAGATTTGCTAGCCTGATCAAAACAAGTGTTCCAAGACCTAGACACTTACTTAAGTTCATAAATGGACTTCTTAAGCTTGCACACCATATGCTCTTGGTCTTTTGCTACAAAATCATCTTGTTGCATCATATGCACTCATCAAGACTTTCATTAAGGAAAGTTATCTTGACATCCATTTGCCAAATTTCATAATTGAAATGAGGCACAATGAATAAAAGAATCCGGATAGACTTTAACATAGCTACCGACAAAAATGTTTCCTCATAGTCGGATCCCCTCTTTCTGAGTGAACCCTTTCACAACAAGCCTAACCTTAAAGGTTTTCACCTTCTCGTCTGCTCCTTTTTTCTTCTAATAGATTCATTTGTATCCAATGGATTTTATCCCTTCGAGTGATTCTACAAGATTCCAGACTTTATTAGAGTACATAGACTCCATCTCTAATTTCATAGCTTTTGTCTAAAGTTCTGTGTTTTTATCTTGAAGTACTTGATTGTAGTTAACAGGTTATGTATCTAGTTCATTAAGAATCCTGTCATAAGAATCTCCCAAAAACATATACCATTCCAATTGGCGTACAACCCTCCCACTACGATGAAGCACGACTTGTGTCTGTGTATTACAAGTGAATTGCTCTGTTGATTCTGATCCTTGTGCACCATAATCATGCTTTGGTTGTGAAATCAACGTGTTGATGGTATACGTACGCTAGATTTCAGTATCATCCTAAGTCACAACATTCCTCCTACTACGACGAGGCAATGGGATGTCAATGACTCGGTCTTGTGGTGCTGCTTCTTATCCTGTCAATATTGAAGAAATATGTG
>CM065392.1:10785000-10835000 GCA_033060915.1 Euryodendron excelsum | reverse complement strand
TCTACTCTAAGCATGTATGGAACCGATTTTCGAAAAACATGGTAGGTATTATACATATACAGTATCAACCGAAACTCTGATACCAATTGTTAGGAGCTGTAGAATTTTTCACGACCTAGCTATGGTGCATACGTATAATACCAAAAAAATTCTGATTTGATTAGTAAAGATTAATCTACATGATTAGAATTATATCTTCGAGATCTTTTTGGTTTGATCCTGAATAACAGCAGGTATGAATTTTGAAATCCTTTTGTTTTGATCTCGAACAGCAAACAATACCAGTAAGAACAAATCAATTGCTCAAACTCAATCTTTAAACTTCTATTGTATTCTTTGTACACGTTTTACTTTAGAGAGAATGGGCTCACAACTGTTAGGGTTTTTCTTCCTCACAAAAACGTGTATCTCTCAATTATAAGTGAGTGTAACTCTAGTTGCTCTTGGAGTTCATATATATAAAGACTACATCATGGACTATAGGATTAGTATGATTATGACTTTCTATGTAAATAAGGATTCTTAATCCAATCAGGATTAATCCTTATTTACATAAATTATAATTTGTACCATAATACATTATAATTGCACTCTCTGTCATACTAGGAATTATATTTCGAATCTTTATTATTAAATGCTTATTTATTTCCCCACATTAAGATCACAGATATCCATCTATTAAATTAAATTACTGACAATTAAATTTAATAAACTTATTTAATTCCTTGAGACATTCCACTTAACTTATTTGATATGTCGAATTCATAATTCACATGTAGGGTTTGACATAATCAAAACTTATAAGCTTCCTCAATGAGGTATTATCAATCCCTATACCGGGACTTGGATTCCATCAATAATTAATATTCACCATACACGTAATGTTATTTTTCAACTCATTGAATTTATTGATCCATAAAAAATCTCGCTCTTCTATGAATAAAAATAATAAACACTACTTTTATTTATTATATTAGGATTAAAAACATAATAACTCATAATGATCATGTGGTATTAATTATTTTATATACTCAGTATAAAAATAATTATCTCAACACAATCATGTTTAATACACACAAAGGGTACTAATACAAAGAGTTGAAATTATAACGTTCCTCATAGTTAAGACAAACATATTAAAACCTTGTGAACGATAAGCTTATGTTCCTTAAGAATCGATAATCTGATATTTCGTGTATATGTCGTACCCTACATACCAAATTATCTACTATATAGAATAAAAGACACGCATGCATAATCATTAAACAAATAACACAATGCAAACATTGTTAACACATATTCTCATTTAAATAGAATAACTAATTTATTAATAAATACTAAAGTCATTACACAAAATATATCTTTTAATATAATCCCTAATAATAATATCCCACATTACTTCCAATTAGGTCTAAAGTATTATTCACGAATGCCAAGTTCGTGTTGCATCCTCCATCAGCTATTTCTATCCCCTCCTATTCCCTTTCATATTAATTCGCATACATCACGGTGAAATACACCTTGAATCCTGCCGATGGTGATTAATTTAGTCCATAAAAAATCAGTCGTATACTTTTTTATTAATACCCTTTTTTATTTTTCAAAACCATTTTAATGTAGACATAATTACCAAAAGAGTGAAGCTGAGATGGAAATGCAGCAAAAAAAAATATTAAGGAAAAAAATTAAGAAGAGACAAGGTGAAAGCTTGTTATTTGTTATTATAAAATGTAAACAAATGCGGAAGCGGATTGTTTGGTCTGCCCTAGTGGTTGAGGTGCTTTTGACTTACTCATTTGATAATAATTCAAACGTTGCCAGCTCTTTCCTTTTTCCCTGTTGCCTCCTATAAAAAAATTAATAAAATAAATGCAGAAGCAGAACTCGAATTTGCCTTTTCAGAGCACAACTGAAAAAAGATACAAGATCTTTAAACTTGAAGATGTTCCGCGTGCAACCTGCGGCAATTATGCAAAGGACTCGTGATGGAATATAATCAAACTACTATGAAGCCAACTACACTAATACCTTCCACAACTCATGTGTCGTTTCACACATTCTCTTATTTATATGGGAGAGATGAACTCTTCGTAAGAGAAGAAGAGGAAAGACCAAAGAGAGAGCCCATTTTGCAATCTGTATATGTGTCGTATCAAGAATATGGGATGTAGCTCCCCTTTAAAGTAGAAAGTATGGGTACTTAGGGCCCATTCGAGAACAATTTAATTTTTGAGTTTATTCGGCTTTTTACTTAAAAAGAAAAAAAGTGTTTGCTTGAGTACTTTTTTAGTGTAAACTAGCCTTTTTTTTCTTCTTTTTTTTAACTTTTTTCAACCTAATAAGCTTATAAGCAAAAAATTAAAAATTTGATGCTTTTTGTGCTTAAATCACTGGTGTAAAAGTTAATGAAGTTTATGAAGTTTTTAAAATATCCTCTACTAACACCAACTACTAACCGCCACTGCCATCCACCACTCCTACCAACCACCACCACCACCAGCATTGTTGTCGCCATCCCACCAACTATAACCGTCGCCTCCACCCACTACCACTACTATTTGAGAATAATATTGTTATTTTTACATTAAAAAAAAGTAAAAAAAATTTTAAAAATGTGTCAAATAGTATAATTAAAAACTAACAAAAAAAATAATTTTTTTAGCAAATTGCTAAACATCCCAATCAAGTTATTTTTAAACAATTTATTCAAAAAGAAAAGTTCTTTCCAAGCAGGCCTTACTATAACTACCACTACATGACTCATGGGTCCGAGTTCTAGGTATGCCTGTGGCGCCCCTATCTGACCTGAATACCAAACGTCATTGTGATCACCCAATACTGGCTCGGCATTAATTCAAACAATGCGCAATGAATCAACCAATTTTGTCCTGTCAAGTTGCTGATTTGGTGTAGATCTATATTCCCTTGCACTTATATCTGTTCCGTCAATAATCATGGGCTACACAACCGGGTAGCCTACCTATAACCCCTCAACTCAAATAAAAGGCAAAATTTTAATCTTAGGCCTCTTGCTTCGAACCAAGAGATTTTATTTGTTAAATTAACAGAAGTACATATATAGAACAATTTTGCCTACTTGCTAGAGGAAGTTATCACCCCAAAAAAAAAAAAAAAACTTACTATTTTCTTCTTCTATTTTCTTTTCTTTGGTAATTGCTGAATGCTACATGCACTCCCAAGAAGGCCCTATGCACTCCACCGAGGTGTGAGAGAGAGAGAGAGAGGACGGACTGACTGACTGACTGCAAGAGGTTATTTCTGGAGTTCCGTCCTTTTTTGCCTTCGTTTTCTTCCACTTATGCTAGATACATGGAAGAGAAACTTTGTATTTGTACCACTATGGTATTATTGATGTATGTACTATATGGATCGTAAATGAAATTATATGCCTAAAACAAAAGGAAATCATAACACATTAGTTAATGCTCTTTATCGTTTGCGGAAATTTGTTATTGATTTATTGGTTGAGCTTTTGACTCAAAACATTAGCATTAGCCACATTTATGGCACTATTGCGATCATCTTTAAGTGGATGTCATAAGTTCAAATCAATTGCCCAAAAAGAAACCAACTAATTGCTTTGGCAATATATTTTCATGCCACCATTTGTCAATAGTTTTGCTCAATGTGTTCCTTGGTGATTAAAAAGGTTCCTCCTTCAATAGTGATTAAAATTTGATTTAATAATTTGGATATTCTGAAAATGTTAAGAAAGGTAAACTTTATTTAATTTAGACATGGGCGAATTTTAGGCAGCAAAAAGACTAGATGTGTTTTGGTTGGAAATGTGCATATATGAAATATGTAGCACCAATTATACGGAAAAAACCAACAATCACTATATGATTTTGCAGTAAAACTCTGAATTTATGAAGTCTTTGTCTAGTTCATTAATCACGTTCAATCTAACCTTATGGTTAATTGTGCCAAAAAAATTAAGGGTGAAAAGTTCTAGAATTTTTTAATAAGTTTGCAACATTAGATGGCATTTTTTTGTCTCTCAACATTAATGTCATAAGCTTAAACCATATAATGAAACCTAGAAAATGACAAAATGAAATAAAATATCATGGACGGACCACCTCACAAATAATGATAGGGCATCTAACAAGCATCCCCCGTGTATTTCTATGTTTTCATGGACACCCAAAACCTTTGAAGTTAGTCTTGTTATTATGAATACAGAGAATCTTATGTGGACCCACTGATATATTTTTCCTGTCATCTCTTGCATGTTCAATGTTTTCAACCTTTTGCATCAATGGTGCGGTCCTCTCTTTCTCATCCACAAACATTCAATTCAAGTGGCATGGTTATGAACACCAAGTTTGATTTTCATGTTTTCCCATACGACAAATGCCTTGTCACTATATTTCCAGAGGTTCAATTCACCTTTTTAGGGATGAGAATTTGATCCGATGCGGTTGGGTTCGGCTTCAAGTTACCTACCGCGATCCACCCTAATTATATTATAAAAACTTTTCTTATATTTTAATGATATAAACAATACTAAAGTAAATATTATGACTTTAATGTTATTTTTGATTTTTAGAATTTAGTCTCCTTTTTAAATTTTATATTGTGTTTGTGTTTATATAATTTGTATTATTTTTATTTTTATAAAAATATTTTTATTTAAAAATTTTATATAAAGCTTAACCCGTCCTGACTCAAATCCCGATTAATTTATATAGGACGAGAATAAAATAGAAAAATTCAACCATTTACAAATTTGTATAAGATGCATGATAGAATTTTTTTATTAGACGCAAGATAAAATTTAGTTTATATCAAACTCGTTTCACTGTCATTTCTAATTTTATACTCTTGACAGTAACTTTGAAGACTTTTGATGGTATGAAAAGGAGCAAAAAGAAGATCTCATGAATCCAAAACGTAGTTTATAAGTAAGCAGAGCAATCTTGACTAGTACGAACTTTGTCATTTCATTTTATAATGACCTTTACTTTCTTATTCTGATAGGATTTGAATACACGTAATTCTGTGGCCATCCCAACTTTACTACCAAATCAGATGTACGGTATTACTTTCTATTTCTTTTAGATTTGTGTGAAACAATTTGAATTCAATTTTAGTTTCAGTTCATTAATTTTACAAAACTCTTTTCAGTCATATGTTAAAAGAAAGTTTTCGATGAAATTGAAAAATATTGTTTTCACTTACTAGCTAAGAGAATACAAAGAATTCCTAGCAAAACCCTATGCCTTTAACAAGTCAACGGAAGGAAAAAGTACCAAAAAGAAATAAAGAAAGGGAAAATAAAGCAATATTTACATATATATATATATTATATAGAATAGCAACATGTTAGGAGGTCTATGAAGGTGAAGGTTCTAATTTAATTTTCTCAAAATTTTGACTTTTTAAAAATATATAATACATATGTCATATTATTATGGGTTCTTCTTAATTTACTTGTTTATTCTAAACTTCATAAATGCTAGTAACATCTTAAGATTTGCTTTAATTATAATTCTCCTAAGGAATCTTTATTAATCATTCATTGATAATTATGATAATATTTTTAATTTTTTAATTATAATCTTCTTAAAGAATCTTCATTAGTCATAAATTATATTTTAAATTTATAAAATAAAAAAATAAGTGTCATTAAATTTTTAGCACTTTGTCATGTACAATATACATGTAATGAAATATTATTAATTCTTTTTAATTTTTTTCTTATTTTTTCTTAATTTTATAAATATTATCCATTTATTGATATGGTATTGTTTTCATATTTTCTTTAATATGTTACTTCTAAAGAAAATTATATCTTAGCACTATAAAATAAAAATGACATGTGTAATGAAATTATCAAAATTTTTTATTTTTATGGTCTCAATTCACATCTCTCTAACAAAACGTTTTCAAGAAAATAAATATAAAAATTAATTTTTGAATAGAATTGTGTTGAAATTATTTTTTTTTTTTTTAATCTTAATAAAGTCTTTCCATTTTATTTTTCGTAGTATTTACATACAAATAAATTGGATGATAAAATTTAATTGTAATAATATTATTTTACCTGAATAATAATACTTCAACCTTTCTTTTTATCTCAAGACTATAATATGATTTTAAATGATGAATGATATAACTATTTTGTAACAAAATTGAATTTCACAATAATATTTATTAATTTTAGCTTGATCAATATTTTAAAGTTTAATTTACGCAAGCATTCATAATTTATGCGAGTATAATGACTACAAAAATTATATTAGTTGAGTTTAACTATGAACACATGATAAAGTAATATTTTTTTTAATTGGCACTTCCTAAAATTCTAAGTAACTATTTTTAAAAGATGATTAATAGACTCAAAATAATATTTGATATAAATATAAACATGTATTGAATTATTAATGCTAGCCATTTTAAATACCTAAATTTCTAAATTTATAATTTAAGAATAATTTTCTTTAGTACAGAAAATTTAAAAAATAAATTTTACTAAGCATATTAAGTAACTGATAATAAATCAAGTCTCTTTGACTTTAAAATACAAATTATTTTTAAATAAAGATTTTAGTTTTGAGTAACTGTATATGCGTATGTGTGTACCATTAAATGTACTCCATAGAAAATTCACCTAAATATATGAGTTATTCATTTAATCAACGTAGCCCCTGAATTGAAAAAAATTGAATTTTTATTCAACTAAGGACATGTTTGGTAGGACTTTTTGGCTTAAACTTTTTTTTTAACTTATAAACAAAAAAGTCAATTTTTTCTTGCATTTTTCTTTTTGTTTTTTGCTTTTTGTTGTTTTGCTTATCTTTAGCTTATAAAAGTCAAAAAAAAAAAACAATTTTAGCTTTTTTGCTTATATGCCGAAAAAGTAAAATCAAAAAAATTAAAAAGAAAAGTTATATTAAACGGGCCCTAATAGTAACTTTCGTACTATCAAAGTCATTTTGCCCATAGTAGAAGCACAGTGGAGACCTAAAAATTTTGTTGAGGAATCAAACTAAAAGTTCATCAATTTTAAAGAGTCAGTGTAAAAATATGTGACCATGACAAATAATAAAAATTTATTCACCGTAGCAAAAAATTTTAAGAAAAAAAAAATATTTTAAAATATTCACATTAAAACTTTAGTTTCTTATTAAAAAAGTTAGAGAATTTTCACAATCTACTTTCACAATTAATTGTACGACTAAACATTAGTGTAAGATTTAAACATATACAATTGATAATTTATGTTTTTTATAAAAATTTTATATTTAGTATCTATTCTTTTAATCTGTGTATAGTACAGGTTTAATGCCGGTATGTTATATATATATATATATATATATATATATAATTTAAGTATCCTATTATTAGTTACTATACAAAATTTCTTAGTTATGTTTAGTGATTGATCTCGGATGAAGTTATGAAATTCGCCACCGATTTTGATAGTAAAATAGAAAAAAATAGAGAGAGTATGGCATCTCTATGCTTTTAAGGGCACATTTGATTTTCAAATAGAGCCGGGACTAGCAGTTCCATTTGGACTACTAATATCTAATACTAGTTCTTAGCTAATTCCAGGGAAGCGGATGGGTTTGCTAATCCCAAGACTAAAATGAAGAGGGATAAGGTTGAAATGACTTAACTATCCCTAGTTAACATATATTATATATTTTATATATTATATTAGATTATAAATATTAAAATACGGTAATATTGTATAATATTATATTTTAAAATATTGTATAATATTATATACGTAATACATTACTGTATATAATATTCTATTATAATATATTAGAATTGGTAATATTACATTTATAAAATATTATATAACATTATAATATTAGTATACATACATTATATTACTTTAACAAATTATTACATTATTTTATAATAAAATAGATATTATTATATAATATTATATAAGAAAATATTATACTATAATATAATAAATAAAAATATATGTTGATAAGATAAAATAAAATATGGTAATATAATATAATATAATATCATAATTATATGCAATAATATATATTATCATATAGTATTTTAATAGATTTAACATATATAAAATATTATATTATATTACTATTGTATATTATATATAACATAATTTAATATTATTAATTAAGAGTTTTATTAGTATTTTGTTATATAAGGGTAATGCGGTCATTTTGTACCTTTATCCCCACTTTATCCGATGATTAAACAAACATGGGACTTGGGGATAACTTAGGACTAAAAGTCCTAAGATTGCCAATCCTTAAACTCTTAGTCTCAGGACTATTTGCTGGTCCCAAAAATCAAACATGCCCCTAGTTTACTCGGCTTTACAATGCTAGCAAAATGATAATCGTGTACGAGGGGCACATAGAACATTTATATTTATACAAAGCACTTTCAATTAGTATGTTTGGTCAGTTTTGATTTTGTCTTTCGTATTTTTGGAACTAAAAAAATTTGAAAACTGTTCGTTTTTCTTGTTTTCGAAAACAAAAAAAAGAGACTATTAAAAATACCATCGTTTTTATATCATTTTCATTTTCATATGAAAACGGTTCGAAAAACTCAAAAAAATACCTTTTTATTGGTTCTCAAAACTAAAACTAGGGTGTTTTATGAAAAAAAAAAATTTTTAAAATAAGTTTTGAAACCAACTCACCTAATGTGGTTTCAATAGAAACAATTTCTAAAATCAATCTACCAAAATAATTTTGTCAAATTTTAAAAAATAAAAAAAATTAAAATTAAAACCGTAACCAAACGAAGCCTTCTATGAAAGATCGAAATGAGTGCTAAATAATGGCTAATTTCCATACCAAAACTTTTATTTAATCTTTATTCCGGAACTGGGGGCAGTTTAAACTTAATTCTGTCATGCAAGTTTAACGCTTTTTTGAAAAGTGTTTTTAGTGTAAATGCTAATTCAAAAAGTGTTTTATGTGTATTTATACCGCCGTACGTATGCGAAGTAAAAACGCTAATCAAAAAAGCATTTTCTATGAAAACGCTATTTCAAAAAGTGATTTTGGGCTGTATTTCAATCAACTTTTCCTCTTGTTTTTTCATTCGTAGCGCTTGGAGGAGAAGTTATTAAAAAAACTTTCAGAGCTCTGCTTCTTCGAGTTTGTCTTGCATATGTAAAAGATTTTCTTTATCAATCTTGCGAAACTCTCTGCTGTAGTTCAAACTCGTCGTTTACAAAGTAATAAACACTCTCTATCTCTTTCTAATTTCATTGTTATGTATATATATATATATATATGTACGTATAAGCACGAATAATATGTTCTTTCTCTGTATATGTATACTTAAGTGTATATATATGTTTTTGTAAATCAATGCAAAACATGGCATATATATACATTATGTTTTTTTTTTTTTTTTTGATTTTTTCTTTCTTGATTAAACAGTTAGTTGTAGTGTTATTGTAATTAATTTTTTTTAGGTGAAAAATTTAGCATGTATTAAAAATAAAAATGTGTAGATAATTATTTAAACAATATGTTAAATAATATATTAAAAATATGTAAATAATTTAAAAATAGTAAAAATTAAAAATATGTTAATTAAAAAATAGTAACAGAAAAGTAGTAAATAATTCAATTATTTAACAAAAAATTAAAATTAAACAATTCATAATTTTCTGTTTACAAAGTTAAGAGAAAATTATTTTAACAATTCATAATTTAATTTAAAGAATATGATTTTAAAAATTCGTAAAAAGTAGTAAATAATTTAAAATTAGTTTTGCAAGTTTAGAACATATATATAATTATATATAATATGTAAATAATTGAAAAATAGTATAATTTCTTTACAAATTGAACATAAAAATATTTAAACAATTATTTAAAGAATTCATAAATAAATTAAACAATTCATAATTTATTTTAACAAATTTGAAAAATTTGTAAAAAATGGTAAATAATTTCAAATTAGTTTTGCAAATTTAGAACATATATATAATTATTTAAAGAATATGTTAAAAATATGTAAATAATTGAAAAATAGTACAATTTCGTTACAAATTGAACATAAAAATATTTAAACAATTATTTAAAGAATTCATAAATAAATTAAGCAATCCATAATTTATTTGAACAATGATTTGAAAATTTTGTAAAAAATAGTAAATAATTTCAAATTAGTTTTGCAAGTTTATAACATATATATAATACATATAGTCATTTCATATTTATATCAAAATAAATTTACTATATTATATAAGTAAATAATATTTGGGATAAACTGTCAAATGTGTATTACAATTATTTAGTTGTAAAACAATTGGAGACCACAAAAAGCTCAGAAAGATGCACCTTACACAAATTAATAGTATCACAACCAAGTGTAATCTTCTTTCTTTCGATAAGCATCTTTATATAATTTTTAAAACATTTAATTTAATTAGTTTGAATATTTATGACATCTCTGTTAGTTGTGTTTGGTAGGCAAAGCTAAATAATAACGACAATGGTTATGTTTTATTGGGGGCGAAAGATAATACGAGATCGTTGAGAAGGTGTATCCTACGATATAGATGCTAGTGCGTGTTATGATATTGAAATGGAAACCTCAGTTGCTGTGTTACGTGACATGATTATATAAATGATGACTGAGTATCGAGAACATGTGACTATAAAGTTCATATGTAGATACCTACATCGACGAAATGGAGATGTCATGATATATAAGAAGTTGTCAATCAATGACGACAGAACATTGCAAAATGTGTTGAATATTCCTTTGAGATATCCTGACCACCAATGTGTTGAAATATATGTTGTAAAGGAGGAGGGTAGCACAATGAATACCGGTGAAAGTCGTGCGGATGTGAGTTGGGCAGATGTCCAAACCTACGGTGAACTATTGTCAGGGAGGGGAGATGTATCGACACTAGGGTCATTTACTTAAATGGTTTCACTTGGACAGAGTAGCCAAAGCACAATAGTTGAAGAAGAGCTAGGGCAACGAATGTCTAGTCATTCAGTTCCAACTAGCACTGTGCATGAAAATTAGAACTCAATCATCCACATGGTGGGGACATATATAGACCCAATTGGTAACAAATGGTATGGCCAAAAATGTAGCTTCCTCAACAAACCTATTCTAATGCACAATATGATGGGTCCGGTCAGCTATATCTTTATTGGCAATGCATCCTTCCAACCACCCTACGATGTGACCGACGACCAATGCATAAGGTTACCCTAGGAAGACTTATTCGATAAACGGTGTGAACAAGAGATGTAATGCCGATGGCATGGCCTACGTGTCCCAAAAGCCCGGCCAGCTAAGCTTTTCGGGAGGAGATCACCTAACAGCAAGGTCATAAAAGTGCTCGAACGCGAGATTGATCAAATACAACGAAGACTAGATAGATATCATTTTACGAAGGACATGAAGAAAGAATGTGTTGATCCAACAAAACGAATAATAGAAATTATTGAAGATCCATTGCTAGTTTCTGACCCAAAACTTTCAGACTTTTCAGAAGAAGAAGGTGACGATGACTTTGAAAACTATCTACCTATTAACTTTATCGTTGTTGGGAAACCACTATGTTGTTATGAACATGGTCCGTAAAAGCATATTCTGATTTGTAGTTCAGTATGATGCAAATAAGTTATTATATTTTCATGTAATATATGTGTGAGTTTGGGTTATATTTGCCATTTTGGGGAGGAAAGGTCTGGTGAGTGCGAAACTTAACGGGAGGCTCCCGGGTCTCGAGTGACATGCAGGAGTTGACGTCACGTCAATCGGACTCTCGGTTCAAAAGTTATGTTATCTTTCGCTTTATTAGGAGTTAGGGTTTCGGTATTAGGCAAAATTGGTCTTCGGGGTACCGAATTGGGAAGGAAAGGTCCGGTGAGTACGAAACTCGACGGGAGGCTCCTGCGGTTCTCGAGTGATGTGCGGGAGTTGACGTCACATCAATCGGAGTCCCGGTTCAAAAGTTATGTCATCTTTCACTTTTTCGGGAGTTAGGCTTTCAGCATTAAGTAAAATCAGCCTTTGGGAAACCGAATTGGGAAGGAAAGGTTCGGTGAGTGCGAAACTCAACGGGAGGCTCCTGCGGGTCTCGAGTGACGTGTCATAGTTAATAGCACGTCAATCAAAGTCTCGGTTCAAAAGTTATGTCATTTTTTGCTTTTTTGGGAGTTAGTGTTTCGGAGTTAGGAAAAATCGGCCTTCGGGATACCGAATTGGGGAGAAAAGGTCCGGTGAGTGCGAAACTTGACGGAAGGCTCCTGCGAGTCCCAAGTGACGTGTCGTAGTTGACCGCACATCAATTGGAGTCCCGATTCAAAAGTTATGTCATCTTTCACTTTTTTGGGAGTTAATGTTTCGAAGTTAGGTAAAATCGGCCTTCCGAGTACCGAATTAGGGAGGAAAGGTCCATTGAGTGCAAACCTTGATAGGAGGCTCCTGTGGGTCCCTAGTGACGTGTCGTAATTGACGGCACGTCAATCAGAGTCTCGGTTCAAAAGTTATTTCATTTTTTGCTTTTTCAAAAGTTAGGGTTTCGGCATTAGGCAAAATCGGCCATCGGGTACCGAATTGGGAAGGAAAGGTCTGGTGAGTGCAAAACTTGACAGAAGGCTCCTGCGGGTCTCGAGTGATGTGTCGTAGTTGATAGCACGTTAATCGGAGTTTCGGTTCAAAAGTTATGTCATTTTTTGCTTTTTTGGGAGTTAGTGTTTCGAAGTTAAGCAAAATCGGCCTTCGCGGTACCAAATTGGAGAGGAAAGGTCCGGTGAGTGCGAAACTTGTCGGGAGGTTAATGCGGGTCCCGAATGACGTGAGAGAGTTGACGGCACGTCAATTGGAGTCCTAGTTCAAAAGTTATGTCATCTTTTGCTTTTTTGAGAGTTAGGGTTTCGGAGTTAGGTAAAATCGGCCTTTGGGCTACCGAATTGGAGAGGAAAGGTCTGGTGAGTGCGAAACTCGACGGGAGGCTCATGCGGGTCCCGAGTGACGTGTGAGAGTTGACGGTACGTTAATTGGAGTCCTGGTTCAAAAGTCATGCAATGTTGAAATGTTGGAAATGGATTTTAAATTTTCTGGTGTGGTTTGCTGATATTAACGCTTTCTGAAAAAGCATTTTTACGCCGGGTTGTATAAATACGTAGAAACGCTTTTTCGATTAGCGTTTTTACTAAAAATGCTTTTTCGAAAAGCGTTGAACTTGACACACAGAATTAAGTTTAAACGGTCCTTTGTTCCGGAATAAAGACTAAATCTTTGGCTTGTTATGGAAATTAGCCTGAAATAACCAACACTGGAGCCAAAATTATCCACTGATGCAGATGGTTTGAAAAGCTATTATCATAATGGGTCGATTGCGAAAATCTAATACTAGTTATAAAAATTGTAGCCTTTTGCTGAATCCTAAAGGGTTGAACTAGTAGTCAGGGCTTGAAACTTGATATGGGGTTTGTTCCTTCTAAGATTTTAGTTTCGAAACCTCTTAGGAACTATCAAATTTTTAGAATCACTTTCAGGATCTTTAGCATAATAATTATCAGGATTGTGTGGGATTGAAAAATTGTACATGTTTCATGATTAGTCAAAATGAGTGCAAGCTGACGAGAATACTTAATAAAAAAATAAAAAATAAAGCCTTTTGCGGCCAATGCTAGTAAGAGTAAGAATATATGCAATGGCATGTTGATTGTTTTTAACTTAAGCAACAATTAAATGTTGCGCAGATTTGGAGTGCATCAAAATATGTTGCTAACATTAATATTGTAATAAATGGTTTTCCAACGTTTTAGGTGTTTATTTGGAAATCAAAACTCAAGAACGCCAAGCCTTTGAAACATTTAAATTTCCTTGGTATTTTTACTATTTATTTTAACTGAGAGCAAATTTTTTTATGTCTTTAACTAGTAGTGTTAGAGAGGCTTTAATCATATTAAAATTTATATTACAATACCGCACCATTTTAATATATAGAACAAGAAGTCCACAATACAAGCTAAAAACAGTAAACACATCAGAAATACATTAATGATTTATTTGAAATTGAATTTATCGAGATAAAAGCAAGGAGGAGAAAAGTGTGACAAAAAAGAAAACAATCACATCATAAATATAAACAATAAAGAGAATGAGTTTTTGAGTCGAATCTGATTTGGGTAGCTCCAGAGTTTAGTTTTTTTTTTATTAAACTAGTGTCCCAATTAACTTACTAATTTAAATTTGTTTCACATAAATTAAATAATTATTATGTTAAAAATTTTAAAATAATTTAAAAAATTAATAGAACATAATTAATTTTAAACCTAAATTTTAAAGAAGCCTTTAAGTAAGCCGAATGACCAATAATGTGTATGGGATGCATCCATGGTCCATACTGCACAGACGCATCCATGGGACATAACAAATGGCCATGGGAAGCAAATCTTAAAAGAGAATCAATAGAAATTGCCATCTCTTTGCCGCCACTCCCCCCCTGCTCGAGATATGGGAAACCCACACGATCTCTCACCAGGAAATATGGCAGCATTGCTGACCTCACCTGTATCTCTTGGGAGGATTTGGTGGGTCCCTCCCCCCACCACTTCCCCAACCCAAAAATGGCCCCTCCTTTTGCTTTCCTCTCAAAACTTTCTTTTTTATTGGTTCTCTCTTTGTATATAAAATCCCAACCCCAATAATCAATACAATAATACCCGTGATACAATCTTGTAGATTTGTATTTTTTATTTATTGATTCTCTGTTTGTTTCTTTATTGTTTCTTATTTTGCATTTGCTTGCCTTGTTATTCAAAATCAACTAGGAAAATTTGGGGAGATCTTTGGATGAAATCTGGTCAGATCTTGCGTTGTGGGTTGTGGATTTTGGTGGGTCTTATATCAATACAAAACTCATCTTCTCCTCTCAACCCGTAGAAAACTCAAACCAAAGTGCACTAAGGAAGAAAGAAAGAAACAAAACAAGCAAGCCAATTCTTGTTTTCTTCTTCTTCCTCTGCTTGTTCTTTTTTTATTCTTTGATCTTGGATCTTGAATTGGAGTAATGGTCATGGCCATAGAATCAAAGTTCCACGTGTTAGCTGTTGATGATAGCATCATAGACAGAAAACTCATTGAGAGGCTCCTCAAGACGTCAGCATATCAAGGTACTTTCTTGGCTTCCAAACAGAGAGAACAGGTCTTTTTGTTGCGTGATTTTCTTGTTCTGTTTCGGTTTTGATTGTTATCGTTCCTGAGTATTGTATTTTCGTTCATGACAGTTACTACTGTGGATTCTGGTAGTAAGGCTTTAGAATTTCTGGGTGTACATGAAGATGACGAGAACAACCCAAATCAGCCTTCTCTTTCTCCAAACAATCATCAGGTATAGATTTTTTTCCCTTTCGTTCTCTCTCTCTCTCTCTCTCTCTCGCAATTTCTGGGTTTTTGAAGTTTTCTTGGAAATTTAAGTTGTTTGCTTCTCTGGGTTTCCTAAATTTTTGTTCGAATTTTCTGGATTTTACAGGAAGTGGAAGTGAATCTGATTATTACAGACTACTGTATGCCTGGAATGACAGGCTATGATTTGCTCAAGAAAATTAAGGTACGTTTAGCTTTGTATTCCCTTTTCTTCTCCCTCTTGACCATACTGTCGCCCCCTTTCTAGATTTTTCCTACCTCAAATCATTTTCCTTTCATGGAAAATAGAGCATTGCAAAATTTTGCTAGCCAAGTTGTGGCAAGGTTGCCTACATATGGGTCCTTTTCTTGCATCCCTTTGAGATCAATTAAAATCTCTAGAAAATTTCCCAGGTAATTTCCAGCCAAACAAGAAAAACATGTTTGAGATTATGAAAGGACTTTATCCAATTCTATGGGGGTCATCTTAGTTTCTTTAAAAGTCATATTGTAAAGTGTCTTAAATAAAATTTTCATTACATCTATTTTCCATGAAAACAAACAGTTTTAAAAAATTAAATGCACTTCCGTTTTGCAGGAGTCTTCCTATCTAAGAAATATACCTGTGGTGATTATGTCATCTGAGAATGTTCCTTCAAGAATAAACAGGTAAGAATAAATTTCATATTTATACACGTGTGTTGTGTATATATATACATTTGTATGCACAATTGAAATTTTCTTTTCCTATAAATTATTGTATGAGGTTAACTTGATTAGTGGCCATTAATCATATTACAGATGCTTGGAAGAAGGAGCAGAAGAATTTTTTCTCAAACCAGTGAGGTTATCAGATGTTAACAAGCTTAATTCTCATATGATGAAAACCAAATATAAGAAGCATCAGAAGCCAGAAAAACAAGAAAATCAAGAAGCATCAGAAACACCAGAGGTTCAACTGCAACACCAAAATAGACAATTCAACAATAACAAGAGGAAGGCTATGGAAGAAGGGCCTTCACCAGATAGAACAAGACCCAGATACAGTGGCCTCGCTGTGGTCTAATTAATCCTGGAAAATAAATTTTTGTTTTTCCGCTTAATTAAAACAATATAATTCTCATGGCCCTTTTTACTTGTTTGAGTGTTGGTTAATACAAAAAAGATGAAGCAGAAAGCTAGAGAGAAAGAGAAATTATTATGATGAGAGATCCGTACACATTTTAAATGAAAGTGATTAATTCCAATTTTAAAAGGAAATGAAAAAAATGACTGTAATTGAAATACCATCACCGGCTGTTGTACAGAAATAATTGAGTGCAGCCAAACATTAACAAAAGTAGTCTCTTTCTGTGTATTTTATTTATTTATTTTCTTTTTGTGGTTGCAGTTTAAGTGAAAATATTTCATTTCACTAATTTAAAAAAAAGCAAAGAAAGACCCAATGAATATGACATTCGATCCTTGGCTGTACCGCAGCTAAAGTTTGTGTGATTTTTCCTCTTACGATAAAAATGAAATTAAATTTATTGGCCTAATATATGCCCTTTATCCATTATTGAGAGACTGCTTATGGAGGTTTCAAACGGGTTTCGTTATGGCTTGGTCTGTGCCACATTCCCATTTAGGTTGGGCTTGCGCTTTAAAGGGGTTGAGCATGTGTCCATTTTACACTATTTCGGTCTTTTTTGTGCCCAGACCACTTGTAGAAGTGAAGGAATTTGTTACATTCAAGAGATTATTAATTTTTTTTTTTTTTTTTGTCTCCCTCTTCGCTTACTTTCTCTTCCTTTGTATGTACAAACATACATATACATAAAATGTGTGGATGCATACATTTTCAAGTAGATTTTTGAGCATAAATTTGACTAACTCATCTTGTTCAAAGATGAGTTAGTCAAATTGAGCATACATATACGTTTATAATTGATGCATAAATGTTTTTAAATGTTTGTTCGATGTAGCTTTTTGTGGAGTTTTTACCTTCAGCTAATGATTTTTTTGTTTTTTATGGTAACTAGTTTTTAAGCTTAAAAGCTAATAAAATGCCATAGTGAACCAAGGTCTAGAAATAAAAAAAATAAAAAAACTGCATCCAAACGAGGAATGACTATAAGGTTTTCTTGAAGCTGCAGTTTTGTTTGAACCATAGTTATACGGAAATTCATTTTGGGGGCAAAAACGCATTTTTAGGATGAGAATGAAACTTGTTTAAAAAATTTAGAGAAACGTTTCAAAAATACGAGGGAAACTCTTTGGATACTTAACGGAAATTCTTCAGAAACATTTGAGAAATTCTTGAGAAACGCTTTGGAAACGTAAAATGTTAATTTTTATACATTTTTTCCCTTAAGTTCTAACTAAGTATCTATGAAATTATTTGCATAAGTTTTCACTAAGTTTTCAAAATGTCTCTACTAAGTTTCCTTAAGGTTTTTACTAAGCTTTCCAAAAGTCTCCATTAAGTTTTTTAAAAGTTTTCTCTGAGTTTCAGAAAAGTTTTCTATTAAGTTTCCCGATCGTTTTCCGCTTTCTGTTTTTTCTTATATTTTTTTGTTGCGCTTTTCGGTTCCATTTCTCCTAACGTCTCCCACTTTCGCTTCCCATTTCGGCAACTATGGTTTGAACATGTTGAGGCAAATTAGTTTGTGAAACCTTTCTCAATGGATTCAACTGGCCTTTTACTTATATCATAGCTTAGATACTTACCCAATCTTATCTGCAAGTAAAATAAACATTAGAACTTGCTTTTTTTTTTTTTTTTAATTTGGACTTGATTTATATGATTGTACATTTTCTTTTCCCTCTCTCTCTTGGAGAAATAATGTTTTGGCGGGAAAAAGAATTAAAAATGATATTCAAACCCATGTTTTTATTAAAAATGGCATTTAGGTACGAAGTGTCACATGAAAAAGAGGATATGGTCACCATCCCCAAATGCATTGGTCACACTTCTAAATTTACAAGTCAAATAAGGGTATATTACTAGTTTCTACAAAATATATCAGATTTTAAGACTTAATGTTGGGAAGACTTGATAGAACGTAATGCAGACATCATGTAGCACAATTTTAATTTTTGACAATTGACTAATACATTCGACAGCGTAAGTGGAACATTTTGAGAGCATGACTAAGTCTTATTTTTTGCATGATATTTTGTAACCTCATTTTGAACAAAATATGGGTTCGAATCATATTTTCTAAAGCCTTTTTCCTATCTAAATGTTAATTCTCCTTTTCTCTCTTTTTTTCTTTTTTGTTTTAAGAACTGGCCAATGGGATCACAGTTTTAGTCAGTCCAATATGACCAACTACTTCTATTTTAATTTATTAATTGTGGAGCGAGAAGGGCAAGCGTCCATCAGAATACCGAGAAACTCATAATACTTGATTATTGGACTTTGTTTTTTTCATCTAAAAAGAGTGTTTAGACCATTTTTTATTTATTTAAAATCCATCTATTGATTAAACTCAATGGATATAGCCTTCCTACCGTTAAAACCACGGATTTGTCAAAGAGGATTTACAAGTTCGATATTTATTTCACGCTAAATCTCATCAATCCGTGACCTCCAACACCTTTGGACTTCTTTTAGGTTAAATTGCTCTTGAGCCAACCCTCCAATAAAAAGCAATCCCTCTGAAACCCGCCTTCTTTGACTAAGAAAATTTGCTCAGTTTTTTGTTAAATTGGCTTGAATTTCAACCTTCTATCTTTTAAAAAACAATCCACTCCTCTGTAGCTAGTTTTTTTTCAAAAAATAATCTATTTGAAATCTGCCGATTTGACCAAAAGAGTATTTGTAAATTTAACCGCCTTTTGCTTTAAGCTCTTGTTAATTCGTGAGCACCAACGGTCAATACTTCTGTTACATTATATATAACAATTATTGGCTAAAAAAGCAATCCATTTGAAACCTGAGGATTTGACCAAGAGAACTTAAGAGTTTCATCTCTAAATTCAATAATCCGCTAGGTAGAGAGCAAATTTCTCTGAAGCCAACTATTGCTTAAAAAACAATTCTTTCAAATTCCGTGAATTTGACCAAGAGTTTGTGAATGTGACTTGTTTTAGCTACAAACTTGTTTTGTGAGTATTTAACGGTTCTGGTATGTCTGTAAAAATTAGATCTTTTTATAGATTATACCTGAATTGTAGTAAAAATAAATAAATAAATAAATATATATATATATATATATATTTAACATTAAGATAAGAGTATTTATTGATAACTCAATCAAAGACCAAGCGGTCTACAAAAGGGCTGGAGCAAGATTGTACACCAGGTAGGAAAGTGACCATCTCAGGTGTCAGTCTCATCACAATTAATAACAGCCGGTCACTAAGGTATCAGTCTCATCACAAGTAATAAGTTAATGACAGCCTTAGCAACAATAAACTTGTTAACCCCACTAGTTACAGTGTTATTTGCCCCCAGTGAGGTGGCCATAGATTTTTTTGGGCCTTGAGGTCGGCCATAGATGAGATTTTAGATTTGAAGAATTTGAGTACACTTCTAACTTGAACATGCCAGTGTTATGAAAATCACTCAGGGTACTATTTATTGGCCCATCTGTGGTCCTAACATTGGATTGTATCAATTATTGTCCATTAAAAGATCAATTCTTAAATTGGGCCCATTGGATGAAAGTGTGATTAGGTTGGCCATTGATGAGATTTAAAGGTTTTGCAGAATTTAAAGCCCATATGACAGCCCAGTTCTTACCTGAACATGCTTGCATTGGAAAATCCCTCGGAGAATTCATTGGTCCATCTATTCTCCTAAATTTTGAATTGCATCCATTGGTCTCCATTGAATGTGTTACTCTCCAATTACACTTCATCTCATGTACAGATCAAACGTTAAAATTTACATTAATAATATTAAATGGCCCATACCAAATGTGCGCGTTCGAATTTCCATTTCTAAAGCTATGGAAGTTCATACTTTCAAACTATATATCTCAGGGAACTTGTTATGGCTGTCAAATTTTAGGAGAATAAAATGCTTGTGCTACTATCTTAATAAATGTATTGTTGAACTTTGATTCTACTCTAGTAAATGGAGAACTTTCTCTCCTTTATGGTTGATTAATGAAACAGTACAAAATGTTCTTTTTCCCCTTTCCTTTCCTTCATTTTTTCAAACAGATATACGATGGATTATTCCATTGAATGAAGTAGTCCAACCCTTTTGGAGCAACAGCCTGATCGCAATCGCCATGAGAGAAGTCATCTATCCACTAAAGATTTTACAGCGTTCCAGTAGATTTTCTTCAAATTTTTATGCAATAAATATGTGATTTAACAAGTGAATCAAGACATGCTACTAGATTTTCAATTGACGTTAATCATACAAAGCTTGAGTGGAGTGCCACTTATCACTGGACTAATTTCGCTCCTAATGATATATATATATATATATATATTGTTTAATGTGCATCCTGGTGGGTAGATTTATCTACTATATTATCTACATATACTTCCACGAATTTTCTAGGCATGTTACAAAAGATGTGGTTCCTTGACCTATGGTAAGTAGAAATAGGTTAAGAGGTCTTTGAGCTTCAAAGTTTTGATTCATTTTTTTTTAATTTTTAAAATTTAAAAAATATAAAAATACAAATGTCATAAAGTCATTGGTTATCTAGTTAATATGGTAGTGTTTTCTGAATTGTCACCCTTTCAATATGAAAACTTTAAAAGTTATTAAAGATAAAAATATATATTAAAACTAAATATATCTAGGATTATTTGTAGTCAATATGGTAACTAAATCTAATAATCTATTTAAATTACTATAAGTAATGCTCTGTTCAAAGCAATATAACTTTTAAATTTTTTATATATTTGTATTTTTTGTGAGTTAGATTTACCTAAACCTAATAAAGATGACATTAAGGAATGCTAATAAGCTTATAAAAGAATAATTAATACAGAAGATAAATAATTTTTACTTTGTCCATTATTATTTTTTTAGTGTATGTGATAATATACTTAAGATCCCATATATTGGCACAAGTTCAGTTTTATTTTAATTAACTCACAACATATAATCCTTTAGATACTGAAAAAGGGCCTATGTATAAAAAAAGGTTAATGATGTTTCATTGTTAAGAACAAATAATGAATTACTAATTCATTTCACGTTGTACAAATCTATTCGGTTATATTAAATAATTACCCCCCCCCCCCCCCCCCAAAAAAAAAAGAAATACAAAATTTGACACACATAAAGTATATTAACATTTTATTAAATAGTTTTACAGACAAACATTATTCATGTATGGAATTAAAAGATTTACCTATATTTATTTTAATTAACTTACGAAAATTCAATTACTTTTCTTTCACTATTAATTTATATTTTCTCAAAACATAAAGTATAATAACATTGTTTTGTTAATTTGAATGATTATTTCTTGATATATATTAGACATATATTCATTTTCTTTATAATTTATATTTTTGTCTTTGTAATCCTTAACATAACTTAATAAACTTAATTTCAAAATTTATTAATGTATTTACTTCCAATAAACAAATATATATTAAAAATGTAACTTCATTTTTTCTCTTTATGGCTATTATAATCGAGAAAATATTGTTAACATGTTTAGTTCAAATAACATTCAAGACAAAAGTTATCCTATAGATGCTATATTATTTAATATCATATTTTGAATACATGATCATATAAAACTCTTTGTTAGTAAAAAAATTATTTAAAAAATTAATTTATGATTCTATATTTGTGGTCCGTGCATAGCACGGGTTCACTGCTAATATATATAGTGTTTAATGTGTATTTTGGTGGGCAGATTTAACTACTATATTATCTACATATACTTTCATGAATTTTCTAGTCATGTTAGGCATGAATTTTCTCATTGGTTATTACAGGAAATTTGTAAAAGGATATAGGCAGATCTGTGCACCCCTCGCTAATTCGTCAAAGAAATATGCCTTTCATTGGGATAAAGAGACGGAGAAGGCATTCAATCAATCAAAGGCTGCCATGTCTAACAGTCTAGTGTTAGCCATGCCTGCTTACTCTCAACCCTTTGAGCTTGAATGTGATGCATCAGTTAAAGGCATAGGGACAGTCATTCGGTAGAAGGGCAACCTATTGCCTATCTCAGTAAAGCTCTTGCCCACAAGAATCTTGGATTGTCTACTTATTAAAAGGAACTATTAGCAATTGTAATACCTGTCAATAAGTGGCGGCATTATTTGCTGGGTAGGCATTTCATCATTAGAACTGATCACCAAAAGCCTTAAATACCTGTTGGAATAGAGGATCACCACTATCATGCAACAAAAGTGGATCACCAAGCTGCTAGGATATGATTATGAAATAAGGTATAAGGCTAGCTTTGAGAATAAGGTAGCTAATGCTCTATCCAGGGCAATGGAAGAGCTGGGACAAGTACATTCCATAACCATCCTTCAAGAGGAATGGCTGCAGGAGGTGAAGGATATATAGTTGGAAGGTTGATCTAAAGTTGTAGACAATAATCAAGGATTTGGTAGATAGGAGTAGAGATCATCCATGTTATGAGTGGAGTCAAGGCCTTCTTAAACATAAGGGGAAATTGGTAATTGGGGTTGTGCCAAAGCTAAAGGAGAAGCTTTTCAAGGAGTTCCATGGTTCAGCTGTGAGTAGGCATTTTCGTATTGATAAAACACTAAAGCCAATTAAGAGAAATTTCTATTGGAAGGGTCTCAAGAGTGATACTAGAAAATTCATTTCAGAGTGTCCAAATTGCCAAAGAAACAAGAATGAGAATGTGAGGATACCTGGGTTGCTGTTGCCCTTTCCTATTCCAACTCAGATATGGACAGACATTGCTATGGATTTCATAGAGGGGCTGCCAAGTTCAAGGGTAAAAAATTCCATTATGGTAATTGTGGATAGGGTCATTAAGTATGCACATTTTGTTCCTTTTGCACATCCCTATACAGCTCAGGTTATTGCTCAAGTTTTTATGGACAACATGTTCAGATTGCTTGGCATGCCTCAATCCATAGATACTTATAGGGACCCTATATTCACCAGTAAATTCTGGGGGGCTCTATTCAAATTGTAAGGGGTTGAGCTAAGGCTTAGCTTGGCTTATCATCTGCGAACAGATGGTCAGTCAAAGGTACTGAATGGATGCTTAAAGAACTACTTGAGGTGCATCACTGGTGATAAGCCCAAAGATTGGAATAGGTGGATTCCTCTAGTATAAACTTCCCTTTTATTGTTTTTCTTTATCTTAATTACAAACTTCCCTTTTTTTCGCCTTCTCTCCACAAATATTCATTTTTTTTCTTTCTTCTTCTTTTCAACTTCATACAACTTTTACTTTTGTAAGCTCTCATAAGCAATGATACCAATTTCCATCATAGTAAGTATTTTAACAATGATATGCCTTTTTCAAAGATCATAAATGTATGAGTATCAATAGAAAGAAACTAGTCATGAAAGACTCAAAAGGAACAAGATGGCCTATCCTAATATCCAAAATACATTAAGTTTGCAATTCAAGATAGTATAAGTGTCAATATCTCCAACTATTACTAAACATATAAATCAAAATCAAATATAATGAAGTTATTCAAAGGATAGAAGATCAATAAATTATACTTGACTAAATGTATATCCACTCCGAAAGAATATAACTTGGCTCTAAAACTCATAAGGTAAAATCTATACCCTTTAAAGATATGCATGCACAAAATATTAACATAAGTTGCCATATAGCATGATAGTGCATAATGATGTAATCTCCCTCTTATAATGCTTTTATGACGAAAACTTACAATGCATCATAATAACAAGGTGAATCAACAATTAAGCTCAATACATTCAATAATCACTAATCAAGAAATATATGAAAAAATGTGTCAAAGATACAACCCGTAATACCCGAACCATATGATACTTAAATCTTTACCGAAGAACTCAAGTGGTGGAAAGATAGTCAACTTAAATCAACACTTAAGGCTGATCAATAAAGCATGACAAGGTTTGAAGTATAATCCAAAAAAAAAAAAAAAAATTAAACATCAAAACAGAATGAAACAAAACAAAACAAAGAAAATTACCACTATTTCTCCCCCCCAACTAAAGTTATGTAGTGTTCTCAATGCATGAAAACAAAATCAATGAATAACAGCGAAAGGGAAGAAAGCATAAAAACGGAGATGTCAAAGGACACCCCCCCCCCCCCCCCCCCCCCCCCCCCCCCCCCCCCCCCCCCCCCAAACCAAAACTAGGGAAGAACTAAAACCTAAAACTATAAAATAAAATATAAAAAAAAAAGCTAATCCACTCTGCCAATATACACTACACTACACAAGGATCAACTAGGCCGTCATCCAATACCATCATGATGCATGGCCCCTAATTGAAGCATTCTAACTATCATCATGAACACTTGTGATGGGTTCACCAAAGAACCATGTGCTATGTCAAAATTCTCATTAACTTGAGGCTTAGAAATATTAGTAAAACACGTGGTGAAAGCACTAAAAAATCAGAGAATTCAAACAGTTCATGCATAACTGTATGGACCATGTTAACTCCATAGATCGCATCATAACTAGACCCTACCCTTAATTATTTGCTAGAATTGAAGATGTTTAAGTTCGAGGTCATATTACCAAAGGAAAGCTATATCTCACTTTTCCTACAATTAATCAAAGTATTAGATGTAGTAAGGAATTGACGACCTAAGATGACCGGAACTATATGAGGAAGTGAGTCTAAGACAACAAAATCAATAGAAAAATAAAACTTATCCACTTTGACCAACACATCCTCCATAACCCCCCTAGGTATTCTAAGAGATTGGTCAGCAAGTTGAAGAATAATGCTAGTGGGTTTAAGCTCATCAAGATCTAATTGTTCATAAACTAAATATGGGAGTAAATTCACACTAGACCCTAGATCAAGCAAGGCTTGTCCAATTTGATGCTTCTCAATAATACATGACATTGTAGGACATTTGGGATCCTTGTAATTAGGAGGGACATTGTGTTGTAACATAGCACTTACTTGCTCAGTCAAAATAACCTCCTGCTACACATGAAGTTTACACTTGTTTGTACACAATTGCTTCAGAAACTTCACATAAGAAGGATTCTGCTTAATGACATTTGATCACTTCAAAATAAAGCGATTGATATATGCTAGTGTACAGTTGTAATGCAGTAATAATATTCGATGAAATCCGAGATTGATCCACAGGGAACAAGTTTAGCGTATTCAGGAAAAACTTACCTTAGTTCAGAACTCCAAGAAAAACACTCTAATAAAAAAAATAGTTTTTGGGAAATATTTTGATTAATCTAAATTAAACTATGAAAACAATAAAATAAAGTCTTGAAACCAATTGATCCAATCAATTGCTTCACTCAGAATTCCAATGGAGGCTTTTGACAACTTAAATAATTGACTACGTCGTGAGTCTTTGATTCGGAAGATTTAGAGATAAAAACAACTATTTTTTAACAATCATACGTAGAATAAATCAGGTTTAGAATTTTATATGCATACTATCGACTTGTTGCAAAGTATAATCAAACGTATAGGTTTTCGTAAATATCTACTTTAGATTAAATCAGTTTTAGAATCAAATGTGCATACCATCAATTCGTACAGTACATATACTGAACAAGAGTTTATGCAAAAGTATGTTCGAACATAGTCAAACATCTAAATTTTCTTAAATATTTAGGGTTTGATCCCAAAGAATTAAGAAGAAGAAGATTTAAACAATAAAATTCAATTTACCTCAATTGTTCATCCAAGATCTTCAATTGATCTTTACAATTGATCTCAAGATAGAATCTAATTACTCAAAACCATGATAGGTACATAACATGTATTTGAATATATTAAAAGCGATTAAATCTGATTACAGGGACTGAAGAAAATTGTAAAATTCTACTCTAATCTACTTTTAAAGCTATCCAAGAAACCCTATAACTACTCCTAAACCCTAGAAAAATGAAATAATGAAAAGCCTCCTCGGACTAGGCCCAAATCTACCTTAAATAGACTATAGAAGATTAGAATTTTTGTGACCCGTTCGGGTAATGATCAAAATCTATGAAAAAACTAAGTCTTTTTACTTAGTCCTGCTTAAGTTAACTAGGTCAGCCTTAGTCCTACTTAAGTTAACCAGGTCGGCCCAAAAACAGTGAACCTCAAATAATTTACACTTAATCATGACTAAGTTTTTTAGGATGACGAAGGAATAGACAAAAATGATAAATGTTCAAGTATAAAAGGCAGTAAATTGAGTAAATATTGAAAAGCAAAAAGTTCATTCACAGATTAAGTATAAATTACAGTGAAGGTCTAAGATTAGTGTCGAAAAAGTTCATTCAAAGAAGCATCATTACAGTAAAGGAAAATTACAAAAGAGTTCAAAATAAGAAAGAAAAAAGTCCTATCACTGAAGAACTAAATCGGCAGGGAGATCGGAGGAGGAAGGAACCACTTTAGTGATCTCGACAGTATTAGAAGCTGGAGGAGTAGTATTGCCACCGGCAACTTCACCAACATTAGCAACTTCAGAGGTGCCGACTTGCCCATCCTGAAAGGGAGTCACTTCAACATCTTCAGGGATAGCTTCATCCGAGAGCGGCCAAGGGATGTCCTTCCAGAGTGGCGAGGACAAAGTGACCTTCATCTCAGTAAGGGCAGCCATCAAACCATCCTTAAAGAGCGAGTTCCATATCCTAAGGATCTACCGAGTATAGTAGTCCCTAGCTTTCTCGAAGCCTTCCTTGAAACTCGCCTCCTTCATAGATAGAAGCTTGGCCTTTATCTTTTCAATCTCCTCCTTGGCCTTATCAAGCTCTTGGTTCCTCTGCACAAGCTCTGCCAAAACTAAAGTCATGGATTCCTTGCCCTTTTTGAGCTCGACCTTTGCATCCATCGAACCCTTCTTATTAGCCCAGGCCTCCAGTTTTAGAGTGCTATGCTGTTGTTTAAGCTCTTTCAACTCCTTGTCCATAGTTGCAAAGCGGATACGGTGTTGTAAGCCTAGAAAGCAACCTACAAAAACAAAAACTTAGTATTAGATATGGAAAACCAAATGAGGGAAGGACTTAATAAATTCAGCAGGCACACTTATCGACAGACTGTTGTGAGCTGTTCACATGAAAACCTTGGGGTCAAACGCTTGCCATCACATCGCCAGATCCTGAGGTAGTATTGCACCTTCAACCAACCCCACAACCACAAAAGGATCGGCAAGACCAAAATCAAGGGTAGTTATGGGGTATGTGTCAACCACCGATTGGATGACAATTTTGGACACTGGTTTGGAATCCGGTTGAACAGACGCCGACCTAGCCCACTAAGCTCTGGGCATTCCTAGTATGGCCCCTTCTGCCGACCTCTTGGTTATTGATCTCTCAATTGAAGGTACATTAGATCCATCTCCAACTTCAGAGGTGGCTGGTGGTAGAGGCATGGACGACTGAGTCATGCTAGCCCTGGCAAAAGATGCCTGGGCACGTTTTGCTTTCTTTTCAGCAATCATAGCTACCAAGCTGCGTGTCTGCATATTGCCCAACTCATCCTCCGTTTTAAAGCTCGAGGAGATTTGTTGCATAAAATGGCAAATAGGCTAGCAGTTTGGGACTAGTTTTGGAGTGGAAGTGGATGACGATGCAAATGATGACGTGCTGCTCGAACTAGGCTCATCCTCCTCATCTGGGATTTCAATCGGGGAGTTTAGTGGTTGAAGTGGAGCTCGACCAGATGAAGACGACGGCTCAGCAGTAGCAATCTTTTTTTCCACCTCAAAGGGTGTAGTGGCTACTGTGACCTGGCTAGAGTTATAAATGTAAAAGATTACAATACCTTTCAGGATATTCTCAAAGTCACCCACTTCCCTTCCATTCTCAATGTAGTGACAATGTCGTCTGGGATACCTTCTATTGTCGAGAATAACCGGGAACAGATTGGTAGCGTAGGAGAATATAGGCAGCTCTGCCGACTCCCCGTTATAGCCCTACACCTTTGTAAGCCCAAACTCTCTCTAGCAACTGTAGGTTAACCCTGAGATGTTCGTATTGCTTCCTAGGCTAGGTGTACTCACCTTGGAACAAAGCGAAGAGCAAAAAAAAAAAAAAAAAAGATCGATAGAAAATATAAGAGCAGTAAAAGAAAATATCGAGGTATTCTAAGTGTGGACCTGGGTTGTCGGGCCTCCTAGGGCAACGCCATGTGAGTCGCTCATTCTCAGGACTTCCCTATATACCCAGAGGCTCGAGATCCACACCATAACGTCATCCACTCCTTTTCCCGCTTCGGGAAGGATCTGGACTATCTCCCTATTCTTCTGTTTAGAACATAAGTATTATTTTCTATAGTCATTGTCAACTCTCACGGGTGTGTAGTAGTATGTGAACTCATGGATGCTGATCTTTACCCTGAGAATTCGATTGAGTTCCACTATGCCCATCACAATCCTAAAGATGTTGGATGCTAATTGGGCCTGACACAAGGAATAATAATGGAAGAACCGAAGTAGAAACGGGTGGAGAGGGAACCTGACACCTCCTTCAACTATAGCTATTAATGGGAAGGGCAAGCCCTTATTTGACTCAAGCATAGTGAATTCCTCACAGTCAGCCAACTTGATATCAACCCCCAATGGGAATTGATTCCACGCCTTAAAAGTAGCGATGGCCTCTAGAGTACTAAGTATGTTCCTAAGTTATGCAACCATTGCTACATGTTCGGTAGTGTGGATGTGCAAAGAAAAGAATTGAAAAGAGTCTCAGACACTTACAAAAGTGAGGTTTGCACTCTCTCTCAACTGTTACATCTTCAAAGTAATGTGAACCAGTCTTCTTGAGGGATGGGTTCTTATATAGAAGCTCGTCGTCGTTTCAAAAGCCTTAAGAACAGTTGCATCATTACTACCGAACTAAAACGTCGCCTTAATATTCAATGTAAACCTATCTTTTATTAGCCAAGCAAATTAGGCGGCACCACGTGGAGCACAAACTGCGAAGAAGCGTCAAGTGACAGCCCACGATCATTAACAAGGCGATAAGCAGTTATAGCCCTTGTCCCCTAAGTTCGACCAAACAGGGCACAAGGGTTGGGGGCAATTTTGGGCCAAGTAACTCAAAGAGCCCAGATAAAAAAAATAAGTCAGGCCTAATCTAAAGAAGATAGGCTCGGTAAGGGTGAATTGAGCCCAAATAGACAGGTCCAATGAGAAAGAGTCCCAAGTTGACTTGAATTATGACATGCAAAGATATGACCAAACTCACTGTAAAGCACCCCAAAAGTAATCAACTCCTAGAAGGAGATTAAGTACCATTCCTAGAGGGAATGGGGCTTTCGAAGCCTATAAATACTTCATGCCACTAAGAGGCAAGGTACGTTCACTTGAGCTAATGCATAATATTTTTATTCTATTTATTGTGATTAAGCTTGCTAACTTAATCATCGAAGTGTCATCGACCGAAAGAGGGTCAACGTATTCTCATTGTCTTCTTCTCATGCGAATTGTTCATGCTCATAATTTGGTTCGCACATTGAGTCATGCTTTCCTAAAAATCGTACTTACAATTACTATGCTGAGTTATATTTTAAATATATCTATGACCAATGCAAAAAAAAATATGTTTTTTCATAAGTTTGGAAATCAAGTTTATTAGGCCATACTCATAGTAGAAAAGAAAAAAAAGAACAAAACTTAAAGGAAAAAAAAAGTTTGAAGATAGGCAACCAATAAATATTTTATGATTAATGTCATTGTTTATCGCTTTCTCAAAATGATAATTTAAATAAATAAAAAATATCAATGTACTTTACTATTTAGAAAACACAATTTAATAATGAAAGAGATTAAATAAGTCTCAATTAAGATAAAAATAGGTAAATCTTTTGATTCCATACTTAAACCATATAATTTGTAAAATTAAATAAACAAAAAAATGTTAGCTTGTTTTAGTTCTATATAATAAGATTAGTTACACCAAAAGTAATGTCTAAATATCTAAGATTAGTAAGTCACTTAACTTGTGCATATATCTTATTATCTTTTATCCTTATGATAGTTTTGAAAGATTTTTTTTTTTTTTATCAAAATAATAGTTTTCAAACTAACATATCAAAAATTGGATTAACTCATTAAAAAAGTTTACTAAGTCCCTTTATTAAAAAAATTATAAGATTTGAGTAAATAAAATCCATAAAAAATTTTAGATATACATGTACGTAAATTCAACCAAAAATTAAATTTGAAGAAAGCTTGAATGTTTTACAAAGACACTATTTGTTAGGAATTTTAAAAAGAGAATATATTAAATTACCATACGGACTTTAAAGAATCAATAATTAACATATTTATATATATATATATATATATATATATATTATCTTCATGACTTTGAAAGTTTTCATATTAAAAGATGACAATTTGAAAAATATTACCATATAAAATAAATGACCCATGAGTTCATGACGTGTATGTTAGTAATTTTCTAAATTCATAAATTTGAGAAAAAAGAATCACGACTTTCAAGCTCAATGACCTAACAACATTTTGTTATAATATATAGTATAGATATAGATAGATAGATGTGTATTCGGAATTTCTTTTTTGGTAAATATATAGGCCCTAATGAAAAGGTCTCTGAAATGCAAGTGAAAAGTTAGAGGAAGAGAAAGAAGATGAACCCTCCTAGAACTTGACAACCCCAGGCCCTCCCCCAACCCGCCACAACTACCCCCTCCCTCTCCCACCCCACCCCACCCCACCCCAACTCCTCCCCTACGTATGCCTCGCAACAAGTAGAGCCCGTTGCAAAAGGTTCATTGTTTGAGACGGTGAACTTTTGCTATTGCCAATAAAATTTTTCCATGATAGTATTTGTGACGGCTCATATGCAGTCGCAAAAAATTCTCGTGGCAAAAAGCCAATTTTCTTGTAGTGAGTTTTCGAACTTAGGCTTTTATCCTGTTGGCCTACTTTCATGATCTCCATAAGAGGACTGACTATGCCTCTTTAAAGTTTGGCCATATTTGACAAACGTCAATGATTTTTGGAGGCTCCTCTTTGGGACCCAATCTGCTAAATATTGCATTCTCTGATTGCTCAAATAAACTCTCATTTGCCTTTTGCCATGATCTTGTCATTTTCAATAATAGCCCTTGATAGTGTCATCACCATTGATTTTTAACAAAAGCACTTGAAGTTGTTACTGTGAAATTTTGAAGACCAGATGTCAATTGGGCACTAAGGAAAGGGTATTATCAAAAGAACAATATTATATATAATCTCATTTCTCAATCCCTTTTTTCACTGTTAGATGCAAAGTTGTAGGACCTACATTAATAAATTTGTGTGAAACTTATTCACTTATGTCTAAGAGGTGAGAAAAGAAATTACATATAGGATTTTCCTGATAAATTTGACTTTTTTAGCAATTACAACCAGCTTCCAGCAAGACACTATGATCATTAAGATCCTGTTTATGGCCATTATATGATATGCCAAAGATAAAGCGAGAGAGAGTGCCCGGAAAGTGGTAGTGTTGGGCAATCTCTTATCATTTTTGAATGGTACCAACTCATGCGGCACACTATCCGCTGCAGAACCTTTGCTGCTTTTGCATAAAATTAAATAAAATAAAAAAATTGAAATGAAATGGGAAAGTATACTTCTATTTAACTCGAGATACATATGCAATAGGGAAGTGAAGGAGGGGAGGACTTGTAATTTTATTGCAGAGATACAAAGAATGTTGCAAAAATAAAAAAAGAGAACTTTTCTTCCGATACTCTTTCAATGGTTTCAAAATAAGATGTGCAAATATAAAAATAAAAAATGTAACTGTTAGGAAGCCATTAAAACTTGAGCAATTTGGACAAGCTCGGATTTGAGCCCCAGCCAAAAATGTTGAACAACTAACTAGATAAGGAAGAGAAGAGCATACAGCCTATCGACCATGGGATTATGCTAATCAATTGTAGTGACATTAAAAAAATTGGGAATAATGTCATCATAGGCTATTTGGAGCATTGGAATATATTTGAGTCTGGTCGAACAACCTGAAAGGCCATAATTTCATCCGAAACGGCCCAATGAACAAAGACCCAAGGCTATGCTGTGACATATGTCATTTTTCAAGAGAATTCCATCATTTAGGTCTCAAAAAGGAAAATTTTATTACTTTTGAAAAGATTTAATTTGCTAAAATCTCTGTCTATATGATTTCGATTTAGTCTAATTATTATTATTTTTTTTGCATGTTCCTTGAGGAGTCTAGTAGTAAATTTTGGGCTTAATTCAATTTTTTTCTATATTGGTAAATTTTTGTAATTTGTAATTTATGTTATTTCTGAATTCAATTAGTTTTAGGGTTTTGTTTGCCCTATAAATACGATATAACGGTCTTTGGCCTAAAGAGGTTTTGATGAATTAATACGAGTTTATTTCACATAATTATTTTTAGTTGGTTTAGAACTTAATTGGAATCACAGGAAACTTGGACACAGAAGGAATGTTTGATTTTTATTCTCTCTACTAAACAACAAATCCTCCTGTTTTTTCCTGAGTAAGACAAGTTTATTCTATCATGTTCCAAAAGGACAATGTAAGCGTTGAAAATAGAAACGAACTGGCAGCATTGCAATCATTAAGCTACTCAATTGCTGTGCCACTGTGCCATTAAAAAATCTGGAATATCCACGAGGGGAGATTTGCTGAAGAGGAAGCACTGGCTCTTATATATCAAAATGGAAAATCCTGATATTTCAATCAGCTTCTAACGTGTTTCCAGCAAGACTTATAAAAATATGCTTAAGATCCTTTTTTTTTTTTTTCTTTTGGGCCATTATACGATATTATAACTCTATTACCAAAGAAAAAGCGAGTGCCCAGAAAGTGGGAGAGTCTTGGAGAAGAACTCTATTTATGGCAAGCTGTTATCATATCCCAATGGCCCTACAAAAAATTCTCTATATGATCATCCAATCTGTCTCAAATTCAACCATTGTGTCACAGAAACCATCTTCGTGCATCACCCCAGATAATAACGAAATTCATTACACTCAGGCCGGCTCGAGGCCTAGGTGAGCAATGTGTTTGCCTTAGGTCTTTAATTTTCGAACGCTCCCAATTTTTTATTATAATATAGATCTTATGTAATATTTTGATTTTTTTTCCAAAATGGCTCCGTTTTGGAGGAGAAAAAAATGATTGTTAGAAAAAAAAAAAAAAGGCTTAAAATCAACTACACTAGTAAACCTAAGGAAAAAAAAATACCACTTTAACCAATAAATAAATTAAAGGCCTCAAATTTTTTTCAAACTTAACATGATATAATTAAGACCCTGTATAAATTCTACAATTTTTTTTCTCTTTAAGAAAACGTCCCAGTCCAGATGAGAAGGCCCTATAGAAAGTAATCCCGAAATCAATTACAATAATTAACTTATATTCAAAAAAAAAAAAAGTTCAACCCAAGAAAATGAATTGTACAAAAAAAATTTTTTTGAAGGCCTAAAGTTTTTAAATTTTATGTGTAATAATTAAGGTCATATATAAGTTCTACGTCTTTTTTTTTGTTTAAAAAAAGGTATCTTCTAAATAAAAAAGACCCGTTAGAAAAAAGCCCAAAATTAGCAAATTAGTAAATTTCAAAAGAAAAATACTGATTTAATAAAAAAATTCATTATAAACTAAAAATGATAAAAAGTTTCATTTAAAAGTAGCACATTAGTGAAGTTTGCAGATGGTCTTCTCTTTGATCCGAATAACTGCTTCGTTATTGTCAGGCTCCCTATTGGCCGTTGCAGACTTTTCCCTCCAAATGGAATCCTTCAGTCGGCTGTTAAACTCATCAACATAACTCAACCTGCGCTTGCTCCACTCGCAAACTTTGCTACTGGAGTATTTCAGATTTTTCGCCGTAATTATGCCTGTCTTTTAACTTCTCCATTTCTATTTTGTGGTGGTGATGCTGTGGGAGTTTCTTCTTTTTCTTTTACATTTTTTTTTCTGGGTCGTAAGCTGTTGGATTGATTCAGTATCGTTGAACTTGTGATTGCTTTTAGAATAAGGAAAGGGACTTTTTATGTGGTCATCTTTTGATATGTGTTAGTGAACTTTTATGTTATTTAGTTCGTTTTAATTAGTTCCACTATTGTTCAGTGAAGCCATTGTGGCCTTCTTCATGTCCATATCTCGATCAGATAATTTTTGTTGACCTCATTTCACAAAATGCAAAATAATTCATTTACAAATGCGTGGCCCTATACACAACTATTTCCACCATTGAAGCACACCATCAATGTTAAGTACACAGTGGAAGCCCAAATACATGAAAGAAACTTTTATTAATACACAATCACTCTTACAATACTCTTTGCACCATACTCACACTATACATTAGATGCTCACTACACACTATCTTTACTCACACCTCATTTTACAGTCACAGCACTCTAGCACTAAATCTCGCTAGCTATCTCTCACGGGGCACACATGGGCAAAGCCAATGCTTTTTTTTTATAAGCGGTAATGTCGGTGGAACCGACTTATCCATGAAATGGTAGCCACACATTAAGTGAGGCTGCTAGAATATTCTAGAGAGAGGGAGGAATGCCAACTAGTGTGAGGGATTAGTCTAAAGAGAAACTTCTAGAGAGAGGAAGTGAAAGCAACCTAAGAGAGAAACTTCTAGAAAGAGAGCGACGTAGAGGAAAAAATCTAGAGAGAGAAGCTTCTAGAGCGAGAGAGAGAGAAAGTGTTGATTAATTCTTAATACTCCCCCTCAACACTTACTCTCTCTTCTTAAATTGCAACAACGAGTTCCTTCACCATCTTTCCATGAGACGTCGCCTATGAGCATTCGATCACCATCCATAATAGTCGCTGCATTGTTTCTATCCTTCTCGCTCATGTCGACATTACTGTTCTAGACAACATTTTTACGGATCGATCATACTGGTGATGGCCAGCCCTTAACATGTGTCTTGGTTGGAAGCTTTGTCAAACCAAGCAAGCAATTCTTTTTTGTGGACATCTTCCCCTTCTTACTCGGATTAGTATTGGTATCCCTCTGCAGAGAGATTCAACTTCAAATCCACAGTTTTCTCAAACCCTCTTTGGCCAATACCCTTATCAATGTTTGCTCCTTCGTTTGAGCCTATAACAATCTGGCCACCAATTCTTCGTAGTTGCTCATGAGAATCAACACTTAAGCCTTGTTCCAACTCTTCTCTTCATCCTGGGCATTCTTACTATATTCAAGATCTCTCTCTTTTTTAGTCTCATACTCCATGTCCGCAACGAATGGCTCTTCCTTAAGTGCGTCTGCAACTTCTCCTTCTAGGACATCACAATTCCTCGCTTCAAGGTCGTTCCTTCGAGACTATTCAAGTTCTTGATCAAAGATTCCTGGTGATGCTCTTGACTGATCAACCAAACAAGAGACCCATGTCTCCTCCATCATAGAATCAACAATTTCTTTTGGTCGTGCTTCGACAAGTGGCTCGAGCTCTACCACTGCACTTGAGGTAATGATAGGTTGTTGCTCAATCATTTGCACGTTGTAGTCGATCTCATCTTCTTCTAAGCATGCCTCCTCATTTAACCTCATTATAATGAAGGATGTTTGAAAATTTGACTCTTCTTCACTCTTATACTCGTGTTGGTGATCACCAAACCTTGTAAGGAATGATGCTTCCCATTCTGCTTCGCTATCACTCTCCTATTGGAGATCATCAACCCTTATTGTAGCGAAGGATGCATCAAAATTCCATTCGTCTTCAGTAACAGCCTTCTGTTATTGATCATTCGATGTCACTAGGTTTCACTCAAACGATTTTCTCCTCAGTTGAAAATTTTGTGCGAAGTGCCCCTTCTTGCCATAGTTGTAGCACTCATCACTTCACCTTCTGAAATTATTGGGACCTTGATATCTATTTAATGCTTTTAAGCTCCCCCTGATTGGGAACTCCTCTCCCACTGAGGCTTTACTTCATCATTATCATCATCTTCTTCTTCTTGAACTCTGATGTCTCTTCATCCTTTCCATCCTCTGGGTTGGCCTCTCCTATTACCGCTAAAGAGTGCTTCCTCCCCACTCTTTAGTGAGACCCCAACCATCTTAGTGAAGTACTCATTTATCATTAATTGCTTCTATATGGTGGACATCAGCTCGCCCTCAAGTAGTTGAAACCACATATCATTCTTCCTTAAGAACCGAGCAGCTAGTGTGTCCTAAGCCTCCTTTGATGTGGTATAATGCCTTATATGCAGCATCATATCTTTTTCAATGATTGTCTTAATCGTGAACATTGCCTTCTCAGCCTTGATCGACCACTTTTAGAGTCCTTCGGCATTTTCTATAAAAGGTTGCGTAGTGTCGCTACTGCCAATAACTTTCCACAGATCATGCCCTTGCAAATAAGACTCCATGCACGTTTGCGACATACTATAATTTTGGCTATTGAGCTTCTCCATCTCACCCCTGAATTGGAGATCTGCTATTATGACATGGTACAACCACTCATACTACCAAGCAAGCCTCGTCTCAGACAAGCAGTTTCACAATTCCAGATTGTGCAAAAATAATAATCTCCCCCTCGTACGGCGCCTTCAACCACTGTGCCTAACAGTTAAGCTCTTCTCCAGCCTTCTAGCCCTACTAAATCTTTCACTAGGCAACGCTCCAAGAAATTGGTCCTTAACCGATAAACTCTGTCAACTCTCCACGCGACAATGCCTCAAAAAACCTGGTTCTTGACCGTGTGACTCCAATATATCCTTCGCATGACGACCCTTCAAAAATTAGTCTCTAACCGATTTGGCTCTAATACCAAATTGTTGAGTATGCAGCAGAAGCCCAAATACTTAAAGAAACTTTTATTAATATACAACTGACTCGCCCTTAAATGCGGTATCATACAAATGGAGCTAGTTACCCTACAAGAGTACGGAAGTCACGATGAAGTATAAACCGGTAATCCGGTATCATTCTCTCTCAAGGGACCTAGCCCAATATAGGCTCTAGCACTCACCTTCCACTAACCTAACTCAAGTCGAATTGAGATTGTGCGAATTGAATCTAAAATAAAAGGAAAATAAAATAGACCAAAAATCTTTTGGGTTTTGATGGTTGTTTTGAATTACTAACCTATTGCAATGAAATTAAAAGTAATTAACACTAGACATTTAAATTAAGGAAAAGTTTGGATACAATTGATTCAATCCACCAATTCACAACAAGAGTTTCAACAGAGAATTTTATAACTCAAATCAAGAATCACTCTATGGATTCTTGATTCGGAATATTTTGATCATAGAACCTTGAGTTCATATTTAATTGAGTGTAGGGATGAAACCAATGAGTAAAGTCATAGAAACAAATATTTGAAATGTGCAATATCTATACCAATTAGTAAGTTCTGCATAAATATTACCAAGATGGGTTATGAATCTAAGTTTTTAAATGAATTCAACACTCAACCAAATAAAACTATAGAAATCTAGAAATAAATATTTGAAGTTTATATACCCCCATTGAAACCATTGAAGATCTTTGGTAGATCTTCACAATCACATCCAAGATATATTTAGCTACTTAAATCCATGAGATAAAGCATATAAAAATGTAAAGAGAAATCATGAACAATTAAATCTAAATTTTACTTGAATAATAAAACTGTTTGGTTATTAAGAAAATACAAGAAAGTGCAAGAAAGTGAAAAAAAATACAATAAAACTATCTCCTTGGAGGAGCTCTTTCGCCACCCCCTTGGCTGCTACAAACCCTAAAACTAACTATAAAACTATCTCCATCTCTTTCTCCCGCACACACAGCTTTTATACCAGGGATTCTCTATCGAGCGATCCAACGGTTCGTGGCGATCAAATGGCCGATCGATCGGAAACAGGACCTCTCTGAAGTTTGGTCATTTTCTGGTGCAGAAGTGATTTCCAACGTCTCTAATCGATTAGGTGATCAATCGATAAAATCCCCTCTCTAAAGGTTGAAACATGTTTGTTGTAGAAAGATCGAACAGAGGCAATGCAATGTCACCGATCGAACGGTCCTGAGGCGATCGATTCGCCGATCAAAAGCCCGATCGATCAGTCTTCATATTTTTTTGCCCATTGGCGTCTTTTTAACCTCTTATTCCTATAAAACACATTATAAACATAATAGATGAAATATTGAACTAAATTAAAATAATTAATTACAATCTAAGTCTAACAAGGTGCGAATTAAGGGCTTATGATTACACTTTTAGAGTATTATCACAATCTCCAACTTACATTTTGCTAGTCCGTAGCAAAAACTATAAAAAATATAAAGGATAATCTCCACTTTCGTAGGAGTCACGGGTGCATTTAGTTTATGCACCAAGCCTTTAACCCCTAGTGGATGAGTGATGTCTTGTGAAGGTTTTCAGTGATGATACTCATAAACATCCTTATGTGAATTGCCAATCAAGATAAGAATAAGGAATGGATACATAATCCTACTCAAGTTAACATTAATGCTACTTCAAACTCCAACACTTGCATTAATATGCAATAAGTCATACAAAAGAGAGGTTTATGTGTGTGGGTGAAAAATCATGCTAAACAGCACAAAAAAAACTCACTTATGCACATCCACCCCTTTAATGCTTCGATTCAATTCTCACCGGACATACACTCGCAATTAAAGTCCCACATGGTTCTCATAATGGTATGCTCAACAATGGAGTAAATTTAAATAGATAAATCAAGTGAGCATACCAATTACAAAAACTGAAAAGATAGAAGTGTATCAACATTAACATAGCTCTATGAAGAATGTTCAAAGTTAAGCATTGATTCAAAGAAATTGACAAGATATAGCTCATACTCTATTGAAAATTTCAATCAACCACAACTTGGATCAACTATGCCATGTAGACGTGAAGAGGGCAATATAGAAGAGGTGAAAGGTAAGGGTAAAGAGATGAAGCAAATGATTATATCACGTGTGATCAATGCATAAAATGATGAATGCAAAACAACTACAACTCTCCCTTTTCAACATTTAATACACTTTTTTTCACTTCTCACTCTTCTCTTAAAATATTTTCAACTTTTGAACTCTTCTTCCATTCTTTTCTTCTTCTTATTTTTTTGTTTTTTTACTTCGTCTTCCCTTTTTATTTTTATTTTTTCATACTTCTCATTTTGTTTCCATCCTTTTGTCATTCCTTTTAGATTCAACATTTACTTTTTCATATTGCAATATGCAAAATGTTCATTTGCATTGAATTCCCCAAATCAATCTCTTCTCTCTCTTTTTTTTTTTTCTAAGTTGGAGATTAACAATGGTCAAGGAAAATGCACGGTTTGGTAACGAGAAACTTATGGCTATGAAGAAGAATATGGTATAGAATTATATCCAAAGTTATATAATCGAAGCATTTCATAGAGTACAAGTGTCAATATTAAGATCAAAACTTAACTCATGAATCAAATACAAGCATAATGAAGCTATTGAACGAAAGGAGGGTGAAGAAACTATCCTTGAGTGAATGTAAACGCTCCAAAAGGCGATAACTGCTCTAAATCTCACAAGGTGATAATCTCCACTAATGTAAAGGTGAAAGTGCAAAGACTAGTAACAAATTATGTTAAAACGCATGATTGTGCACAATGATGTAATCCCCTTTACAAATGCGTGAATTAAACAATCCCCATAACATGTTGGGTATGAGGAGTGATTCAACATCATGTTGAGTAAAGATACATGGAAGAATTCCTATCTTTTTTTGTTTTGTTTTTTTTTTATAGGGTGCAAAACAAAGAAATAAAAAAAAAAAAAAAAAAAAATAGAGGCAAAGCCTCTACCCCATTCCTAACTTAAAATCATGCATTGTCCTTAATGCATAAGAACAAAATATGGAATGCACATAAATAGTGGGAGAAGAGAAAATAGGATGCCTAATGTACCCCCAACTTAGAATGAGAAATAAAATAAGAAAAACATAAAAATAAAACAACTACAACTACTCTTACTCCTACCCGAATTAGAGAGAGAAAATCACCCAATACCACAAAGTGGGAATTTGCCATCATCTCACACCCCCAACTTAGAGATTTTCGAAGAGTTTGTGCAAAAATTAGAATATACAATGGCGACCTCTTTGATGAACTCTAAGATATAGCATTAAAGCACATAAGGGTAAAAATGGTCATGGTATGTAGAAAATGAAAAATAATCATGCACAAAGGTGCCCATTATGTTCATGCCATGAAGTGCTTGACCCTCCCCCTCTTTTTGTTGATTGGCCATGTGAATGATGTTTGGTTCTAGTGTTGGGACATGTAGCTCCAAAGGCGCCGATAGATTAGGACTAGGTGTACGAGGCATAAAAGTAGGGATCTCGTGATCCCTAGACATGGTAAGGATGACCTCTAAACCATCAACATCTTCATTGACGTGCATATCCCCAGCATCTAAACCAACATCAACATTAAGAGTAATCTCAGTACTACCTCTATCTTCTTATTTGGAGTCCCCAATTTTGGACTCCCCTTTCTTAAATTCTTCTCTCTCACCTCGAGATTCATTTTCAATAATTTCCTCACTTTCCTTAGGAATGTCTTCCTTAGATTCAAAGTCTTGAGGAAGGGTATTTTGATCAATAATTTCCTCATTCCTATGGTTAGTGATGAGATAAGCAGGTTCACTTGGACACCCTTAGTTAGTAGGAATGATTGGAGATGACACAAGGGACTTGTCCTCCTCTTGGACAACCAAGGTTTGTATTAAAAGAGTCAATTGACTCTTTATCTCATTAAGGCCCTTAGTTATTCTAGAATTCACATCTTCTTGAAAATTTATGGCTTGTTGAAGTGTGTCCTCTAGATTATCCTCTATATTATTATCTTGTGTGCCAATGTGAGGAGTGTGATATTCCTCATAGGGTAAAAATTAGGCATGGGGGCTTTTACATGGTGAAGTTTGGTAGGGTAGAGGTGGTGCATGGTAATAGTCAAAGGGCTCTTCGTAAGGGTGAGGCTCAAAATAATGTTGTGAATATGTGCTCTCATATCTCCTATCAAGGTTAAATTGATCTCACCCCCTAAGATTGGAAGGTAAACAAGGAGGTTCCCTTTGGCCATTAGCTTTAAGGTGTTCCCTAAGAGACATTTTGGATGATGGATGGTGTGAAAATGTGTCACCAAACATAATGAAGTGTACAATAGAATATGAATGTAATGCACAAATAAATGTAGCGTACCACACCTCAACACATCATATACAACAATGCTTAATAATGTTCCATCCAAACCTCCAATCTCCACATAACGATTCCACCAATTTAAACAATTTCAATCCAATTAAACCTCCAATCTCCACAAGTTATATACTACCAATTTGCAATAAAAATAATCCCTAATTATCCTTTAGCAATCCTCCAATCAAATTATTAAAAAAAAAACAAAATCTATACAAAACAAACAAAAGAAACCTAAAATAAAGAGAAAAAGAAAGAATGAAAATCAAACATGGTATCACACAAAAAATGGAACGAAGTTACTAATGGCCTAAGTTGAAGATTGCTCCAATGTGGTAGATGGATGAAGATCCAATCCACCAATTGGTCTTCAACCTCAAGCTAGCTAGTGGTCGCCTCGTGCCTTTAATCCCCGATAATAGTGCCAAAACTTGATTCGTCCCCAAATGCGATATCCGACAAATGGAGTTAGTTACTTTGCAAGAGTATGGGGGTCGCGATGAGGTATAAACAGGTAATCCAGTATCGTTCTCTCCCCAGAGACCTAGCCCAATATAAGCTCTAGCACTCACCTCCCACTAACCTAACTCGAGTCAAATTGAAATTGTGCGAATTGAATCTAAAATAAAATAGATCGAAAATCTTTTGGGTTTTGACAGTTGTTTTGAATTACTAACCTATTGCAATGAAATTAAAAGTAATTAACACTTGACATTTAAATTAAGGAAAAGCTTAGATATAATTGATTCAATCTGCCAATTCATGACAAGAGTTTCAATAGAAGATTTTATAACTCAAATCAAAATCACTCTATGGATTCTTGATTCAGAATATTTTGACCATAAAACCTTGAGTTCATATTTAATTTAGTGTAGAGATGAAACCAATGAGTAAAGTCATAGAAACAAATATTTGAAATGTGCAATATCTATACCAATTAGTAAGTTGTGCATAAATATTACCAAGATGGGTTATGACTCTAAGTTTTTAAATAAATTCAACACTCAACCAAATAGAACTATAGAAATCCAGAAATAAATTTTTGAAGTTTATATACCCCCATTGAAACCATTGAAGATCCTTGGTGGATCTTCACAATCACATCTAAGATATATTTAGCTACTTAAATTCATGAAATAAAGCATATGAAAATGTAAAGAGAAATCATGAATAATTAAATCTAAATTTTACTTGAACAATAAAACTGTTTGGTTGCGAAGAAAATACAAAAAAGTGAAAGAAATACAATACAATAAAAGAAAATTATAAGTTCTACTCCTATATTACCATTACAAAACTAAATTTAAGCTCAAAATGGAACAAACCAATCTTGGAGGAGCTTTCCCGCTGCCCCTTTGGCTGCTACAAACCCTAAAACTAACTATAAAACTATCTCCATCTCTTTCTCCCATACACACAACTTTTATACTTGAAATTCTGTATCGATTGATTGGACGGTCAAAATGTGATCGATTGGCCAATCGAACTGTCCGTGGCGATCAAACGGCCAATCAACCAGAAACAAGACCTCTTTGAAGTTTGGTCAATTTCTGGTGCAGAAGTGATTTCTGACATTTTCGATCGAACGGGCGATTGATCGATAAAATCCCATCTCTGAAGTTTGAAACATGTTTGCTGCAAAAAGATCGAAGTAAGGCAATTCGATGTCACCGATCAAATGGTCCTGAGGCAATCAATCGGCCAATCGAACGGCCAATCAATCGGCCTTCATATTTTTTGTCCATTTACATCGTTTTAACATTTTATTCCTACAAAACACATTAAAAACATAATAAATCAAATATTGAACTAAATTAAGACAATTAATTATAATTTAAGTCTAACAAGGTGCGAATTAAGAGTTTATGATTATATTTTTAGAGTGTAATCAACAATCACTCTTACAATACACTTTCTACCATATTTGCACTATACATTAGATGCTCTCACTACACACTAGCTTTAATCACACCTCACTTTATAATCATAGCATTCTAACATTAGATCTCGCTGGCTATCTCTCACGGTGCACATACGGAGGAAGTCAATGCTTCGTTTTATAGGCGGCAATGTCGGTGGAACCGACTTACCATGAAATGGTAGCCAAAGGGGCTAGAATATTCTAGTGAGAGACGAAGGCCAACTAGAGTGAGGAATTAGCCTAGAGAGAAACTTCTAGAGAAAGGAAAAGAAAGCAACCTAATAGGGAAACTTCTAGAAAGAGAAAAAGTGGAGGAAAAAAAACTAGAGGGAAAAGCTTCTAGAGAGAGAAAGAGAAAGTGATGATTAATTCTTAACAATCACCACCGGTACTATCAACGTTTGCAATAGAATTTTCTGAAATTAATGAATTTGCAAAATCAATAAGAAACTAAGGCTGGAATTGTAATAAGGAATTCATGCTTTGCATTTAAAAATTTGAAATAAGATGGTCTCCGGTTCCCATTCCAAGGATATGTGGATTCCATGGTGCCAAACACGTACACTGTAAAATTAATTTCAATAGCTTTTACGAGTTGTACCTCAAATCACGGACGAAGAGAGGTAAGGGCAAGAGGGGCATTTATATGCCCCTTAAAATTTTGAGAAAAAATTACGTATTGTAGATATTTATATTTTGTCTTTATGCCAATAAAATTTTGAGAAAAAACACTTGGTTGCAGTTTAAATAGTGGCTTTAGCCTAGTACTGATTGGTTGCCCTTACCAGAAGCACGATGATCTCAGTTTATGCCCGTCCCTCTATCAAATTCTACTAACATAAAAAAAGAAGAAGTAATTATATTTTTTTTATTATAATTTGAGCTAAAATTAGATAATCTCATTGTGATTTAAAAGTTAATACATAATTTTTTTTGCGTTTTGGACTAATTTATAAAATGGATAAAAACTGTTAAATTTAACAAAAATTTTGTTATAGGAGTTGTACACACAAATTTCTTGTCTAAGATAATAAGACAGAAAATCGTAGTAACAAATTGATTTTATTGCTTTTAAATGAGCGGATTACAATCTCTGAAATAATTGTTAACCAAAGAAATTAATCCTCTGATTCTTCTCTTCTAGAACGTTGACTCGAGGGCTGAAGCTTGATCCCGAATCACTTGTCGTGTTCTTCTCCAATTTATGCGAAGAAGATGATTGAAGGAGAAAGTTCTTTAGGGCTTTGATGCTTGATCTACATAGCTCTCTCTTGCTTGTGTAGGTAGAAATCTTGTCTTCTGTACGTATCCTTCTCTTTGAAGGGTCACCCTTTATTTATAGTTGAGGGTAAAGAATTTTGATAAGCTTGAACTTACTCATAATAATTATCTCTATTTATTTTAAAAGATAATAATTAATAAGGATATTTATAGACACGTGTCCAACTTTAATTGGAGAAAATATGTGTTTTCTCCCTTATGGGTCCCATTTGAACAAGTGGCACACTTTGATTGGCTTAAAACTTGTCATTTAAAGGCTGCATCATTCTGACACGTGGCGGTATTCTCCCTTATTCGCCCCGTCTTGTAGATTTTGATACATGGCAATGTTTGATTAGTCAAAATTTATGACTTTATAAAACACTTGGCAACTTCTAATTGGCTAAATGTTGCGTGTCTACAAATGCCCCCTTGAGACTTGTTTACGTACATGCTCCAGCAGTGGTAAAAGTGAGCAGGTCTCGAAATTTGGATCACATTTTCCGTTAGTGAAAATTTTCTATGTGTTTGTCACTGATTTTTTGATCTTAAAATTTGATGTAAGCCATTCTTGAGTTGGAATCTTGAATCTCCAAATTTAATAAGGAATTGGCCATTGATTTTTTTTTTTTTTACAACTCCAAATTTAATAAGGAATCGTTGCAAATAAATTTGATTTCCTTTGTATTTGATTTTCTTAGGATTAATCACAATTCCTAATTTGATGAGGACTTTAGATACAACTTGAGTAGGAATTGAACTCATAAATATAGAAGGATTTATTTTTTTCTTCTATAAAAGGATTTAACTCCTTTAGATTTTGCACACTCGTTGAGCGACTGAAATTCGCCTGAAGGAGCGCACCACAGAGTATTTTCTTGAAGCAGCGATGGAATTCCAGGCACTTTTCTTTTTGCAGCAGCCAAAAGTAAGTGCTTCATCTTCCTTTATTCTCCTTATTGGTTCTTATGCTTTCTGTCACATCATAACCAAATAGCCAACAGTGTTGCTACTTAGAATCCAATACCTTTATCGAGAAGCCATCACACGGGTACAAAGTCTTCACAATAAAATTTCTCATTACTTTCTCTCTTCCTAGTATTGGCTCGTGTTTGACATGTGAATACGTTTCACCGATCATGTATTGTTCTTGTACTTCTATGACGTTAGAGAGGAGATTCTTGCCAAACAAGAAATTATTTAGTGCTCCTAATCTTTGCAAGAATAATCGGATTCAACTGTCGACAAACAGTGTGACATAATTAGTAGTAATACATGCAGGATTTGCCACTTTATGCCTCATGCACTGATCACTAGTATCTTTGGCCTTTTTTTTTATTATTTGATGTTCATCCTTGATCCAGTATTTTTTTTTTTTTTGTTTTCAAAGCTTCACAATTCTCTTTTCTTCTCTTTTCAAGAACCTCTTTTTTTTGCTGGAATTTATTTCACAGAGAATAAAGGAAAAAAATAACTTCCTCTTTATGTAAAAATACGATGAGCTTCTTCTTGACGTGCTTCTATCTCATACCTAGGCATTCGTATAGGAAGACACTTTTGTTTTTAGCAAACTGTTTATTGAGACCTAGACTTCAATTTCTTTTCTTTGACCTTTTCCACTGCATATTATTGACTTGAAGTGACTCGAATTTTCGCACTGCTACTTTGTTATTTCTTGACAATCAATGCTACCTTTTATGTCTTTATAGTCAATCAACACAAGAAAGTTAATTGCTCTCCTTTTCATAAATCTATGACCAAATAAGACAGAGTGAATTAGTGTCATACTTTAGAGATGAGCCCATCTTGAAACGCTGCCAATCTTTAGAACTCACACAATGTCTTTTGTACTGCACAAGCACTTTTTTTTATTATTCAATTTCATGTTCACATTCCTTTTCTTCTTTTGCTTTTCTGACAATTGAAACACTGTCTTGCAAGAAACAACCACACTCAACTGGTCCTTATAGTCCGGTTTGACAAAATCACGACTTAAATATATGTTTTTTTATTTTTTACTTTTTTTTTTTGTACTGGCACTTTCGCTGATCATGGATTTGTCCTATCTTGGGTCAAACACCAACAATTTGAAGTTCTTCTAACCGAAAGGTAAATTATTTGTCTCTACATTGGGCTTCCTTATTTTTTTTAGCACTGTGGTTTTTTTTTTGGTAGGGTACTCAAATGGCCAAACTCTTAGCTTTTTCCTCTTTTTTTAATGGATGACTTTGTGTGTTCAAAGACCCCTTCAGCAAGTAGCATGATGTCGCCACTCTCACGTAACTGGTCGAGACAACTTCGTTAAAAGCTTTTGTTACTTAAAATTTCAGCTCTAATTGGTGACATGCTGACACTCTATTCTGGTTGATGAAGGGCCGCCCCTTCACAATTAGACATATTATTTATTAACGGTTCCACCGCTGGAGCCTTTCAATTTGATGAAGACCCTTCACAAATTGCCAAAGTCACTTAACTTTGATGAAGGACTGCCAAATCTATTCTAATTGATGAAGGGCCGTCCCTTCACAATTAGACATATTATCTACTAATGGTTTCACCGCCGAAGCCTTTCAATTTGATGAAGGGTCGCCCTTTCACAAATTGCCAAAGTCACTCAACTTTGATGAAGGATCGCCAAATCCATTCTGATTGATGAAGGGCCACTCCTTCACAATTAGACATTATCTGTTAATGGTTCCGTCGCCGGAGCCTTTCAATTCGATGAAAGGCCGCCCCTTCACAAATTGCCAATGTCACCCAACTTTGATGAAGGATCGCCAAATCCATTCTGATTGATGAAGGGCCACCCCTTCATAATCCATCAAGTTGATATTGGGATTCACTCCCTAGGCGTTGTGTCCTTGATGAGTCTTTTCCATGAGTTCTATTCTTGGTTTATGGTGCCACCACCATGGTTGGATAGAACCTTCATGGAAAATCTTCCAAATACATGCTGCCCACAATATTTATTCCTTGCTTGCAAATTTTAGCATGTCGTGCCACTGATGATCAATACATTGCTTTTTTTGTCATAGTCATGTCTGTTGTCGCTTCTGTAATGCTCAACTTCTTGATATTCTGCCTAACAAGTATGCCGATCTCACTTTTCTTTCTCTTTATTTTTTTCAGGAAAAGCTCATACAGTGGTAGTATTCAGAGATCTTTTTTCTTTAACGAAGAAGTATTTGCTTATTTTGAGGAATGAAAGCGAGCTCGAGGAGAATGCCATAAAACTGCCTATTCACAAACTATTGATTGGCTCATTTGCCGACACATGGCCAAAACCTAGTGGCTTTTCCAATCTATCCAATTGGACATTAGCAGCCACTCGGGACAGCGATTCTAAAGTATTCTTGCGATCCGCACTCCACAAGATTTCACCAAGTCACTCTAAAGAATTCTCCACTCTAGGACGCAGAATTATCTCTGGCAAAGCACGTTGGGGCCCCACTTTGAAGATTTACGGCGAATTTTCCTTTATTCCCAATTATTGGGAATGGCTTGAAGATGTCTTAAGTCGCAGCCACAAAATCTTGAAGGAAACGTGCATTTATAAGGTCGTGTATGCGTCTTTGTTCACTTATGACCGGAATTCTAACATCTTTTGAGCATTTTGTGAAGCGTGGTGCCCTCAGACAAATTCGCTGCATACTTCTGTAGGAGAATTGTCTGTCTCTCTCTGGGACCTACACATCCTCGGAGGACTCCCTATATTTGGGAAGTTCTATGATGAGTATATCCCATGTGCGGCGAAATTGACTGGCAAAGATGAACTGAGCAAAAAATTTACTCCGAAGAGCTGCAAATATTTATTTAAAGCATTCCACACTATTCTTACGAATGGCGTTAAAAAAGAAAGTGTTTCTATTGAAGATTGGATTGCATTTTGGTATAAGGGAGCCTCATCATATATTAAGCCTCCACCATGGAAAGCAAAGAGGTATTCTCGCAGCAAAGCCACTTGGAATTCAACTGGATACATTGGCAAGCCTAAGGAGTAGTCGGAGGAAGCCAAAGCCGTTTTCGTCAGCCTCGGTATCGATGATGACCTGGTGGAGCAAACTTATCTCGCCGCATTGTTGTCTTGCTGGTTATGCACCTTTGTCCTTCCAAGCGAAGAAGTCAAAACACTATTCGGCCGGCCACCTTCAAAGTTGTAAGCATGATGGCATCTGGTCAAGAAATCCACCTTGCTATACCTGTCTTAACAAGTATCTACAAGGGCTTGAACAAGATTTCAAACTCACCCACTCCCGGACGGTCAGAGCTTTATTTTCCTACTCATTATCTTTACGCATGGCTTGCATATTACTTTTATACTCATTACCTCATCCCGATTGCACTAGCTGGCCCCAAGATGACTGAATATTCTGGAGAGGGTGCCGCTAAGTATTTCGACGGACTTGCTGCTCAAACTCTCATCCATAAAGGCGATGGTATATCTTGGAATTCTACTTCATGCTTTAACAATGTCAAGGGGCTATTTATTGATAAGAAAGTTGCAGAAAATCCTCAAGGCCTTGCTTATTTCATCAGCATCCGTTCTAGTAGCTTAGTCCTTCATAACGGTGACTCCTACTTTGTAGAGCCATACAGCCCCCATCGTTTTGGTCGCCAATTCGGATATTGTCAAGAGATTCCAAATGAGCTCGAAAGAGATAAACGCTCCACTACTTCAGACATGGCCCTTAGACATTGGCGGATTAGTGTTCATTACAAAACTGAATCAAAAGCATTGTTCCCCTCCTCACCAATTAGTTTTAGAAGACATACTACCACTTCTTTTCAGCAATGGTGGGAAAAGGTACATAATGATCATCTCATAAAGGCAAAAGATCTTCTTGCACAAAATACCTATCCTGATCCAACAAAAGCTAAAAAAGGTAAAGGTGAGGAAGATGAAACACGTCAAGGAGCCAAGCCTCCAACCAAGAATGCAAAGGATGTGAAGGATATGAAAAGTGCTTCAAACAAAGCAACAGCTGCCAAGAACATGGAGACTCTTGCTTGCCACCTTCCACGTATAATCTCCAAACCCTTGGGCAAACCTACGATGGTTCGTAAGGCAATCAACAAGCGTGCCATTCCTCAAGAAGGAGAAGAAAGCAGCACAAGCAAGGAAGACTGCAAATGGAAGCGTTACCAAAGAAAGCAAAACCCTCTGTTGTAGACGAT
>CM065392.1:9887500-10082500 GCA_033060915.1 Euryodendron excelsum | reverse complement strand
TAGGCATCTGAACGCCCCGGGAACCACACCGGCTCTGGGTATCAAACCGGTAATGACCCGAGAATACTTTTTATAGTATTCTCAATCTTCCTTTACCTTTCCGGACCATTCCGAGTCAGTTCTGGCAAACCCGGTGCAAAATGACCATTTTGCCCCTAGAGGGCCGGTCCCCTTCTCCAACCACACCGGCTCTGGGTATCAAATCGGTAATGACCCGGGAACACTTTTTATAGTGTTCTCAACCTTCCTTTACCTTTCCGGACCATTCCGAGTCAGTTCCAGCAAACCCGGTGCAAAATGACCGTTTTGCCCTTAGTGGGCCGGTCCCCTTTTCCGACCACACCGGCTCTGGGAATCAAACTGGCAACCTCTGGGAACATTCTAAATAATGTTTCCAGATCCCAAGTCTTCTTCTGGGACAGTCTGAGTCTGTCCCGACAGTTTTTCGGTCCGGTTGACCGTTTTGCCCCTAAAGGCCCGGTCGACCTTTCCGACACATCTTACCCTCACTTTTCAAGTCAAATACCTCCAGGACACTATTTCAAGTGTTCCTGCTCCTTTCCGGCCTTCCGAGTCACTCCCGGCTCCTTCAAATCATTCCTGGACTTTCCGGAGTCACTCCTAGTGAAGCCAGGCCAAAGTTTACATGGTAGTCACTAGTACAGGCGCCCAAATCTAGTCAAAGATACGTTGCTTGCCGACCTTAATTGTTTCCTAAATGGCTGGCGCCACTAGTAGTGGCGCCAAGCCAAAAAATGGCCTGGCGCCACTAGTAGTGGCGCCAGTGTAAATTTTGCCCTGGCGCCACTGCAACAGACGCTAGGCTTGTCTTCCCTCTATAAATACAGAGCCTCATTCAACGTGAAAGAGGTCTGCAAACTTAACCTAAGAATCCTATATTTCGATATACAGAGCTCGAGCACCTCCAAAACCCTAGCCTCTTTAGGTTTCTCCAAACCCTAGCCACCCTAAACAAACCCTAGCCTCCTATACACTCATACACTCCTCTATACACTCATACCCTAACCTTCAACCATCCTTGGAAGACTTGAGGAGTTGCCATCTAAAGCTTGAAGACAACCCTTGAAGACTGAAGAAGAAGACCAAGACGAAGACCGAAGACCGAAGACTGCACGGCGCGCAAAATAAATAAGAAACAAGGTAGGCTCCCTATTTAAATTTCCGCATTCCCCCTCTCTCTTCTCTCTCCAACCCACTTGGGTTTTCTCTATTTTAATCCCCCATCTCTTTCCCCCCCTTTCTTTGCATGCTTGAAACAAGGGGATTCCCGGTCCATGTGTAGGATTGGACTATTGGAGAGTCACCGTGTCGGGGGCTTTCTTATAGTCTAACCAAAGACCACGTGGGTCCAGCCCCCTTGATTATGTGGTGAAGCCTTAACCTTGTATGTTTACGACCCCAAATTGCATTGTGCATATCATAGTCTTGCATCTTCCAAAAACCGTTTTCAAACTCGTTTTCAAAACCGTTTTCAAACTTGTTTTTCAAAATTGCATCAAAATTTTCTTTTCAAAAACATGTTTTCAAAATCACAATCCTAGGGTGATTCTAGCTTTTCCATGGCTAGGGTTGCTTTAAGAAAGTGTTACATTAAAAGGGACCGATACGGTGTATATTTTCAAAATCTTGTTGTTTTCAAAACCGCTTTCCTAAAGTGGTTCTAGCCTTCCTATGGTTAGAATTGCTTTAGGAAAGTGAGATGTTTTTACACCTTCTAAAAATTCTTTTTCCAAATCCCTCTTTCTAAAAATCTCTTTTTCAATATACTTTCCTAAAACTCTCCTCTTCAAAATTGTTTTCAAAAACTCCCTTCCAAAATCTATTTTTCAAAACTCTCTTTTTCAACTCCTCTCCAAAATCTTTTCCTCAAAATCCACTTTCTAAAAACTCTCTCCAAAAATCTTTCCAAAAACTCTCTTGCTAAAATCTTCTTTCTAGAAATTCCCCTCTAGGATTTCCCTTCCAAAATCTACGTTTCTAAAAACACACCTTCCAAAACTCCTTCTCTTTAAAATCTTTTTCCAAAAACTCTCTTTCTAATTTCACTTTCCAAAAACTCCTCCCTAGGATTCCTTTCTAGAAAAACCTTCGTTTCTAAAAACACACTTTCCAAAAACTCTTTCCTTAGAGCCCCAAATCAAGCCCTAGAACCCACAATTAGGAAACCCTAATTTTCTTTTCAAAAACACAATTTTCAAACTTTGCCCTAAACCTAGGTTTCCAAAATTTTTTGTTTTCTACATCAAAACTATACATGTTTTCAAAACCTATTTTCTACGTCGAAACTACAATTTTTCAAAACTAGGGTTTCTAAAATTTCCCTCTCTAAATTCTTGTCAAATCCTATCTTCTCTTTAAGAAACCAAATCCAATCTCCCCGTTTAGGAAACTAGATCCCGTCCTCCGTTTTAGGAAACAAAATCCAACCTTTCTCTTTTAGAAACCAAATCCAATCCCTTCCTAATCCAAATCTTTCCTAATTCCAATCCTTCCTAATCTTCCACTTTCCTAAACCTTAAGTTTCCAAAACTTGAACATAAAAATCTTTCTTAAATTTTAAAAACTCAACTTTCAAATCTTTCCTAATTCAACCCTTTCCTAATTCTACTCTCTTTTCAAATCTTAACTTCTTAAACTAAGTTTTCAAACCTTTCCTAAATTCAAGCCTTTCCTAATTTCAAGACTTTCTAAAATTTAAACCTAAAAACTTTCTAAATCCTAAATTTTCTAAATTTCAAATCTTTCTAAAATTCTAAGCTTCCTAAATTTGAAACTTTCTTAAGTTAAATCTTTCTAAACCCAAATCTTTCCAAATTCTAAACTTTCCAAAACTTCAAAATCTTTTTAAATCTAAAACTTTTCTAAATTCAAAACTTTCTTAATTCAAGACTTTCTTAAGTTGAAAACTTTCTTAATTCAAACATTTCCTAAACTGAAAACTTTCCTTTTTCAAACCTTTCCCAAAACGAAACTTTCGTATTTTCAAAACTTCCTTGTTTTCAAAACTTTTCAAAATCAAAACTTCCCTTTTTCAAACATTTCTAAATTCAAAATTTTCTTAATTCAAAACTTTCTTAATTTCGAAACTCTCCTAATTTGAAAACTTTCCTAATTCAAAGCTTTCCTAAGTTGAAACTTTCCTAAATTCAAAACTTTCCTAACTCGAAAACTTTCCAAAAATGAAACTTTCCTAATTCGAAAACTTTCCAAAAATGAAACTTTCCTAAATCGAACATTTCCTAATTCAAACATTTCTTAAATCCAACCTTTCCTAATCTCCTAAACCTTCCAAGTCAAGTCAAACCTTTCCTAAGTCTCTAATCTCAAGTCTAGGTTTCCTAAACCTCCTTCTTCCCAAAACTAAGTCTTTCCAAAATCAATCTTTCCAATTTCAATTTCCAATCTCCTTTTCTAATCTCAAATCAAATCCAATTTTCAATTCAATCTCTTTCTTCCAATCCAATCTCTCTCTTCAAATCAATCTATTTTCAATCGGACTCCGGTCCGAACTACGACTGACCTGATTCCCCCAAAGGGATACGTAGGCAACCTTCATAGGTGCGGTCACAACACTTTTCAAACTTTCAATTCCACCCTCATGGGTGTGGTTTCCAAAATCTTTCCAAATTTCAAATTCCAATCAATTTTCAAATTTCAATTTCAAAATTTCTATTCTTAAATTCCCATTTCCAAGTTTTCAAAGTTTCCAATTTCAATTCCATCTTTTCAAATCTATTTTTAAATCAAATCAATTTCTTTTCAAATCAATTTCTATTTTCCAATTCTTTCATCTTGCACTTGTACATCATGCATCATGCTGAATTAGTTTTCAAACATTGTTTTTCAAAGTGAATAGGGCTGAACCATGGGTTAATTAAAGACTCTCATAAGTGAATCTAGGGTAGATTGACATGTAGGTACTGAAAGGGCGGGGTAGGGTGATAGCTTAGTGCGTCTTCCCTACACGTAACCAACCTCCGAACCTAGGATCACTGTTTTCAAAGACCAAAAGGAGTCATTTTTCAAAAAAGGGGCTAAATGTTTTCAAAAGGTTGCCAAACAACCCGTTTTTCTTAAAAACCCTCTCTGGAGATGATATTTTCAAAATCGTTTTTTCAAAAACCCTAAGTGTAGTCTTCGGATTATTCTTAGTTTTAGGTGACCTAACTCACCTTAATCAAGTTAGGTGGCGACTCCGAATCTTTTTCAAAGGCCCTTTATTTAAACCAATTTTTCAATTCAAACCTAGTCGCACTCATTCTTCTAGGAGGGTGAGTTCTAACGAGAGAGTACAGCATTTTTCCCGCTTGGGTGAGTATTCCTCGAGTGCGAAAAATCTGGGCGCGACATATACTTAGAGACCTTGATCCATAGGATGCCCGCTAATTGTTTGCTAAAAGGCCCCATCGGCCAAGATTGGCTGGAAGGGGGCAAGTCATGGCATTTAGAGGTTGAGCTAGTATTGTAAGACGTTTTAGTATATTGGAGGGGCATTGTCCGCATAAGTAGGGTCTTCATTGCATTAGGCATACTTGCATGGGCCGTGTTATTCATAGATCAACTGATTACACTCTAAAAGTGTAATCATAAGCCCTTAAATTGCACATTGTTAGATTTATTTTGTAGTTAATTATCTTGTTTTAGTTCAATAATGGTCTTATTGTGTATTTTTGTATATTTTGGAGGTTTTGGAGTGAAAACAGCAAATAAGAGCCAAAATTACAAAAGCCCCTCCAGACAGTGCATTCGGACGATTGAGCCATTTGGACGGTGCATTCGGATGGGCAAAAGAGCGTTCAGACGGTACGACGAATGGCAGAGTTCTAGAGTTGAGTTTTCTTGTTCGAAGTCAATCCAGAGTGGTGATTTTGCGTCTGAAGATCGTCCGAAGATCATTCAGACGGTAAAACAACCGTTCGGACGGTAAGGCAACCATTTAGACGGTGAAATAAGCGTCCAAACGAACCGTCCGGACGCACTTTGAACACGCGTCAGACGGTAAGCTCAGATTTGCCCTAAAACTAGCAATTTGAAGGAAAAAAAAAAAAGGGAGCTAGAGGGAGTTAGGGTTTGGAAGAGAGCAAGGGGGCAGCAAGAGAGCTCCTCCAAGGTTGGTTTTTGTTTAGTTTCTTCATTTTTAGCTTAGATTTAGGTTGGTAGTTGTAGTATAAATGTAGAACTTGTAATTTTATTTATTGTAATGTAATTTTCTTACATTTTCTTTTAATTTTCTTGTACCCAAACCCTCTTAAATTTCAAGTAATTGTCAGCTTAAATCTTTACATGCTTTGTTTCCAGTTTCCATGCTTTTATTATGAGTTTAATTAGCTAGTTTTTAGATTTGGCTCAAATGTGAAAATCACCTAAATAATCCAAGGAATTTAATGGAGGTATCTCATGAATTAATCGCCATATTTTTCTAGAATTTGAATTTTTAATAATTAGATGTGAAATTTTAGAAAACTTGAATTATTGACTAAGTTTGGGGATTTTGATCACCCAAATCGATGGTATTAATTTAGGACCCTTGACTAAAAAAATACTCCACAATTGCTAGCAAATTCATTCCCAACAATTGATTAAAGATGCCTTAGAAACCCTATGTTATTGACTATGTTTGACTAATCAATGCACAAACCACAAATTTAGTATTGACTAAGTTGAATCGATAATATTAACCTTTGATTCCCCATTGAACATGTATCTAATTTTAATTTCTTGAGAATAATTGGTTTTCAAAGCTAAATCCTCCAAATCAAGCACACTTAAACGTTGTGTATGATTCGAGTTATAAACCCCATTGGAAACCTTGGATGAAATTGTGTAGTTGGATCAATTGAGCCCAATTCCCTTTTTAATTGCTTTAAATCTAGTTTTAAGTTGCTTTACTTTAATTGCCTAGTTAATTACTTTAATTTTCATTGCACTAGTTTAGTAATTCAAAACCATCATCAAAAACCTAAACCATTTTCGGTCATTTTATTTTCCATTTTATTTTAGATCTAATTCCCCTCTTTAATTGCAATTCGATCCTAGGTTAGGTTGGTGGGAGTTGAGTGCTAGAGCATATATTTGGTTAGGTCTCTTGAGAGAGAACGATACCAGATCTTTCGGTTTATACTTCATCGCGACCCCCGTACTCTTGCGGGGTGCTAACTCCATTTGTAGGAATATTGCATTTGGAGGCGAGTCAAGTTTTGGCGCCGTTGCCGGGGACTAGAGGCACGAGACGAGCACTACTAAGCTTTGGATTGAAGAGCAATTGGTGGATTGGATCTCCATCCATCTACCACGACGGAGGAATCTTCGACTTGGGCCATCGGTAACTTTATTCTATTTTTTGTGTAAATACCATATTAGATTTTCATTCTTTCTTTTTCTCTTTATTTTAGGCTTGTTTTGTTTATTTTGTATATCGTTTGTTTTATTTTAATAATTTGATTAGAGGATTGCTAGAGAAGAACTAGGGATCGTGTACATTGTAAATTGGTGGTATATAACTTGTGGAGATTGGAGGTTTGGTTGGATTGAACTTAATTAAAGTGGTGGAATTTTTATGTGGAGATTGGAGGTTTGGATGGAACACTATTGAGCATTGTTGTGTATGATGTGTTGAGATGTGGTGCGCTACATTTATTTGTGCATTGCATCCAATTTTCATTTTGCACTTCATTATGTTTGGTGGTAAATTTTCACACCTTCCATCATCTAATATGTCTATTAGAGAACACCTAAAAGCTAATGGCCAAAGGGAGCCTCCACGACCACCTCCCACTCTTAGGGGGTGTGACCAACTTAATCTTGGTAGGGGATATGAAAGCACATTTTCACATCATTATTTTGAGCCTCACGCTTACCAAGAGCCCTTTAACTATTACCATGCATCACCTCCACCCTACCACACTCCACCATGTGAATACCCCCATGCTCAATTTTTACTCTATGAGGAATATCACACTCGTCACATTGACACATAAGAGGACACCATAGAGGATACTCTAGAGGACACCCTTCGACAAGTCATAAAATTTCAAGGAGAAGTGAACTCTAGAATATATGAGGACCATAATGAGATAAAGAGTCAGTTGACTCTTTTAATGCAAACCTTGGTTGTCCGAGCGGAGGACAAGTCCCTCGTGTCATCTCCAATCATTCCTCCTAACCAAGGGTGTCCAAGTACGCCCGCTCATCCCATCATTAACCATAGGAATGAGGAAATAATTGATCAAAATACCCTTCCCCAAGACTTTGAGTTTAAGGAAGACATTCCTAGGGAAAGTGAGACAATTATTGAAACTATATTTTGGGATAAAAATTTTGAGGGAGTGGAGTCCGAAATTGGGGACTCCAAACAAGAAGAGGGGGGCTAAGATTACCCTTAATGATGATGCTGGTGTCGCGCCTAGATTTTTCGCACTCGAGAAATACTCACACAAGTGGGAAAAATGTTGTACTCTCTCGTTAGAACTCACCCTCCTAGAAGAATGAGTGCGACTAGGTTTGAATAAAGGGCTTTTGAAAAAAAATTTGGAGTCCCCACCTAAGTTGATTAAGGTGAGTTAGGTCACCTAAAGACTAAGAATAATCTGAAGACTACACTTAGGGTTTTGGAAAATGATTTTTGAAAATATCTCCTCAAGAGAGGGTTTCTAAGAAAAACAGGTTGTTTGACAACTTTTGGAAAACATTTAGCCCTTTTTTGAAAAATAACTCCTTTTGGCCTTTGAAAACAGTGATCTAGGTTCGGAGGTTGGTTACGTGCAGGGAAGACGCACTAAGCCATCACCCTACCCCGCCCTTTAATTAACATATGTTCAACCCTATCCACTTTAGAAAGAGAAATTTTGAAAAGAAATTAACATGATGCATGGTATGCAAGTGCAAGAAAAGAAAATTGAAATATAGATTTGGGAAAGAAATTGATTTGATTTGATTTGAAAAGAGAGAGATAGAAGTTTGAATTTGGAAACAAGATTTTGGAAATTGAAATTGAAGATTGAAAATAGAAATTTGAAATTGGAAATTTGAAAATAGATTGGAGATTTGAAAAGATTGTAGAATTTGAGATTTGAAAAGTGTTGTGAAATGTGAAATTTGAAAAATGTTGTGACCGCACCCATGAGGGTTGCCTACGTATCCTTTTGGAGGAATCAGGTCAGTCGTAGTTCGGACAAAAGTCCGATTGAAAGTAGAAGGTTGTATTACAAGAAAGAGATTTTGATTGGAAAAAGGATTTGATTTGAACTTGGAATAGAGGATTGAAAATTAGAATTTAGAATTTTGGAATTGAAAAGATTGAATCTTGATTTGAAAAGATAGAATTTAGAAGAGAGATTTAGACTTAAGATGGAAGTTTAAGAAACCTAGACTTTAGGAAAGAGACTTAGGAAAGACTCGACTTGGAAGGTTTGGAAAGATTAGATTTTAGGAAATGTTCGAATTAGGAAAGGTTCAAATTAGGGAAGTGTCATTTTAGGAAAGTTTCGTTTAGGAAAGGTTTAGAATTTGAAAAGTTTCAAGTTAAGAAAGTTTTGAATTTGGAAAGCTTAGAATTTTAGAAAGATTTTAAATTAGGAAAGATTTAGAAAAGGTTTGAATTAAGAAAATTTCAACTTAGGAAAGTTTGAACTTGAAAAGTTTTCACTTTAGGAAAGTTTTAAAATTGGAAAGTTTGGTTTTAAGAAAGATTTTGAACTGAGGAAGTTTTGAAAGTTGGAAAGTTTAGAATTTGGGATGTTTTGAAATAGGGAAGTTTTGAATTTGGAATGATTTGAAATTTAGAAAGTTTAAGATTTAAAAAGTTTTAAAGTTTTTAGAAAATCTTGAGATTAGGAAAGGTTTGAAAAATTAGATTTGGAAAGTTGAGATTTGGAAAAGGGGTAGAATTAGGAAATGGTTGAATTATGAAAGATTTGAAAGTTGAGTTTTAAAATTTAGGAAAGATTTTTATATTCAAGTTTTGGAAACTTAAGATTTAGGAAAGTGGAAGTTTAGGAAAGATTCGAATTAGGAAAGAGTTGGATTATGAGGGGATTGGATTTGCTTTCTAAAAGAAAAGGTCCGATTTTGTTTCCAAAAATGGAGGATTGGATTTAGTTTCCTAAACGGGGATATTTGATTTGGTTTCCTAAAGGGAAGATAGGATTTGACAAGGATTTGGAAAGGGAGATTCTAGAAACCCTAAATTTGGAAAATTATAATTTCGACGTAGAAAAGAGGTTTTGGAAATGTGTATAGTTTTGATTAGAAAACAAGAGGTTTTGGAAACCTAGGTTTTAAGGCAAGTTTGAAAACTAATTTTTTGGAAAGAAAATTAGGGTTTCCTAATTGTGAGTTCTAGGGCTTGACTTGGACTTCTAAGGAAAGAGTTTTTGGAAAGGTTTTGGAAAGTGAGTTTTTGGAAAGATTTTTTTGGGGAGAGTTTTTCTAGGAAAAAGACCTAGTGAACGTTTTTGGAAAGTGGACTTTGAAGAGTGCGTTTTGGAAAGGAGTTGAAAAAGGAGATTTTGAGAATTAGATTTTTGGAAAGAGTTTTTGAAAACAATTTTGGAAAGAAGAATTTTTGGGAAGTATGTTGAAAAAGAGATTTTTAGGAGGAGAGATTTGAAAAGAGAGTTTTTTAGAAAGTATAAAACCATCTCACTTTCCTAAAGCGATTCTAACCATAAGAAGGCTAGAACCACTTTAAAAAAGTGGTTTTGAAAACAACAAAGGTTGAAAATATGGACCATGTTGGTCACTTTAAATGTTACACTTTCCTAAAGCAATCCTAGCCATGGAAAAGCTAGAATCACCCTAGGATTGTGGTTTTCAAAACAAGTTTTCGAAAAGGGGATTTTAATGCAATTTTGAAAATAAGTATGAAAACGATTTGAAAAACAACTTTGAAAACGGTTTTTGGAAAATGCAAGATTATGATATACACAATGCAATTTTAGGGTCGTCAACATACAAGGCTAAGGCTTCACCACATAATCAAGGGGGTCGGACCCACGTGGTCTCTGGTTAGACTAGAAGAAAGCCCCGACACAGTGACTCTCCAATAGCCCAATCCTACACACGGATCGAGAATCCCCTTGTTTCAAGCATGCAAAGAAAGGGGGGAAAGAGATGGGGGATTAAAATAGAGAAAACCCAAGTGGGTTAGGAGAGAGAAGAGAGAGGGGGGAAGTGCGAAAATTTAAATGGAGAACCTACCTTGTATCTTGTTTATTTTGCGCACCTTGCTTTCTTCGGTTTTCGTCTTGGTCTTGGTCTTCAATCTTCAAGAGTTGTCTTCAAGCTTCAAACTTCATATTGTAACTCTTCAAGTCTTCGAAGGAGAGTTGAAGGTTAGTGTATGAGTGTATGGGGTTGTGTAGGAGGCTAGGGTTTAGTGTATGGTGGCTAGGGTTTTAGAAACCTAAGAAGGCTAAGGTTTTGGAGGTGCACGAGCTCTGTATATCGAATTATATGATTTTTGGTTTGAGTTTGTAGATCCTTTTCACGTTGGAAGAGGCTCTGTATTTATAGAGGTTAGACAACACTGGCGCCTGTTGCAGTGGCACCAGGCCAGAATTTACACTGTCGCCACTAGGAGTGGCGCCATGCCAATTTTTGGCTTGGCGACACTAGTAGTGGCGCCAACCATTTAGGAAATATTTAAGGTCGGCAAGCAACGTATCTTTGACTAGATTTGGGCGCCTGTACTAGTGACTACCATGCAATTTTTAGTCTGGCTTCACTAGGAGTGACTTCGGAAAGTCCGGGAAGGTTTTTGGAGGACCGGGGATGACCCAGAAGGCCAGAAAAGGGCAAGAATACTTAGAATAGTGTCCCGGAGGTATTTGACTTGAAAGGTGAGGATAGGATGTGTCGGAAGGGTTCACCGGGCCTTTAGGGGCAACACGGTCAATCGGATCGGGAAGCTGTCGAGACGGACTTGGACTATCCCAGAAGAAGACTTGGGATTTGGAAACACTATTTAGAATGTTCCCAGATGTTGCCGGTTTGATTCCCAAAGCCGGTGTGGTCGGAAAAGGAGACTGGCCCACTAGGGGCAAAACGGTCATTTCGCACCGGGTTTGCCAGAACTGACTTGGAATGATCCAAAAAGGTAAGGAAAGGTTGAGGATACTATAAGAAGCATTCTTAGGAGGTTACCGGTTTGATACCCAAAGCCGGTGTGGTTGAAAAAGGAGACCGGCCCACTAGGGGTAAAACGATTATTTTGTACCAGGTTGGCCGGAATTGACTCGGAATGATCCGAAAAGATTAGAAAAGGTTGAGAATGCTATAAGAAGCAATCTCAGAGGATTACCGATTTGATACCCAGAGCCGGTGTGGTTCTCGGGGCGTATGAATGCCTAGGGGCAAAATGGTCATCTTGACCGGAAAGTCTCAGAAAAAGCCCCATGGGCAGTTTGGTCATTTTTCACCGAAGTGGGCTAACAGACACTAGTGTTGACCTAGGTTTTGAGTGTTTCCGCCACTCAGACGGTGGTCGTCATGACACAGGGGTTTGTTGGCAATTCGCTATATCGATCTATTTGTGAGTATTTCCGCTACTCTAACGGTTGTGATGTTTACGAGTATTTTTGCTACTCGGACCATCTCGAGGAATAAACTGTCTCGAGAGAGGGATTAGAAAGGGGACTTACCGTCTCCGAGAAGACGTGCCTGGATTGGAACCGTCTTGAGGAATAAATTGTCTCGAGAGAGGGATTGGAAAGGGGACTTACCGTCTCCGAAAAGACGTGCCTGGGTTGGAACCGTCTCGAGGAATAAACTGTCTTGAGAGAGGGACTGGAAAGGGGACTTACTGTCTCCGAAAAGACGTGCCTGGGTTGAAACTGTCTCAAGGAATAAACTGTCTTGAGAGAGGGATTGGAAAGGGGACTTACCATCTCCGAAAAGACGTGCCTGATTGGAATCGTCTCGAGGAATAAACTATCTCGAGAGAGGGGTTGGAAAGGGGTCTTACCGTCTTCGAAAAGACGTGCCTGATTTGAAACCGTCTCGAGGAATAAACTGTCTCGAGAGAAGGATTGGAAAGGGGTCTTACCGTCTTTGAAAAGACGTGCCTGATTTGTAACCGTCTCGAGGAATAAACTATCCCGAGAGAGGGATTGGAAAGGGAATTGGAGAGAATAATGCCCCTAAGGGCATTTCGGTCATTTTGCCTCTATTTGGGCCTGGCAGGCCCGCGAAGCGATGGACTGACGAGATTTGGACTTAAAAAGTTGGTTTCGGTTGGAATACGCCCATAATGACTTGAACACAAGTCTGGACGGAGTGTAGACTGCCAAGTGGTCAAAAATGGGGTGCTTACAGCTGGTTTAGATGTTAGGAATGTGTTTAACAATGAGGATGTTGACGGTTTGGAGGACACACTTACCATGTCTAGGGATCATGTGATCCCTATTTTTACGCCTCTAACACCTAGTCCTATTTTACCGGAGCCTTTGGAGCCCCATGTCCTAACACTTAAGACAACCATCATTCCAATGGCTGACCAATCAAAAGAAGGGGAGGGTCCAACACTTCATGGCATGAGCATAATGGGCACCTTTGTGCATGATTCTTTTTCATTTTCTATATACCATGACCCTTTTTACCCCTATGTGCTTCAATGCTATATCTTAGAGTTCATCAAAAAGGTTACCATTGTATATTCTCATTTTTGCACGAACTCTTTGAAAATCTCTTAAGTTGGGGGTGTGGGATGATAGCCAATTCCCACTTCGTGACATTGGGTGATTTACTCTCTCTAATTTGGATAGGAGTAGAAGTAGGTGTTTTATTTCTTTATTTTTCTTAGTTTGTTTCTAATTTTAAGTTGGGGGTGCCTTAAGCACGCCGTTTTCTTTTTCTCACCATGTATATGCATTTCATGCTTTGTTCCCATGTATCGAGGAAAATGCATCATTTTAAGTTGGGGGTGGGGTAGAGGTTTTGCCTCTATTTTGTTTGTTTTTGTTCATATGTTTAACACCTTATATAAAATAAAATAAAAAATCATTTAACTTGTGAAAGTGCTTTTTGAAATTAGAAGATAGGAATTTTTACATGTATTTTTACTCAAGATGATGTTGATTTACTCCTCATACCCAACATGTAGTGGGAGTTGCTTAATTCATGCTTTTGTAGAGGGGATTACATCATTGTGCACAATTATGCTTTTTAACACAAGTTGTTACTAGTCTTGGCACTTTCACCCTTATATTAGTGGAGATTATTACCTTGTGAGCTTTAGAGCATTTATTGCTTTTTGGAGTGTTTACATTTAATCAAGGATAGTTTCTTCACCCTCACTTCATTCAATAGCTTCATTATACTTGTTTTTGGTTCATGAGTTGAGTTTTTATCTTGTTATTAACACTTGTACTCTATGAAATGTTTCAGTTGTATAACTTTGGATATGATTCTATGCCATTTTCTTCTTCATAGCCATAAGTTTCCCGTCACCGAACTGTACATTTTTCCTTAACCCTTGTTGATTTTCTACTTAAAAAAATAGAGGGGATTGATTGGGAAAATTCAATGCAAAAAGAGTATAGTGAAATATGAGAAGTAATTGTTGATTCTAAAGGGGATGATAAAAGGATGGAAACGAAAAAAAAAAAAAAAAAAAAAAAGAAGAAGTAAGAAAAGAAAAAAAAAATATGAAAGAAGAGAATAAGAGGAAGAAAAGAGTGAAAGAGGAGTTCAAAAGTTGAAAATATTTAAAGAGAAGAGTGAGTTTGGAGAAAAGTGTATTAAATGTTGTTATGACCATTTACTTCATCTCTCCTTACCCTCGCTGTTTACCTCTTCCACATTGCCCTCGTCACCTTTACAAGGTATAGTTTATCCAAGTTGTGCTTGATTGAAGTTTTCAATAGAGTGTAAGCTTTATTTTGTCAATTTCTTTGAATCAATGCTTAACTTTGAACATTCTTTCATAGAGCTATGCTAATGTCGATGCACTTCTATCTTTTCGATTTTTGTAATTGGTATGCTCACTTGTTTTGTCTCTTTACGTTTACTCCATTGTTGGGCATATCATTGTGAGGACCATGTGGAACTTTAATTGCGAGTGTATGTCCGGTGAGGATTGAATCAAAGCGTAAAAAGGGTGGATTTGCTTAAATGAGTTTCATTTGTGTTGTTTAGCATGATTCTCCACCCACACACATGAACCTCTCTTTTGTATGAGTTGTTGCATATTAATGCATGTGTTGGAGTTTGGAGTGGCATCAATGTTAACTTGAGTAGGTTTATGCATCAATTCCTTATTCTTATCTTAATAAGCAATTCACATAAGGATGTTTGTAGGTATCATTACTGAAAACCCTCACGAGACACCACTCATCCACTAGGGGTAACCTAGGGGTTTAAAGGCTAGGTGCATAAGCTAAATATATCCGTGACTTTTACGAAAGTGGAGATTATCCTTTATGTGTTTTTGATAGTTTTTGCTAGGGACTAGCAAAATATAAGTTGAGGGTTGTGATTACACTCTAAAAGTGAAATCATAAGCCCTTAAATTGCACATTGTTAGATTTATATTGTAGTTAATTATCTTATTTTAGTTCAATAATGGTTTTATTGTGTATTTTTGTATATTTTGTAGGTTTTGGAGTGAAAACAGCAAATAAGAGCCAAAATTACAGAAGCCCGTCTAGACGGTGCGTTCAGATGGTAGTCAGCCGTTCGAACGGTGCATTTGGATGGTTGAGCCGTTCGGACTGTGCGTTCGGACGAGCAAAAGAGCATTCGGACGATATGACGAATGGCAGATTTCTAGAGTCGAGTTTTCCCGTTTGAAGCCAATCCAGAGTCGTGATTTTGAGTCTGAAGAGTGTCCGAAGACCGTTCAAACGGTAAAAAAACCGTTCAGACGGTAAGGCAACCATTCAGACGGTGAAATAAGCGTCCAAACGAACCGTCCGGATGCACTTCGAACGCACGTTAGACGGTAAGCACAGATTTGCCCTAAAACTAGCAGTTCGAAGGAAAAAAAAAAGGAGATAGAGGGAGTTCGGGTTTGGAAGAGAGTAATGGGGTGGCAGGAGAGCTCCTCCAAGGTTTGTGTTTGTTTAGTTTCTTCATTTTTAGCTTAGATTTAGGTTGGTAGTTGTAGTATAAATGTAGAACTTGTAATTTTATTTATTGTAATGTAATTTTTTTACATTTTCTTGTAATTTTCTTGTACCCAAACCCTCTTAAATTTCAAGTAATTGTTAGCTTAAATCTTTACATGCTTTGTTTCCATTTTCCATGCTTTTATTATGAGTTTAATTAGCTAGTTTTCAGAATGGATTCAAATGTGAAAATCACCCAAATAATCCAAGGACTCTAATGGAGATATCTCATTGATTAATCGCCATATTTTCTTAGAATTCGAATTTCTAGTAATTAGATGTGGAATTTTAGAAAACTTAAATTATTGACTAAGTTTGAGAATTTTGATCACCCAAATCAATGGTATTAATTTAGGACCCTTGGCTAAACAAATACTCCACAATTGCTAGCAAATTCATTCCCAACAATTGATTGAAGATGCCTTAGAAACCCTAGGTTATTGACTATGTTTGACTAATCAATGCACAAATCACAAATTTGGTATTGACTAAGTTGAATCAATGGTATTAACCTTTGATTCCCTATTGAACATGTATCTAATTTTAATTGCTTGAGAATAACTGGTTTTCAAAGCTAAATCCTCCGAATCAAACACACTTAAATGTTGTGTATGATTTGAGTTATAAACCCTATTGGAAACCTTGGATGAAATTGAGTGGTTGGTTCATTTGAGCCCAATTCCCTTTTTAATTACTTTAAATCTAATTTTAAGTTGCTTTACTTTAATTGCCTAATTAATTACTTTAATTTTCATTGCACTAGTTTGGTAATTTAAAACCATTATTAAAAACCCAAAACATTTTCGGTCATTTTATTTTCCATTTTATTTTAGATCCAATTTCCTTTTTAATTGCAATTCGATCCTAGGTTAGGTTAGTGGGAGTTGAGTGCTAGAGCCTATATTTGGCTAAGTCCCTTGGGAGAGAACGATACCGGATCTTTCGATTTATACTTCATCGTGACCCCCGTACTCTTGTGGGGTGCTAACTCCATTTGTAGGAATACCGCATTTGGAGGTGAGTCACCGACATAGGCACATAACTAAACATTCTCATGCATTGCACCTATACATTGAAATATAACATGGTATGTGTTGCTTGCATTGGCAGGGTGTGTGAGATGAGCATTACAGAGAAAGAGGGTAACAAGGGAGATAAGCCCGGGGGTTCAGGTAAAAAGTCCAAAGGGCCGATCTCATCAAAATCTCAACCTACCCAAAAGGATAAAAGGAAGAAGACCACGACTGACATAGGTTATGATGACACACACTTAACCGGAAAAATTGAAGAGAAATTTTATAATCGGGTGTGGGTGAAGAATGGGGTAGTCATCGATAGAGAGTTTCATATAGACACATTCGAGGAACTGGGTTTTGGTTTCCTTGGGGACTTCACCAATCGAGGGTGGGTTGGTTTAGCGGATTTCAAGGCCAAGTCTATTCTTACACTGTGTCAGGAGTTTATGTCCAATATTAGGCACAAACTGGTGATAAAAAAAGGGAAAGAAAAGATGCTGAGTGGGGTGAGGGGGACGAAGTTGGTAGTGACTCTCGACACTTTGGCTGAGATGTTTGGTCTCCCTAGGGTGGAGAACCCAGAGTTTGCTTTTCCAGATGTGGGGCAGCCTAACATTGCTACCATTTCCCGGGAATTGCTTTTAGAGGATGACACATGGGATGGGGAGGTACAGTGTAATAAGATGCGTCTCAAGGATAAGTACCTCATCTTATTTCTCTTTTCATGTCACTCATTATTACCCTTGAAGTGCACCGTTGGTATGAGTGTCACGAGGGCTGCGTTATTGTGGGCCATTGGTATTGGAAAGTCTATTAATTTGCCCCGTATGATGTTTATATCACTATGTATGGCCTATACTTCATCAGATGTCAGGGGATCCATACCGTTTATAGGTTTTCTGACTGCTCTGTTTAAGAAATATGGAATTTCTATTCCGGTGGACCTCATTAGGTTAGAACCAGAGAAGCCTATTGATAAGAGTTCTTTGAATAGATCTGAGGGGCAGAGGAAGAAGAGGAAGTTAGCAACTGGGGCACCACCTGCTGCTGGGGTGAAGGAGTTGCAGGCGGCGATTGCAGGCTTGAGGACCGACTTAGAGGCTCAGATGACAGATTTCGAGGGTAGGATGACCACACTAGAGTGGCAGTCGGCCCGGCATACTACTCTATTGCAGGAGATTAAGGGGATGATCATCCGGATGCAGTCAGATGACGAGGATGATGATGAGGAGTAGGGATTTAGTGGAGTCTAGACCATTTTATCACTTTCTTGTATATCTTATGAGTCTAGAACTCGTGGAGGTTCAGATAGATAGAACATTCGAATCATGGATATTTATGAATGTGGACCTGGTTAGTTTTGTTGATACAATGATGTGTCTTTGAAGATGTGTGATCATGTATTTTTGGCTAATTGTGAATATAAAACCTGATGATATTTTTGTGAGTTGTTTAATGCACCATTATTCTTCTGCAAGTTATTGAAGCAGGTTTAAGTTCTAGTTCTATTTATATTGAAAATCATCAAAAGCAGGTATGTTTTCTGGTTCCACTGAATTTCATTTGGACTCTTCGCATTCTATGGGGATATTGTTTATATTTCATTTGTTGTGAATGTGTTGAGATTTTTTAGGATTGGGACCATGACTAAATCATTATGCTTTGTTTTCAAAGACAATTGAATCAACTAGTAACTGTGCATAGTATAATGTTTAAGCGGATTATCGTGTTGACTTATTCTTGCATTGCTTAATGCTGAGCTGTCTGTCTTGTATAGAGAGAGGGGATAACTTACACTGAGCACAAGTCTTGTTTTTAAAGTGAACTTGCTATAGATTTCCATAACTACTTCCATTAAGTAGAGATGTGCATCTGGTGAGCTTTAAAGCCATGAATCGTGTTTGTGAGCGATTTTACTTATACTCAATGAAATTTATTGAACTTTGCTGTTTGAATAGCTTCATTATATTTGAAATCGGTTTGCATGTTATAGTAATAGGTTGGAACAGTTGACATCTTTTACTTGGTTGAACTATTTGACTTATGCATGTCCGGATTTCGGCACATAGAGGCCAAGTCATTCTTTCCGGTAATTGTATATAAATGATCTTGAAAAGCGTGTGAATATGAAAATCTTAAATTCGAAGGAAAAAAGATATGTTGCATGCCTTGTTAAGAAGTTATAGAAAATTGGAGTTATGAAAGAAAAAGGAAAAAAAAGAAGAGGAAATTGGTTGAGGCAATAAAATAGAAGTTCAATACAATGATAGAAGTTGAAAAGTCTGAAAGAGAAAAGAAAAAAAAAATGAAACACTAGAAAAGGAAAAAAAAAAGAAGAACGAGGGAAAAAAAAGGGGTTTGAAGTGTATGTTTATTAACTTGGCATGTGTAGAGGCCAATGCATATGTTGAGATCTTTTACCACTTGATTCTCTCTATTTTCTTGGACTGCTTTTATTTGGATGGCCTCAAGTATCTGGAAAATGTATAAGTCTTTGAGTTCTCGCATGTAAAAGCCATCATGTCAAATTCACAACTGTTACATTGACTGTAAGCATTCTTTTCATGAAGTTATGCCAAGTCGATACACCTTATATTTTTGCGGTTTTTGAAATTGGGATTGCTTTATTTGCATTATCTTTACACTTACTCGTATAATGGGCAATCCATTGAGGGAAACCGGTGTGTTCTATTGTTGAGAGTGTATGCCTTGTGAGTTTTGAATTGAAGCTATCGGTTGTTGTTATGGGAGGTATGATAGGCAATCTTTAGGAATACGATGTCTTATTTACACTTGAACCTCTCGTTTGTATTGCATCTGACAGTTTGGTGGTTAGCATGTCATGAATGAGTTGATTTGAAATGCTTGCATTGTATTGTGTTAAGAAGCTGTTGTTAAACTGTTTGTGAATACATTGCCTAATGTTGATGTTCGTGGGTATCATCACTAGAAGCCCTCACGAGACACCACTCGTCCACTAGGGGTAATCTAGGGTTTAAAGGCTTAATGCATACGCTAAATGCATTCGTGACTCCCAAGAAAGTGGAGATATGTTTTTGTTCTTAGTTTTGCTAGGGATTAGCAAAAGGTTAGTTAGGGGGTGTGACTGAGCTGCATAAGTGTAGTTCAATGCAGCTAAGCTGACCTCAATCAGCTCTAGATTAGATTAATTATGCTCTCTTTAACGTATATTGTACTAATAATCATGTTTTGAATTTATTGTAGGTAAATGTTGCTAAAGAAGATGATTTGGAGTCATCAAAAGCGATCTAGAGTACAGGCGCGCATATCAAGTGCCATTACTGGAATTTATCTTGAAAAACGTGCAACTTATCCTTCGTAGCTCGGAATGAAATGAAAGATGCGTCATTAAAGAGGTTTTGCAAAGTTGTATAAGTTTGTGTCTAACGAGCATTGCAAGAAAGGGACTGTAAAAGCCTTGAACTGAAGCTGAAAATGGATAAGGAAAGATAGCTAAAAATTGTGGAAAAATGCACTGAGAGTTCGACCGCTGAAGACAAGAAGGAAATGGGTGTTCAAACTATGGCTAGCAAGAGTTGAAGAAAATGGTGTTTTGGCCTTAGGGTTCGAACACCCATATGAGGGTTCGAACTCTTAAAAGTTGGTCAAATAAAACATGCATGTGCAGGTCTTAGGGTTCGAACCCTGATTATAAAGGGAAACTGGAGTTCGAACCATAAGAAGGAAAATGTGTAAATCAGGGTTTTGAGGGTTCGAACTCTAAGAAGGATTTTGGGTCAAAGTTTCCTATTCCCGTTAGGACTCAGCTCACGATCTATATATATATGTCTTCGATTTTCTGGAGAGGGGGACGTTTTTCTTGAGGGTTTTTTACTACTTTTTAGTCTAGATTCATAGGAGTAATTAGGTTTTTCATTATTCTTGTAATCAGTTCTAATAAATTCAAGTTTTATTGTTTTAATTCAAGATTGTGTTCAAGAATTCATAGTTGCTGCACTTGATTCAAGATTTGTAATTCATCACACGTTCATTCATATTCCAGCAAACTTTCAATATATAATTTATTATTTTTCATGGCCATGAGCAACTAACTCTCTCAACTCAGGATCGATTGTGAAGATTAATCGGGGGTCAAGGATGAACAATGGAGGTAAGGTTGAATTCACCGCTACATCTTCTTGATTTTATTCTTCTTCTTCTTCTTCTTCTTCTTCTCCGTTCTAGATACTTTTGAAAACCTGGGCGTCCTATTATGTTTGGTAATGCTTATGCATGAATACCGCATTCAGTATATACGCTGCCTTGTAACGTTTATGCATGAGTTGGGTTCCGTATATGCGTTGCATGAATCGATGATCCACGTCCTTGATTATAACAATCCGAACTATTCTAGAAGTTGAAGAGTGAAGGAAGTATTGATTTCAAAGCTAAATCTTCCGAATCCGGGACTCACGACATAGTCGAAAGATTTGAGTTATAAAAAACCTCCATTGGGATTCTGAGAAACTCGATCAATCAGATCAATTGATTCTGAGTCATTTTCTTTATAAAGTTTTAATCAATTTTATTCACTTTCATTATTTAGATCTAGTTTAACTCATTCGAAAAACCAAACACAAGAATTTTTCTTTTCTCTTTTTAGAAGCATAAGTTGAGTTAAGTTAGGATTGAATTTAGTGTTAAAGTTTTCTTGTGATCACCTTGGCGTTGCTCCTTGTGGAACGATACTTGTACTTTTGAGACCATATATTGCATCGCAATTCGTGTACTAGCATTTGAGCACCAGCTAACTTGGTAGCAATCAAGCATAATGCTGCATCACTAGCTAAAGGCTTGTAAAAAGTAAAGTAATGCTATACAAACACAATTTGCGTTAATTATTGTCATACAAAATAAGACTTTTTGTGGTTGTTTTATTTTAAACCAAAACACCCACTTAATAAAATTTCTATGAAAAACAAAGACAATCCGAACATATTGAATCGCAAACATGAATCATCGACGCGTATGGCAATTTTAAACAATCTGATTCTCTTACTGACGCTCCAGCTGCTTATGATCAAATACACAAAATAAAAATTTTTATATTGGAATAAACTCATAATAGTATGAAATAAAACCCAACATTTATAAAAAAAATGAAAAGAAATTAGTGTTGGAATGAGATTCACTTCCTTAATGTTAAGAGTTAACTGAGATCTTGGAAGTCAACATTAGATTTACATAAGCCTGTACAGTATTGTTTATCACTATATTTCAAATATATCTAATTATGCATATATGCCTAAGGATAAATGAAGCTACTAAACTGGAAAACAGGCTCTTCTGTCATGGAGTATATCTTTATCCTTGTTCAAAGAGCTTACATGCAATAAGAGTTTGTCCACATGCTTCATATGGATCATTGTTTAATTAACTCTAAATTTGGCCAACGAGTCTTATTGATGATAAAAATTTAATGGTTTTGACGAGAGATGAAATTAGAGATGGACATTGGTTGGGTTGGACCTACAATAAATATATTTTCTATCAAACCCACAACCAAATTCCATTCTTGCCAAAATAAAAAATATGATTCTCAAGCTCGTCCAAGTCAGCCCACTTGACTTGAAAATATTTTTAATAAATAATTTTTTTCAAAAATAATGTTAAATAATATAAGATTTAATTGCATAAATACAGTAAAATATAAAAACATATAATCTTACATATATTTCTAGTCGAGACAGAATTCAAACATAATTTTTAAGTTTGCTCATTAACTAATCAAGCCTAAAAAAATTTAGACGAGCAAGAATGCCATCGGGCCATGGCCACCTCTGGATGAGGCCCTACAATAAACTCAAATTGTTGGAGTGACACCGGTGCGGGTCAAATCAAGGGGTTAATATCACTAATTATACTCCGAAACAAGCCAGGAGATGATAGCTTTATACCATGGTGCTTAATAAGCAAACTAAAACAAATAAAACTGGATATGATCGAAACGCATGCGAATCTTCTTTTCTTAGGCAATGGACAACAGGAAATGAAAGCTAAAGATCATCAGCTGAGAATCTTCGTTTCTGTATGGAAGTTTGGTGCTTCTGTAAGGTGGGTCCTATGTTTCTTTATCATTTTCCTCTTTACAACATTCAACATTTTGTTTCACATACATTTCAACTGCCTTCAATACTCACTAGTGCCAGTTGGTAGAAAACAAGAAGGGCCTACGTGTTGTTCAAAGTGGTACAGTTACCAAGAAACTATATTAAAGAGGAAAAAAATATTTAATGGTCAGATAGTATCAACTGTTTAGTGTCAATTTCTATTAAATTGTGATATGAAATATTTTATTACATCAATAACATGAAATTGTAATTAATGAAGAGGCTTTTAATCTAGTAAATAACACATGGCATAATCTGATATATATGAGTACTGAAGAATCTCCTACTACATGACTACTAGATTTTTTTTCCTTTAAGAGGGAAATTTGTTTCCCGATAAACTAACTTCCGTAATAGAAACAAAACTCATATGAAATTTAAAAAAAAAATTAAAGAAAACGATTTTGAGACGTTTTTGAAACTCTAACATAATTTAAAACAATTTGTCAGAAACTCTTAAGAAATATCGTGAAAACTCTATAGAATCTCGTTTTTCATAGTTTTTAATATTTTTTATGTTGTCAAATCTTATTATTAGACAATAATATATAATTTTTCAATAAAAGCTTATAGATATCTTAAAGCATTAATATTTTATTTGACAATAAAAGTATTCTAAATCTTATATATTATTTTTTAGGGGCTTTAATATATATATATATATTTTTTATAAATATACTATTTATTTTATATTACCTACTGCTTTTAATTTCTCATAATTTTTTAAACCACATTTTATGCTTCCGTTTCTTTGTATCGTTTCTCACTTCTACTTCTCTTTTTGACATTCTAGGTAACAATAACATTCCGCTTTCGTTTCTGGCATTCTGAAAACAATAGCATGAACTTACCTAAATGTGTCAGATAAGGGATTCCGCTTCCCTTTCTGGCATTTTGAGTAACAATAACATGAACTTACCTAAACGTCTCAAATAAGGACATGTCTATGGCCTTTGTTGTTCCTACTTATATAAAAGCATCCACCATGCAAGCTTTTGATGTCGGACTCAACAGACTTCAATCCATGGTCAGGTTTGGTGCATTCTCGGGCCAACCCATTTTTCACATGTTGGCACCTAGGGATGCAATATACTAGAGCTGTGACGATACAGTGAGACAGGCGTTAAAATGAATCGGGGTGAGTGTTCTAAGCCAGAATATTGCTCAGATTCATTTTTTTTGCCTTTCTTGTTGGTTATTATTTTTGTGTGAAAGTAAGGACTTCCGACAATTTTTATTAATTAGATTCAAAATTATGGCATATCTACTGTTAACAAACTTTTTTTTTTTTTTTTTTCTTAACCGGGTATCAACACTAGTTTGCGCGCACTAATGTTAACAAACTTGATCTCTAATAATGTGAACTAGTAAAGCTCAGCTGGGCTGAGGAAGGCTAGCTCAGCCAGCATAGAGGTTGGATCACTAGCACAAAGGTTGGCTTGACCAGCACGGAGATCTGCTCAGCCAAAACAGAGGTCGGCTAGGTCAGCGCAGTGGTCAGCTCGGCTAGCATAAGGGTTAATTCGGATAACAAGTTCAGCTTGGCAAAAGAAATCGGCTGAGCCTAGCATATTTTGTACCTACTATCAAAACTGGTGTCTCAACCATCCAACTCTCTTGGTGGTAAAAGCCGCCAATTACCTCGGCGTTCGCAATAGCAGCATAACTTTTGGAATAACACTATACATAAATCAATTTCTTAATTTCATTTCTGGCTCATATACACCAAATAATGGGCCTACATTCATAAATACATGTGTGACCTACTTGTATTTAAGATTGAGAAATGAGTTTATATATAATATTTTCTTAATTTTCGGTCAAGTTGCTTTCTCACATTAAATATTCGATACAGCTAGACCTCATATATATGGACTAAGTATAAGTTTTTGAATCATGAGTTTATAGTCCAGTACGATTTGAAGTGCTTTTCGGCTTTGGATTTGGGCAACTAGCTACTTCTAGGCATTGTATTTCAAGAGACTTGTTAGAAGCTAATGTTTTTAAATCCGTTCATATCAATAAGTAGAAGAGGGTTTTGGTATACTAGTTCAACATTGCCCTTTGACAGGATAGTAATTTAGTTGAACTGAAAAAAAAAAAAAAACGAAGTACCAAAATTGCAAAAATCCTACTAATTTGTTTTGGTCAGCCGAGCCACCAAACTGTCAGATGCATTAGTCAGCTTGACAGGACAGTTCTACTTTGATTTGTGTCCAGTGCTTAATGCAACAAGCATTCCTTTATGCTGTTCAACCAGACATTGCTGTAGGTATATTTAACAGAGTTGGAATTACATGAAAAGAAAAAGAATGGAAACGACGGGACCAATTCTTTCTCAGTACAGCTGGAATATTGTATGTGAAACACGTTGGCACCTTTATAAAAAAAAAAATAAAGATTGGAAACCAAGCGACTCAATTCATTTTCAGTAACATGGACCAAATAAATTAAAAAAAAGTAAAAAAAAGATTAAAAAAAAGAAAAAAAGGTAAAAGAGAAATTGTGTTATGGACATAGGTTGGACTATTCTCATATGGTATGACCGTCAGACCTAAGTATTTGGGTATATTGGTCAAGTTTATAACATTTGGAATTAGAAAAGCCCCCAAATCTTGAGTTTGAGTTATGAAAATCGGCCGTTAGAGTGAAAGTTACCTAAAGTGAGAGTAGATACAACCACGGCTACGGAAGAGTGGTGGTATGTTACGGTTCTGATTGATCCAACTTACAGCATGAGATAGCATCCTGAACTTTATTTTTGATACAAGTTGAAGAATCTTTTAACGAAACATGTGTAACATGGCAATATAATAGAAGATAACATTATTAAGCAAATAACATTATTACCGCTTGCTAGATTATTGTGTATTCTATGTGCTAACAATGGCGGATTAGGAGAAGGTAACATTTACAGGCAAGCAATCTGTCAGTGTGGGGAGAAAACAATCCAGTAGGGGAGGGAGCAGTAGCAGCAGCAAGGACAAACCTGTTGCCATTGCTGATGAGTGGGAATTGCATAGTGTTGTAATTCAAAATGGTGAGAGCCCACAGTCTTGTGATGATTGGCTATCATCACTATCGAACGATGGAGACGGCTCCTCTTCAAACAACACTACAACGCCCAAGCAAAAGATACAGGAGGTCCCCCAAATGCTTCGCCAGATGGAGTCCAGCAAGAAATGCTATGATCCAGAGGTGGTTTCCATTGGTCCCTACCACCGCGAAAAAAGAAAAATGGAGCTCAAATCGATGGAGAAATTCAAGGCTCAGCTAACAAGGGAGTACGTTGAAAGTATTAAACCACACTCAATGACTGAACTATACAAGAAGTTTGAAGAGGTGGCTGGGGAGGCAAGAAAGTGCTATACTGAGCGCTCAACAGAAGGCTTGGATGACATTGCCTTCACTCGGTTGATGTTCCTTGATGGTTACTTCGTTCTCCAATTCATTCACTGCAAGAACGAAAGCCCAGATGAAATGAAGATGAAGAGTCATGACATAGCTTTCGTACAACGAGAATTGTTCATACTGGAAAATCAACTTCCTTTCAAATATTTGGGGGTGCCATTGTTCATTGGAAGATAAAAAAAAAAAAAAAAAAAGAGGCCTTTAATTATATTAAGGAAAGGATTTGGAAACGTATCAATGGGTGGAAAGAGAAGCTATTATCTGCTGCAGATGGAGAAATTCTAGTTAAAGCAGTGGTTCAAGCAATTCCAACATACATTATGTCATGTTTCCAATTTCTAGAAACATTGTGTCTCCAAATTGACTATTTGATTTGTCGATTATGGTGGGGCCCGCGAGAAGAGAAACAAAAGAGACATTAGAAGAGTTGGGATAGCTTGTGCCAGTCTGAGTTACAAGGTGGCTTGGGGTTTAGAAGCTTATCTGCATTTAATAAAGCAATGCTTGCAAAAAAAGGATGGCGACTCTTAAAGAATCCAGACTCTCTTGCAGGAAGAATTCTTAAGTTTAAATACTTTCCAAACTCAGAATTTCTTGATGCATCGTTGCGGTGCAATTCCTCGTTCATATGGAGAAGCATATGGAATGCAACCCCCGTTCCAGAAGCTGGTTGAGATGGTGTATTGGCAATGGGCACAAAGTGAGAATTTGGAGAGATGGGTGGATCCCTTGTCCTTATAGCTTTAAAGCTATCTTTCCTCATTTTCTGTCTTCTTCAGATTCCAAGGTGTGCTTTTTGATTGACAGTGATCGGGGCTTTTTGATATTGATTTGATTTGTCAAATTCCTATGTGTTCAATATTGCCTGATGATACTTTGGTTTGGCACTACTCAAAGAAAGGTGTTTTCACAGTAAAACCAGCCTACCATGTGGAGATGAAAAGAAGCAACCAAGAGATATATGCTAACACATCAGATGATGGTACTACAATGGGTAAGTTTTGGAAAGATTTATGGCATCTGGTGATAGCAAATAAGATTAAGATCGTTGCATGGAATGCTTGCTTAAATATTCTTCCAGTTAAGACCAACTTGAGATGAAGGAAAGTTGTGTTTGAAGATGTTTGTGGTTCTTATAATGAAGATGTTGAAACGGTGTTCCATTGCTTCTCTGAATGTTGTTAGTCCTCTTTCCTTTATAAAGCAACTGAGACCTGCTCAAAAATTTTTACAATGGGCTATTGATGTTTATAACCAGAATGCAGAAATTTTGAGAACTTTTTTCACTATTTGCTAGGGTGTTTGGAAGAATTGGAATCAAATTACTTTCAATCAAAGGTCTAGAACTGCCGGTGACATTGCCAGGAATGCTGGTGACTACTTCCAAGCCTTTACTATCCCTATTGTTCAAGAGGTTAACTTCACATGGTTGCCCCCAATTGATGGTGTTTTTAAAATTAATTTTGATGGAGCTAAGTTCAAAAATTATGATGCAGCTGGTTTAAGAGTGGTGGTTCGTAACCATAAGGTGGAAGTCCTAACATTTATGACAGAAAACATTCGGTTTATGGGTGATGTTGATTGTACTGAAGATATTGCTGCGATTAAAGCTATACAGTTTGCACTAGAACTGGGACTAAATGCTATTGAGATGGAAGGGGACTCGTTGACCGTTAGAAGAGCTACTCGGGATTTAGTTGACCATCTCTCTACCTTTGGCCATATCAGTTACACAGCTTGTGAGTTATCAAATTTTTTAAGAAGTTTCAGTATATCTCACATATCGTATCAAGGGAATAGAGTTGCCCATTGTTTAGCCAGAATGACATGTGATTTTAAGTCTCAATAAGTGTGGATGGAGGAGGTTCCACCTATAGTCTCTCTAGTTTCTTGTGAAGCTATTGACTTATTGTAAGCGGCTCTAGGGCCTTCCCAATAAATAAATAAAAAAAAAAAAAAACCAAACAGAACCAAAACTGTAAGTATTCAATTTCATTACCTTATGTGAGAAATACTACAATTTAAGATCGTAATTGAGCCGGTATCTACTGTTGTTAACTATTTAATTTCCTGATTTTGCAGTTGGAAGACTAACATGTCGGGACGACAAATTACTCCAATAGTTTTTAATATGTTGCCGAAGATCTTTCTAAGAGAGAATTAGGTTTTCGGGCATTTTAAACAAAAAACTTTATAGAAATTTGGACCCAATGGTTCTCCACACTTCTGCCAAAGGATTTGTACTAATAAGAAGTCCTTCGGCTAATTCAGTTTCGGAACACCAAAACAAAGCAAAGAAACCTTTACTCCTTCCTACAACAATGAGTATAATGTCTTAAAAATATGAAAGAAAATTCTTATAGTTTGAAAAAACACGTTTTTCTAAAAAAAAAAAAAAGTAAGAAAAAAAATACCACAACTCCGATCTTGTTTGATCAGTGCTTATAGAACATATCCAGTCTCATTATGTAGCATATAGAATATCGAAATATTTACCGTCTTGCTGTTGCTGTAACCAAACAATTCAAGTGCCTCGGTTGTTAGTTTTATGAGCATTGGATAAGCCTGGGACATAGTGGTTTATCTAGTTTGAATGAAAATTACGCATACTATTTTAAGGAGTTCACTGGACTTACCTTGAATTAAAGTTTTGCAATGCCAAAGTTGAGATAACTAGGGATGCATGGCTGATAAGATAGGACTAAAAGGCTTATAAAAAGTGAAGTAATGTTTTACTAACATAATTTACATTAACCATTTTTATACAGAACGATATGACTGTTTGTGGTTGTTTTATTTTAACCAAAATACCTAATGTAATACAAACATATATTATCAACAAGTATTCAAACAATCTGATTTTCTTACTGACGCAAAATTTATGATATTAGAATAAAATAAAAAAGGGTATGAAAAATAAAGACTAAAAGTTCACACTTGCAGAAAAATATAACTGAATGCGCCAACTTGCTTTATCTAAGCGGATGTTTTGGAAAAGTTAAGAAAATGGATTAATTGGGCATAACTCTATTCTGGATAAAAATGTATGTTGTTTGGTAATGTAATTTAGCATTTTTAAAAATGGTTTTTTCCAACATATAAAAAATGAAAAGAAATTGATATTGGAATGAGAACCACTTCCATCATGTTAAAAGTTAAGTGATATCTTAAAAGTACACATCAGATTTCTATAAGCCTATGCAGTGTTGTGGATTACATATTTTAAATATGTCTAAGTGATGTATGTATGCCCAAGGATAAACGAAGCTGCCAAACTGGAAAACAGGCTCTTCTGTCACGGAGTATATCATTATCCTTGTTCAAAGAGCTTGCATGTGATGAAGTTCGTCCATATGCTTCCTATGGGTCTGGTTAACTTTATATTTGGCCAAGGAGATTTATTGATGTTCAAAATTTGATGGTTTTGACGAGAGATGACACTAGAGGTGGATCTTTGTAGGGTCGGGCCGGGTTTACACTAATTTTTTTTTTCTATCAGGCCTTCAACCAAAATAAGCATTTAATAATCTAGAGCTGGAAATATAATTCTTAGTATGAGAGGGAGTGTAATTATAATTTACCTAAATGGAGATTAATTCTAATTGAATTAGGAATTCTTATTTGCATAGGAAGCCTAACTCGTAGTAATCTTATGATCTCTGTTGTAGCCCTTATATATACGCACTCTAAGAACAGCTAGGGTTATACTCACTTGTAATTGAGAGATACACGTTTTTGTGAAAGAAAGAAACCTTAGCAGCTGCAAGCCCACTCTCTCTGGAATAAGACTTGTATGAGGGATACAACAGAAGTCCAAAGGTTAAGTTCAAGTAGTTGATTTATGTTTGTTGCTGTTATTTGCTGTTCAAGATCAAAGAAGAAGATTTTCAAAAATCATACCTATTGGTATTCGGGATTAAACCAGAGAGATCTCGAATGTACGATACTAATCACGTAGATTAGTTTCTGTTAATTAAATTAGAATTTTTTATATTATGCATATGCACTATAGCCGGGTCTGGATAAATTCTGCAGTCTCTAATAAATACAATAAAGCAAAATCTGATAGGGTGTTTCTTTAAAAATCTTTCTACTAAATCATAATTGCAAGATACTATCAATATTTATACACTACTTGCCATCATTTAAAAAGAATTACTACCTAGCATTTAGTACTAGTTAACTAGTGGACTAAAAATAGAACACAAAGTGGAATCTTCTGCCTCTAAAATCACTTCCTCTCGTGTATTGATGCAACCACACTACAACAGTTTAGATAGGTGAAAAATATAATAAAATAGGAATGAACTCGAAGTAGGCTAGCTCAAAACAATTTGAGGCTTAAAGTGACAACATTAAATAAGGTTTTTTTGAAAAAAAAATTATGATTTTTCACATTTTAATAGTGGTTTTAATTTTTTATTTAAAATCTATTTTTCTACCCTTTTGAGATGAAAAGTTATTAATCAATATATTCAAGTTTAGATACCAAATCTTTTTCACTTGGTAGTATATCATAGTCATGTATGACCCAATTAACATATGCAAATTATGTATAAATATTTTTAATTTATTTTTTTGGCTCAATATTTCATTTTATTTATCGAATCAAAATTGACCCAATGAACATAATAAAAAAATAGTTTTCAATTTTTATCTTAGCTACTACCCATTGATAACCCACCAACAATAAACCATTGTACTTTATTCAATTTGACATCTCAAGCAACAAAACGAAAAAATGTTCTCTGGTAAATATAATAATATGTCCTACATATATAGATAATTTCCAAAATCAAATAGAAATTAAATATATTTTGGCAAGACAAGAACCAAACAAAGATCAATCCGTACCAAAAATAAAAAATTTACGTCCATAAGCTGGTTGATGTTGAAAATTTGTGTTTGCACAAGAGAGAGAGAGAGAGAGAGAGAGAGAGAGAGAGTTGTGAGAGTTTAGACTTCTAAACATCTATATGTTAGAGAGAAAGAGAGTTGTATGTAAATTTTTATTTTTTGAAGTTAACTAGTGTAGTTAATTTGATTTTTTTTTATCTTTTTTCTTTCATTATGGGCCTATTTCTTCTGACTTGAGGCTTTCTTTATTATTTTCTTATGGGCCTTTTTTCTTATTTAGACTATGGCTTCTTTTTTATGGGCCTTTTCTAATTAGTGAGTTTTTTTTTCTTTTATTGTGCGTCTTTTTTTTTTTTTTTTTTATTTGAGTTGGGGCTCTTTTTAAGAATAAAAATATCAAAATCGTAGAGGACTTAACATATACAATTTTTTAAAATTGGAGGCCTTAAAAAATTGGAGGCCTAAAGCGAGTGCTTAGGGCAGAGCTAGCTCTAGCTTGAAGTCCACTGACTATACATATTTCATAGAAATAATAAAATTTGAAATTTTTCTTAGGGTAAACAATTATATGTATAAATAATTGAACCATAAAGTAAATATACCTGGCTTATTTTAGCTGCTCATGAGGTAGCTTTTTTTTTTTTTTTTTTTCTATTTAGTGATTTTTTTCAACTAAAATTGAAATTTCTTTTTATGGTAGGTATGCATGACCTAAAAGAACATAACAATAAAAAGATATTAAATTTTAGTTATAAAAAGTTGCTAAAGATGAAAAAAATAAGCGCTTCTCAGGGGCTTAAATAAGTTGTTTCATCAATTTATTGTAACAGAAAATCAACTCGTATTAAGTTTGCAAGTACCATTGAATTTAAAGAGATTGCTACAGTAGAAACATTGTCTGGATTTAAAAGTGAGAATAGCAGTATGTATGTGTTCATAGTTTTTAGCATTTAGTTCACTAAGATCCAAAAGCACATACCAAGCTAACTTAAATTTATAGGGCTTGAAAAAAGCAACTAATTTATTACAAGGGAATCGAAAAAGATACCATCCTTTCAAAAGCTAAACAAGTGGGGCCACACTGTCAATATTGCCATCTGCTTGCTGCAGTAAGAAGAAACTCATTTTAACCCTACCATGCATTCTTGGATACGAAAGATAAAGAGTTAGGCAGTTCTCTTTTGCTAGAGACAAATTGAAGAGAATAAAGCTTAACCTATCTTCATTAGGCCCCAACATTTGGGAAAATGGAAAAGATTTCGTGAACTTTATATCTCCCACAAATTTCACATATAAGGATGTATTTGGACATAGCTAGGAAGGATCATGGATTAAACAATTGTGTTTTTTTTTGGAAGCTCCAATGCAATACCAAACTGAATATTGAAGAACAATTACATCTCGTTAGTTTGAAGTTATGTTTGCCTGCTGGGAAGATAGCAGTAAGTAGACTAAATATAGCTACTCTCTCAAAATTACAGACTTCTCTACAACTTTTACCATGTGTTTGGATACTAAATTTATTTAGGAGAAAGAAAATGTAAGGAAAAAGAGAAAGGAAAAGAAGAAAGAAATGAGAGATTTCAAATTCTATACTCTTGTTTGGTAAGAATGAAAAAATGTGAAGGAAATGAATAAGTATTTATCAACAAATATGTGATGAGACTAATTACATATTGGCATTGTAGAAGAAGGAAAAACATAGGTATGAATAATACATCTTGCATTTTGCTTACTCATTACAAAGTTAAACGAAACAACATGTTTTCCTTATTCATTTTTCTTTTTTCTTTTTACTCACCACTTTCCCTCACAGCCAAGCAACATGAGTAATTTCACTCCCCATCGTTTTTCCTTTTCCATCAATAATCCTTGATAGCAAAATTTGTGTGGAAAACAATTCATGGAGCGACAAAAGCAAAAGGGACAAAATTCCTTCACATGTACGATGTTTAATTCTAACCTTAATGTATGATTAAAGTTGAAAGATCCCTGTAGCCTTCATATGCAGCCTACTTTAAGCTACTACTTCAAGAACTTTCCGCTCTCTATATATCAGCAGGTGCTTCAACTTTTTTTAGCTGTATATAAATTCAGAACTTAGAATACAGACAATGTCTTGCATGGTAACCATGGGAGGTGTGGCAAGGTGGCCCCATGGCAGAGTTGTATGGAAATTCAGATGAAAATAGGCTGAAAAGAAGACGGTCAGGCTACGAGAAGCAGCGACCACATTGGAATTGTGGCTAACAAAGGTGACTAGGTAACACATGATAACAATCGTTAGGCCACTAATTTTTTAAGTTTGTTGATGTTTAACGTAGTTGACTGTTCCTGTGTCATATTGGGATATCTTTGTTTTGTGAACAATAAAAGCGCATTTTTGATATTTTGCATTGGGACTTATTTTTTGGGACGTTTAATTTGCTAGAAGGATGGTAAAAGTAAAAGAATATGGTACGTAAGTGAAATTTTCTTTTCGAATGTTATCAGAATATTTTGCATGAGTGATTACAGAAATGACTTCAATTGTGAACATTGTCAAATGCTTGAATCGAACATATAGGAACAAATTTTTTATGTATTTTCTTTGATATTCTATTTTTACATGGCAAACTAATGAGCACTATAAAAATTCTTCTGATCTGACTTAATCTCGATAAATTCTGGAGAATTTCAGTTCCGTTATTTTTCCATTTTGGGAATATCCTATTCTACAATTAATTGTTCTATAAGAGTCAAATTTTGATTGAGTTCTGGATTTATTCTAAGATTCTGAATTTGTATTTTCTGCTTTAGTTTGATTTTCTTATTTTTGGCAATTTGTCATAATTTCTGCATAATTAGTGTCAAGCTGCTGAGTTTTCTGTATAAGTAATGATGTAGGGGCACAACTTTTGATGAATTAAATGAAACATTGCTTTTCATGCGCGAACCAATGAATTTATGAATTATATGTATCTTTGTTCCACGCTTCCTTGCATCAACAACATTATACAATCTACAGTATGCAATCTTTAGCTTTGTCCAGTACACGATGATTAATTATTTTATGTTTATTAATCCAAAAGAAGAGCGATAAGGCCTTAACATTTGCGTTATATGTGCAAACTGGTTCTCATAGAGCCTTCTTTTTTTGTTTGGTAGCACCATCACCATTTCACCAAGCAACAGCCCTTTAAAGATGATATTACTGTGAAAACTGTAGTAAGTTTAAGCATATACTGCCAAAATACTTCTAAGCGTGTACTACCTTGTGAAGATTTAGATGAATGAAATATTTCATGGAATGCAGATTTCTTGTATAAAGTTACGCTAACATTGTCAATATGAAATAACGACAGAAGGTGATAGTTAGCTTTGTATTGTGTACCCATACAATTATTAGATCGTATATGGATTTTGGCTGGGTTGCGGGAACTGTACCCACTAGAAGATCCAATACATGTAGAACTTTTTTATTATATTGAGACTATGATTTATTGGGTTTGCCTATAAATAAAAAATTAAAGGGAACTCTAGAGCTGGCTCTGTGTCCAAAGGAGGGCTTTTTCCGAAGGAAGACTTATAGAGTTCAAGAGAAGTTTATAGAGATAGTAGGAAAAAATTTGGAAAATATACTGAGCTGGAGTAGCAAATGTGTATGGCTTTACCGTTCGGATATCTTTAAGTAGTCTGGACTTAGTTATTAGTGTCACTTTTGGGTATTTTCTGATTATCCAAACATATAATTTTTGTTGATAATGGATTGTTGTTTCGCCTGTTAAATAGATTTGTTGTATGTATTACAGGACAACTTTAATTCCTTGTTGGTATTTTCTCTTTGATGTGTGTGTGGGAATCGTGGGTGCTTCCGTATGTTTATACATGAGATTGAATCCCAACTTGTTCATTCTATCGTTGTTTATTATAAATCTCGCCTGAGCACATCTTAATGAAAAATGCTATACGTAATCCTATAGTCTTGTCTTTAGGAGTGAGAAAAATAATTGGGGAATGAGATTGTGTGATAACATTACTCGTTATGTTAAGCTTGAAATGTGGATACAGTTTATAATTCCCAATATATCAAATTCTTCAGCCGGCTCTATCACAGTTCTTATTTAGAAGTTTGTCTCCAACAGTAGAGCAACATAATTGTCTTTGAACCAACATCGTAGACACTGAGATGGCCAGGACTGAGGAGATGGTTTCCCGTGGAGGAGCTACATGCAGAGGCAATGCGCTAATTGATGCCAATGAGGATTGGTTTGAATCCATTATCAGTGCCACAAGAGATCAAACTCGAAAGCCACGCAGAATCTCGAGAGTTCCACAAGTGCTCCAGGAAACTAAAGATTTTGAGAAATATTATGAACCGAGGGTTGTTTCTATAGGTCCTTACCACCACGAGAGCACTAAGAACACTAAGCTCAAGCCACTCCAGAAGCTCAAGCTGAAAATTGTAAATAAGTTTGTCTCGAATGATGGGGAGTTTCATGGGAGGCAACTTCAACAGCGGCTTAAAGACTTATGTGAGCAGCTTTTTGAGATAATCGAAGAAGTAAGGGCCTGCTATGACGAGGCTTCGACAACTCAATACTTTGACAAAGATTTGGTGCAGATGATGCTCCTAGATGGGTGTTTTATTTTATACTACATTCAATGCTCCACAAATGAGAACGAAAATGTTTCCTTTAAAAATAATTTCGAAATAAAAAGCCACCAGGTAGCGTTCGTGTTACAGGACTTGTTCTTGCTGGAGAACCAAATTCCCTTTCAAGTCCTGGAAGTGTTGATGAGAATGAGATTCAAAGACAATGAGGGAATGGATATGATCCATTGGTTCTTGCAAAAGAACTTTAGCCTTCAACTAAACAAGAGAAGGAAGAAATCACAAGAAGTCAAGGGTGGAAAGGTACCCTATGCCCATCTTCTTGAGCTTCTGAGGGAAGGAATGGTAGGTGAGGGAGACATGGACTTATGTCGTGGGGACAATCACTGCACTTTTCGCAATGTCCAGGAGCTTATAGCAGCGGGGATTCGCTTGAAGCCAAGTAAGAGCACTTGCCTGAAAGACATTAGCTTTAGTTCTTACATCTTCTATGCACACCTGAAACTTCCTGAAATAATTGTCGACGATTCCTCCAAGGCGCGGTTCTTGAACTTGGTGGCCTACGAAATGAGTCCAGATACCCCAGATGACTGTGGTGTCACCTCTTACTTGTGCTTCCTTGACTCTCTCATTGATCACCCGGACGACGTGAAGGAGCTGCGCTCAGCGGAAATACTTCACAATTATCTTGGCAGCGACAAAGAAGTGGCGAAGCTCTTCAATGAGATCGGCAAGGACTTGGTGCCACATCCTTGCGCTTATGCAGATGTCAAGAAAAAAATCCAAAGCCATTACATGGATAAAGGGAAGACTTGGATGGCTCAGTTCTCTCACGACCATTTCAGCAGCCCATGGACCATTCTTGCCTTCTTAGGCGCAATTGTCGCTCTTGTATTAGCTGGCCTTCAGACCTTCCATCAAATCTTGAATCAAAGCGAGTGTGATAAGTATTGCAGGAAGTTTATCTAGGCAGCCCAGTTCAATTAATGGACAAACAATTGAGCAACTGATGAGATCTCTATTAGCTTTGTTCTTGGAGTGTGAGTCTTCAATCAGCATGGATATGGCGTAGGTCCTTTCAGGTACATGTCGTAGCCCAATGTCCTGTAATCTTTTACTTTTTATTTCAACTTCTTTAACTAGTACTGGACCTGTGTTAAAATGAGCGAGAGTTTGTATTAATTTTCTATTTGTAACAAAGTTAAGTTTTCTTGAGTGTTAAGTTAGTTCTTATGCAAGAGTTTGTTTGGCTGTGAATGCTTGTCTGTGAGCGTGCTACTTAGTGTCCTTGCAATAGTAGGTATACGATTCCACATGAGTGATGTGACAAAATTATCATTTTTGTTTGGCAGTGTACAGTTGTATGATTTAGCATATCAATAACAATGTGACAAAATATTACTTTGTTGCGCAGACAACAATAACAGATCCATGCAATGCAATGAATAGGAAATGAATATCACAGACAATAAAAGTGGAAGTTAAAAAGGTGTCCCTTGATTCCTCGTATCAATCCCACATCAAAGGAGATTCCTCATATCAATCCCAGTGATGTAGATCAAGTTGTCGATCTCACAAATGCAGAAAATAACGGAGTCAAATCTATGCATATTGAAATTTTGAATCACAAAGGTGTCACTAAATTGGATTTGGATTCACTCCATTTCATAAATTGGAATGGAGATTTCCATTCTACTAATTGAGGTGTTGACACGTCAGCTAACATAAAAATGAAGGATTTAGATGAGTTGAATTAAAATTTATTTAAAAATAAATGATTTTATAGTTATATATAAGAAAATAAATTTTAATACAAAACGACTTAGTTTTAATAAAACATGTGATGAGATTATATTAGGCCATTGATTATTGAAAGATTCATATGTTGTTCAAAGCGTAATATATGGTCATTGTATTTCACAAGAAGTACCGCAGACTGGCATTTGGCAAATGCAATAGTGATTGAAGAGAAGAATAAATCTAAAATATAAGAAACTATTGTAACTACATACTCCAAACTGTAGTAAGAGCAGGCATTGTGGAGACAGGTTTGATATTACTTTCCATAAAGTCCAACGTTTCTGCGTTAACTTCTCAATATCCGACTAGGATGGAGCATAAAAATTAAGCCATCCAAATGACCTAGAGAGGAGAGATAATTAATCGAATCAAAAGAGACAGCATAAGAGGGGACACAATAAATTAGAGCATAAAAACAGAGAAGTGAAGAATCAAGGCTCAGACCACTAAATTTCCACAAAACTCCATTATTGGAGATTGACGTCAACAGTTTCAAAGATGGTCCAGCTATGTAAATGACAAATAATGCTAGATTTACAAGTGATGAAATCTAGTCAGAAAACAGAAAAGGAAAAAAGGCTTTCAGATAATTAATAAGCTCTTTAGTGATGATGTACGGTCACTTACTAATAGAGATGCAAGAAACACAATCACTGACATCAACAACAATCGTTGCTAAAACTCCCACAACTTGTAGCTAAATTCCTCTCTTTAGGTTTGGGCCACAGATTTAGTGACAAAAGGTATTTTATAGCACCAAAAAGATGCAACTAAATTGCCTTTAGTGATGGCTTGGTAGCTTCCTTACTAAAAATGAGCACTTTCAGTAGCGCCGCTATTTTTTCACTGAATGTTTCATGCATAATTTATTGAAGTGTTGTATAACTAAGTAGCCTATCATATCAAACTGGCTACTTATATATCACGATCTTCGCTTGCATACTTTTGGGGGAGACTCAAAATACAGCACAAGTTGGGGTCGTGACAAATAGAATAAGTGACCCAAAAAAAGAAAAACATAAGATTTCTTTTAGCAATATACCTTTCTAGCTCACTATATTCACGAAAAATGTGACAATATCCTTGAAATTAGCAATATACCTTTCTAGCTGACTATATTCACGAAAAATGTGACAATATCCTTGAAAAAAAATTCACGAAAAATGTGACAATATCCTTGAAAAAAAAACAAAAACACAGAAACCACTCGAGAATTTAGACGAGATGAATGATGCTGCTATTGCTTTACTTTGAATAAAGAAATATATCTTCAATACCACATTAATTTCAAAGTACATTGCCACATCAATTGTATAATTTTCAGGCAAAATTACTTTGAAGGAAAATGATTGTCTCAATGTTCAATATAAAATTCTAAGTATTATTATCATTAATTGATTAAACAAACTATTCATGATTTTTTAAGTCATAAGTAACAGTGTAGTTTAATGAGAAGAAGCTTACTATGAAGACGGTTAAGGTTCCAGAGTGCAAGCAGTGGCGGAGGCATATAGGGCCTAGAGGGGGCAAGTGCCCTCTCAACTTTTTAAAAATTTCACTTTGACGTATATCTCTAACTTTAGAATTTATTTCAACTTGCCTCCCTAAAAAATTATAATTGGCCACTATATTTAAAAACTCTTGCTCTGACCCAATATTTTATGATGTCTCTCAATTTTGCCCCTCTAGATATATATACGAATTTTCTTTAAAAATGTTTTTTTTTTTCAAAAACCCCTTTATATTGCACATATATAACTGCTGGGGACTGCGAAATTTTTCACTACCTAGCTATAGTGCATACGTATAATACCAAAAAATAACTGATCTAATTAGCAAAGACTAATTTACGAGATTAGAATCATATATTCAAGATCTCTCTAGTTTGATCCCAAATAACAACAGGTATGAAATTCGAAGTCCTTTTACTTTGATCTCAAACACCAAGCACAAATCAATTACTCGAACTTAACCTTCGAAATTCTACTGTATTCCTCGTATACACTTTACTCCAAAGAAAGGGGGCTCATAACTGCTAAGGTTTTTCTTTCTCACAAAAACGTGTATCTTTCAATTATGAGCAAAGGTAACCCTAACTACTCGTAGAGTGTGTATATATAGGCTACAGCAGGGACCACAGAATTAGTATAACTAGAGCTTTCTACGCAAATAAGGATTCCTAATCGAACTAAGATTAATCCTTATTTATATAAATTATAATTTACACCACTAATGAATTATAATTGCACTCCCTGTTATACTAGGAATTATATTTTGTGTTCTATATTATTAAATGCTTATTTATCTCCCCACATTAAGATTACAAATACTCGTTTATTAAATTAAATTACTGACAATAAAATTTAACAGACTTATTTAATCCTTGAGACCTTCCACTTAACTTATTTGATATGTCGGATTCCTCAATGGGGTATCATCAATCCATATACCGAGACGTGAATTCCATCAATAATTAATAGTCACCATAAACGTAATGTTATTGTCCAACCTACTAAGTTTGTTGACCCACAAAGAATCTTAGTTTTATGTGAATCAAAATAATAAACGCTATATGCACATGTCTATTTATTATATTATGATCAAGAGCATAAGCACTCATAATAATTATGAAGTATTAATTAATTTATATAATCAGTATGAAAACAATTACCTTAACACGGTCTTGTTCAATACACACAAAATGTACTAGTATAAGGAGTTAGAACTATACCATTCCCCATAGTCAAGACAAACTAATTAAAACCTTGTGATACAGTCCTACTGATGGTGTGTTCAGTTCCATCTAAGACTGTAAACGATAAGCTTATATTCTATAAGAACCGATAATCTAATCTTCCATATGTAAGCCATACTCTACACATCAAATCATCTACTATATAGAATAAAAGACACACATACATAATCATTAAATAAATAACACAATGCAAATATTACTCATACAGATTCTTATTAAAATGGAACTAATTTATTGATAAATACTAAAGCCATTACACAAAGCATGTCTTTTAGTACAAATTCGTAATAATAAGCTTACGTAAATTATGTGGGTATATGGAAGTCAAGTGATCTCTTGTTAATTATGAAAATAGAAAAAGAAACCTTGTTTGGTTATAGTTCTGTTTTTGTTTTCCTTTGTTTTATAAACAACCAAAAAAAAAAAATAGAACTTAATTTTTTCATGTTTTCATTAGCAAAAAATGGAACCATCAAATACAGGACCACTTTTATTTTTGTATGAAAATAGTTTTGAAAACTCATAATTGATGTTTTTCAATTCTCAAAATTCGTGATCTAACACAGTATCAATGAATACAAATTCTCACTAGTTTTCCAAATGCGACTTGACGAATACTAGAATACGAAAATAGAAATAAGAATAAAAATTGTAAGCAAAGTAGGCCATTCTTACTAAAACAAAAATTTACAGAATGAAACTTTTAAAATTATGATCCAAAATATTGAATATTTTGATTTGAAATGAAAGGACGATAAATAGCAAACTATTTTGTATGAAAAGTTTGTACAAAGATTGTGATTGTATGGCATTACTCTAAAAAAATTGTTTGGGTTGAGATTAGTTGTTGCCCCCTCTGAATAAATTGTTTGGGTTGTGATTAATTGTTTTCGGTATGAATAAATTTTATGGCTCCTCCATTTAGTACAAACCAAGATAACCTAATTTTGTAAGACTATAAAGGACAACTGTCGCACCCAGATTTTTTGCACTCGAGGAATACACACACAAGCGGAAAAAATGCTATACTCTCTCGTTAGAACTCACCCTCCTAAAAGAATGAGTACGACTAAGTTTGATTTGAAAATAGATCTGAATAAAGGGCTTTTAGAAAAGATTTGGAGTCGTCACCTAACTTGATTAAGGTGAGTTAGGTCACATAAAAACTAAGCATAATCCGAAAACTATACTTAGGGTTTTGAAAAACGATTTTTAAAATATCTCTTTAGAGAGGGTTTTTAGGAAAACAAGTTGTTTGGCAATCTTTGAAAAACATTTAGCCCTTTTTGAAAAATAACTCCGTTTTTAGTCTTCGAAATAAGTGATTCTAGGTTCGGAGGTTGGTTACGTGTAGGGAAGACGCACTAAGCCATCACCCTACCCCGCCCTTTCGGTACCTACATGTCAATCTATCCTAGATTCACCTATGAGAGTCTTTAACTAACTATAGTTCAATCCTATTCACTTTGAAAAACAATATTTGAAAAGAAACTAACATGATGCATGATATGCAAGTGCAATAGAAGAGAGTTAGAAAATAGATTTGAAAAGAGATTTGAAAAGAAGAATTTGATTTGATTTTAGAAGAGATTTGAAAAGACAGAATTGAAATTGGAAAGTTTGAGAAATTAGAAATAGAGATTTGGAAATAGAAATTTGAAATTGGAAGTTTGAGAATAGATTGGAGATTTGAAAAGATTGTAGAATTTTGAGATTTGGAAAATGTGGAGAGTTTGAGATTTGAAAAATGTTGTGACCGCACCCATGAGGGTTGCCTACGTATCCTTTTAGAGGAATCAGGCCAGTCGTAGTTTGAATCGGAGTCCGATTGAAAATAGAAGGTTGGATTGGAAGAAAGAGATTGAATTGAAAATTGGATTTGATTTGAAATTAGAAGAGGAGATTGGAATTTGAAATTTTGGAAAAAGATTGGACTTTGATTTGAAAATATAGAACTTGGAAGAAAGATTTAGACTTATTTTGGAAAGTTGGAGGTTTAAGAAACCTAGACTTAGGAAAGAGACTTAGGGAAAGATTTGACTCAACTTGAAACGTCTAGGAGATTAGGAAAGATTGGATTTAGGAAATATTTGAATTAGGAAAAATTGGATTTAGGAAATATTTGAATTAGGAAAGGTTCGATTTAGGAAAGTTTCGAATTAGGAAAGTCTCATTTTTGGAAAGTTTTGAATTAAGAAAGTTTTGAATTAGGAAACTTTTCAAATTGGGAAAGTTTCGAAATTAGGAAAGTTTTGAATTAAGAAAGTTTTGAATTAGGAAACTTTTCAAATTGGGAAAGTTTCGAAATTAGGAAAGTTTTGAATTAAGAAATTTTCAACTTAGGAAAGTGTTGTTTTAGGAATGGTTTTGGAATTAGGAAGGAAGTTTTGAAAGTTGGAAAGTTTAGAATTTGAAAAGTTTTGAAATAGGGAAGTTTCAACTTAAGAAAGTCTTGAATTAAGAAAGTTTTGAGTTTAAAAAAGTTTTAGATTTGAAAAGATTTGAGTTTAGGAAAGTTTAGAGCTTTAGAAAGATTCAAAATTGGAATGTTTAGAATTTAGAAAGATTTAACTTAAGAAAGTTTCAAATTTAGAAAGTTTTGAATTTGGAAAGATTTGAAATTCAGAAAGTTTAAGATTTAGAAAGTTTTAGAGTTTGAGTTTTAGAAAATCTTGAGATTAGGAAAGGTTTGAAAACTTAGATTTGGAAAGGGATAGAGTTAGGAAAGGGTTGAATTTAGGAAAGATGTGGAAGTTGAGTTTTAAAATTTAAGAAAGATTTTTATGCTCAAGTTTTGGAAACTTAAGATTTAGGAAAGGAGAAGATTAGAAGGAGTTGCATTAGGAAATATTTGGATTAGCAAGGGATTAGATTCCTATTTCCTAAAGCAAGAGATTAGATTTTGCTTTTAAAAGAGAAGGTTTGATTTTGTTTCAAAAAACGGAGGATTGGATCTAGTTTCCTAAACGGGAGATTGGATTTGGTTTCCTAAAGAGAAAATGGGATTTGGTTTCCTAAAAGGAAGATGTGATTTGGTTTCCTAAAAGGAAGATTGGATTTGACAAGGATTTAGAAAGGGAAGTTTTAGAAACCCTAGATTTGGAAGACTATAGTTTTGACGTAGAAAATAGGTTTTGAAAATATGTATAGTTTGATGTAGAAAACAGGGGGTTTTGGAAACCTAGATTTTAAGGCAATTTTGAAAACCATGTTTTTGAGAAGAAAATTAGGGTCTCCTAATTGTTAGCTCTAGGGCTTGATTTGGGCTCTAAGGAAAGAGTTTTTGAAAAGTGTATTTTTGGAAACGAAGGTTTTTAGAAGGGAATCCTAGAGAGGAGTTTCTGGAAAGTGAATTTGAAGAAAGAGTTTTTAGAAAGAAATTTTAAAGAGAAGGAGTTTGTTGGAGAGAGTTTTTAGGAAAGTGAATTTAGGGAGTGTTTTTAGAAAGTGGATTTTGAGGAGAGCATTTTGGAAAGGAGTTGAAAAAGAGAGTTTTGAAAAATAGACTTTTGGAGGGAGTTTTTGAAAACAACTTTGGAAAGGAGAGTTTTAGAAAAGTATGTTGAAAAAGAGATTTTTAGGAAGAGATTTTTGAAAATAGAGTTTTTGGAAGGTATAAAAATGTCTCACTTTCCTAAAGCAATTCTAACCATAAGAAGGTTAGAACCACTTTAAGAAAGTGGTTTTGAAAATAATAAGATTTGAAAATATGGACCATAAAAGTCACTTTGAATGTAACACTTTCCTAAAGCAACCCTAGCCATGGAAAGGCTAGAATCACCCTAGGATTGTGATTTTGAAAACATGTTTTGAAAAAGAAATTTTGATGCAATTTTGAAAACAAGTTTAATGCAAGCTTTGAAAACGATTTTGAAAACGATTTTTGGAAAATGCAAGATAATAATATGCACAATGGTCAATCGGACCGGGAAGCTGCCGGGATGACTCAGACCATCCCGGAAGAAGACTCGAGATTTGGAAACATTATTCAGAATGTACCCAAAGGTTTCCGGTTTGATTCCTAGAGCCGGTGTGGTAAGAAAAGGTGACCGGGCCACAAGGGGCAAAATGGTCATTTCGTACCGGGTTTGCGAGAACTGACTCGGAATAATCCGAAAGGATAAAGAAAGGTTGAGGACACTATAAAAATACATTCTTAGGAAGTTACCGGTTTGATACCCAGAGCCGGTGTGGTCGGAAAATGGGACCGGCCCACTAGGGGCAAAACGGTCATTTTGTACCGGGTTTGTCGGAGTTGACTCGGAATGATCCGGAAAGAAAGAGGAAGATTGAGAATACTATAAGAAGCATTCTCGGGAGGTTACCAGTTTGATACCTAGAGCCGGTATGGTCCCTGGGGCGTTTGGATGCCTAGGGGCAAAATGGTCATCTTAACCGGAAAGTCTCAAAAAAGGCCCAAGTGGCAGTTTGGTCATTTTTCACCGAAGTGGGCTGGCAGGCACCTGTGTTGACCTGATTTTTGAGTATTTCTGCCACTTTGACAGTGGTTGCGTGCTACAGGGGTTTGTTGGCAATTCCCTATATCGACCTGTTTGCGAGTACTTCCGCCACTCTAACGGTTGTGATGTTTGCGAGTATTTTCGCTACTCTGACGGTTCGCGATCATTCCCGAGACTACCAGATCTCGGGAAGCTGCTAAAGGAACTTAGCGCCTGAGAAGTCAACTTTCTCGGAAGGCGTATCTAAATGGACATTTCTGCATTGGAGGGCTAGCAGGCGCCAAAGGTGGACCGTTTTACCATCTAGGGGACTTGGGGTCTCATCCCGGTCTGCAGGTTTAAAGGGACTTACCGTTTCAAAGAGATTTTCTTTGAAAAACGTGTCGGACCATCTCAAAGAATAAACTGTCTCGAGAGAGGGATTGGAATTAGAAAGGGGTCTTATCGTCTTCGGAAAAACGTGCCTAATTTGGAACCATCTCGAGGAATAAATTGTCTCGAGAGAGGGATTGGAATTGGAAAGGACAATGCCCCTAAGGGCATTTTTAGTCATTTGGCCTCTATTTGGGCCTGGCGAGCCCGCGAAGCAATGGACAGACGAGATTTGGACTTAGAGAGTTGGTTTCGATTGGAATACGTCCATATTGACTTGAGTACAAGTCTGGACGGAGCGTAGACTACCAAGCGGTCAAAAATGGGGTGCTTACAGCTACCCCTCTTTTTCTGTCTTTACTTGTCAAAGACAGAAAACGATAAAAGTAAGAGTCCCATGTTGACCACGAGGCAGTCGGAGGGACGGACATTGAGAATTTCTCGACAACTGGGGTCGAAAAATGGATGTTGGGCCCAAAAGGCCTTTGAAAATGAGTTTTGACAGGAAAGAGGGCAAAGCTGCCCAGAATTGGAAACTGGCGCCACTCCTTTGGTAGAAATTGCTTGGCGCCTTTGCTAGTGGCGCCAAGCTTGGAGTTAAAACCAGAAATTTTTTGGTTTGAACAGTTGCGGCATTTTGGAGAGTTTTCGCAAATCAGAGAGACTTTGTGTGAAAATCGACTTGAACCTTGAAGGGGATCTTCTTGGAGACCACGGGTGATTGCCGGAAGGAGACCACGTCGTCGGAAAAGTCGCCAAAAGAGAAGATTTTGCCGGATAACTTCCAAAAAGTGAGTTTTCAAAATTTGTTGATTTTGATGTGTAGAACTTTGTTTGAACCATGTGAATAGTGAAAATTGATGTTTTGATGTGTTTTGAACATGATGGTGATATTATTTTTGCATTTTGGTGCTTATTTGATTGAATTTGAGTGACTTTTCATGATTATGTGAAGAGGGTTTTCTATAGGAATAGTGAATTTGTTCCTACAGACTTGGGTATTGGGTTTTCTGGTTGGATTTTTGTGCCATGTGCCTTAGAAAAATGTGTTTAACAACCATATGAAGTTTCGTTATTTTTTGAAAACTCGATGAATTTTTGATTTTTTGAAAAATAGAAAAATACTTAGAACATTTAGGAAAATGAGAAAACTCAAGAAATTGATGAAATTCCTTAGAGTTTAAAGTTTAAAAAATGTAGGAATATTTTTGAAAAACATTTGAAATGATTTTGAAGAATTTTTAGGCATTTTTGGAAACCATTGATTTATTGAAAAAATAAAACATGTGTTTTGAAAATTTTGAAAAATTGAAAAGTGTGCACGGTTGCTGATATCATGTGATTGTGACAATGTGAAGTGCACGTTTTGTGTTTTGCATTGATGTCATGGGTGTTGTAAGGGTCATTTTCGAACAAAACTCTGTTGAAATTTTTTTTGAAATTAGGGAAAAAAGTTAGAAAAAGTTTTTAGAAATAAAATCTTTTTGAAGGAAAAAAAACAGAAAACCCGTGAGATTTGATTTGAAGTTAGAAAATCAAGATGTGTGAAAATTTCATTTTTGACTTATCATTTGAAATCTTTTTATTTATTTTTTGTGTTAGTTGTTCATTTTATTTTGCTTTATTATATCCACTGTTTACTCGATATGTTAACACTTCTCACCTTGGCTTACCTTTTTAGGATGGCAGGTGCAGTTTTGAGTCGACTGAGAGCTTGGCACGGCAGTTACCCTTTAGATGAGCAGGATATTTTTTGCCGGTCCTTTGGTCAGATGGCTTCACTTCTATCAGTGCGACCTATTCCCGAGTTTATGGAGGCGGTGATTCCCTTCTAGCAGCCTGACTTGTCTCTTTTCAGCTTCGGGGAGTGCGAACTCCCCCCTACTCTCCACGAGTATGGGTTTCTTCTTGGTTTCTGAGATGTTTCTGCCGACATTATGGGACCCCTCTTTCCAGATGGTTGTATTACAGTGGCCTCGTCCTAGTTCGGATTCCGTGTGCAGTCTTTTCTTTTGATCTCCTACCCCTAGTTTCCTTGTATCCCATTGAAGCTCTTGTTCTCTGAGTTTGGAACGCATAGGAGAGCTCATTTAGGGGATTGACATGCTTCTCAAGATTGGTCCATTTCTCCATGATAGCCCTAGCTCTGTTTCCCTTGAACTTGTTGATGCTTCGGCCAGGGAAGGATGACTTGGTCAACTGTCGGTTATGTGCACTGCTTGTCAAGAATCGTGAGGGGCATTCCCATGCCCCTATGGTTGTGGGAGAGACCTTCGTGAACCTTATAAGACTCCAGCCGGGGGTCAATGCTCATTTTCAGGGATATGCTTCATTATTCCAACTTTGAGTGATCAGACACTTATTCGTTACTCCCCTTTTTCAGCATACATGGTATCTTGAGTCAGGAGTCATTTGATTGGGGAGGTCGAGGGTGGGTCATTGCCCCATTTTCTGTTCCTTGTCGGTCATGAAAATCTGAGCTTTCTGAGGTGTGTAACGGTGCTATAGATGTCTGATTGGTGACTTTAGCTCCTTTTTGCATTTTACCTTGTTTCTTGTTTCTTATTTGAGAGAGAGGAAAAGACATATAGTTAGTTTTTGTACAAAAACAGTTTATTTATGCTAGTTCTAAAGATGCACAAGTGAAGGGGTGAATGCATGTTATACCCCTTTTTTATTTTTATGAATGCACATGGAATTAGATGTATACCTTATTTTGCATGTCCTACTTTTTTTATATATATATTTTTTTATGAATGCACAGGTTCATACAGAAATGGAATTTAATGCATGTTATACTTTTGGATGAATGTATATACAGGAATGGAATTGAATGCATGCCATGCTTTTGATGAATACATAAATAGATACGAACTACACAGGAATTTAATGGATGTACAGTTTATACATGTCATGGACGCATTAATACTGCAAGTATATAAGCTGTTTACAAAGAATGTCCCAAGATTGCCCCAGGGCCTATACTCTCATGATTCTGTTTCCTTTCCAGGATTCTGCCCCATTTAGTTTTGTCCCATTCTCATCGGGGTGTGATAACATTTGCACCATTCTCCAGGGATCTTGACCTTTCGGTTTACTATTCTATCCTTACTTTCTACAGGGCTACTATTTGAGATTTTTTTAATCTCACTTGGTTTTCTCTCTCTGATTTCCAAAATGCCACCATGGCTAGAGCGACAACTCGCTTGCCCTTTGCAGAGCGATAAACAGCTAAGCCCTTAATCCGAGAAGACTTCTTTAGGACCGTAATGTAGGCTGGGTTTAGGGGTTGTAACAAACGAAGGGATATTTAGGCTCAAAGATCTTCTTTTAGTGGGTTGTTGAAACTAAAACCATCTGAGCATACGGAGCATGAGATTGCCCTTTGCATTCCTTCCTTTCTCATCCTAGTTGTCTTGGTATTGTTCAGGCTATTTGGACTAAGCAATTTTCTTTGATCAGAGAGGACTTTAATTTGGACCATAACGTAGGCTAGGTTAAGGGGTTTATGAATGAACGGGATATGTAGGCTCAAATTTGATGTTGTTTATAATAAGGTTTAGATCCACACCATCTTTAATCAGTCTTCCAGCGTGGTTTCGTCCCATGATATCCTCCTCTAGTTTTAGCAACACGTTTGGCTCATTTAGATCAAGCAATCCCTTTCAATCGGAGAGGATTTTAATAGGGTCGGGTGTTTACAAGAAAGGATAAAGGCTCAAACCTATTACTTCTACTTGGTGGCTTTGTTACCTAGGATCACCTTTGAATTTTCTCTTTTACAAGAGGAGTTGACCTTTCTTGTAACTTTTGACCTTCTTAGTCTAATATTTGCCCCTTTTCTTTCTTCCCTATTCTTTTGTTTTTGTTTTTATTTTTGTTTTTGTTTTTTGATATGCCCCTTTTTTTTCGAACATTTCTACAGCTTCTTTTTCTCAAATCCTTTCCTTAGCATTTCGATTTAACCCATTATGGACGGTGATCTCTAGGTTGGGGTGTTTTCTGAAAAGGAAAGGTAACCAGTTCAATAGGTTTGACAAGGGTTGCTTTTAACTGTATAGGAAATAGAATGAGGGCCTTTCTTCATTTTGAACAAGAATAATTGATCCATAGAGCTTTCATGTTACTTCAGCTTAATGGTCGATGACATTCTCTACTAGATCTTCTGCAGCCTATCTGCCCCAGTATGAGGGGATGGTTTCGGATCGGGGTTGACAAAAAAACTTCCGTTTTTTACGAGGCACTAGTGGGTCAAGAAAAGGGGATATTTTTGTGTATAGTAAAAGAATTGAGAGCCTCTAATCATTTCAAATTGAGTTGCTTAGTCCATAAAACCTTTGTACAAAATTTGGACAATATCCCTAGGGATGAGGTGTTTTCGTCAGTGAACCCCTACATGTTCTATCAAATCAACTACTTTGTGCTTACCCCAATGTGGGGTATGGTTCTTGGTTTGGGGATATCTAAGAAGAATTATGTACAGCTCTAGTGGGCTGAGCGAAGAGATAAATAGAACAATGGTTTCTCATCATTTTGGGGACTCGGCTGCCCATCGCCTAGCCAGGATATCATGCAAGTGTCGCCTTTTCAATAAAATTCGTACTTCTTTGTTGAGATTGTTTTCTTTCTATCCATCACTTTCCCTATGTCTCTCAAAGGTTTTAACCCCTTTTTGAATGGGTTGCCTATGCTATCCCATCCTTTAAGTTGAGTCATTTACCAAATGGGAAAGGATCCCTAAACGCCACAATCGTCCACAAGAATATGAGGCAAAGGGAATAAACTGGAAACTACCTATTTTCATTTTAAAACATGATTACATAGCATGCAGTGTTTATTTAAAGAAGATATGCAAGAACTAGAAAGATGAAAGGAAAATAAACGAATTTTATGAAAACCTCTCTTTTCTAGTGGACCTCTTGGTGAGACCCCTATCAGGATTTTGAAGTTGTGTCAACTTCTTCGGTATTTCATGCTCCGAGTGTATCACCAAATGATGGAGGACGGATTGACAGATCTTCTGCAGTGTTTAGCATGCATTTGGAAGTTAGGAGATTCTTTTGTAGTAATGCATGGGTCTAATAAAACTTTGCAAACGATGAAGCCCTCTTCTGCAAGGATGGTGATCGTCGCGGCATGGTGTGGAGGCAACGTCTTGTTGATGGATGATTAGTTGTTCTTGCTCCCTAATGTAGGTTTGGCCTCTTCTAACAATTAGACTCATCCTTCCATGGGTTTGAATTTGGTGGGGGTACTAGAAGGATTCCATGAATTCAGTTGTGCTCTCTGACGTATAAAAAGAAAAAGAAAAGCAGAATGCAGTCAGTATGTGGAGTTAGAGGTTCTATGCGATGCATGTCCTATGAAGGTCCCTTCTTTGAGAGAATCTAAGCATGATGACAAGTCCATTTTGGAGGTGAGGTTTTGTCCCTATTATGTAATACAATACCTCTTCGACGTGGGCCGGTTGATGTTTCCTTATTTGGGCAATCCCGCCTCCATGGATTGAGAGAGATTTGGGCCTCTCTTGAGATATGGTTCTATGCATGCTATGAATTCTTAGGGTTTAAGAACCCATAAGGGTTTTGGTAGGTTCGATTAATATGAGATTGGATTGCTCCTTTCTGTCTACGGTTGATTAGATGCATGAGAATGAAATGACTTGAGTTTCTTGAAACTCTTGTCTCTGAATGGATATAGATGCATGAACGTAAAAGAAGTGAACGTGAAGCAATATGTTAATAATAAGAGAGTGATTTAGAAAACCCCCTTCTTGTCTTGCTTTTGCCTTCGATTCTCGTAGGGGGAGGACAGAAGACAAGGAACAAGAGAAGAGTTAGTGCCTTGATTTGAAGATTTCTATGCAATGCATGTCCTAGGGGTGCCCTTACTTGAGAGAGAAACTAAACATGATGTATTTGCTCACTTTTGGAGATAGGGAATTTGCCCCTGTATGCAGGCACCTTACTGTCGAGTAGAAACCTTCATCCATGCATACAATCATCCCTCAATTCATTTGCAAAAAAAAAAAAAATACATAAATAAATAAAGAAGTACATTGAACTTTGGGTTAAGATACAAGAGAATTGAAATGTATTTTAACAGGGGGAAGGGGAAACATTTTCCTTTGGACTTCCACCTATCTAGTTTTACAAAGGAAAAACCTAAACTACTCTTGAGTCTTCGGATTCGCCTTCATTGGATTTGGTGTCGAGGCCCATTGTCTTCTTGGCAATCCTATCTCCGTGAGCATAGAGGGATTACGGCCCCTCTTATGAGATGTCTTAAAAATGCATGCAGTGAGTCCTTAGGGTTACGTGGGAACCCTTAGGGTTTGGGTAGGTTTAATGCAAGGGAGAGTGACCTTGGTGTCATTCTCTATGGGTTGATCATATGCATGAGAATGCAGTGACTTGAGTTACTTAGAACTCTTGTCTTGACATGGAATATGGAATATATGAAAATGGATGCAAATAGTATAAGGAGAGAGAATGCAATAGCAAGGTAAACGTGTATGCATGAGCAATTAGACAGTCATTATAACAGTAAGAATACAGGCATTATAACAATAAAAATAAGCAGGTATAAATGAAAGTAAGAGTGGTCGCCGTTTCCTCCGTGGTTTTGAAAACAATGCTCGTGTCTTAAATCCGGCAGAGGTTCGGCTATGCATGGTATCTAAATGAGCATGAGGTTGAGGTTTGACTAATGCATCCTAAAAAGGCTCGGTCCCCGGATCTTCAAACCTAGGCCCACTCCCCGAGGTGGTGCCATGATCGGTTGGTGATCCGAGCGGGGGAACCATCAAGAGGCCGTAGGCGAAGAAACTGACACAGCATCTTGCTCACAACCAATATACCGTTCCCCTTTTCTAACTAGAAAGGACATATCAGGGTAAAATGCAAGTATGCAGAATGCAGGTGCACATGCAGTGTATGCGTAATTTTTAAAAGTGGAGGAAAGAGCCCAACAACTCCCATTCATCCTGCTCATCACATTCATGCATAACAGTTAATAAAATTTAAACAAAATGTGTACATACAAAATAAAGATGCAAGTGTCAGTATGAGGATGACAAACATAATACAAGATAATATGAATAAATGCATGTTTTTTTTTTAAACAATTTTGAAAATTTGGTTTTGAAAATTTAAAGTGAATTGGATTGAATCAAGTTAATTGAAGACTTTACATGGGTGAAGGGTAAAGAGACATGACTACGGCCTAACCCTCTAAGTATCCCCAGCGGAGTCGCCAGCTGTCGCGCCCAGATTTTTCACACTCGAGGAATACTCACATAAGCGAGAAAAATGTTGTACTCTCTCGTTAGAACTCACCCTCCTAGAAGAATGAATGCAACTAAGTTTGAATTGAAAATTTGATTTGAATCAAGGGCTTTTGGAAAAAGTTTGGAGTCGCCACCTAACTTGATTAAGGTGAGTTAGGTTACCTAAAAACTAAGAATAATCCGAAGACTACACTTAGGGTTTTGGAAAACGATTTTTAAAATATCTCCTCAAGGGAAGGTTTTTAAGAAAAACAGGTTGTTTGGTAACCTTTGAAAAACATTTAGCTCTTTTTTGAAAATAACTCCGTTTTGGTCTTTGAAATCAGTGATTCTAGGTTCGGAGGTTGGTTACGTGTAGGGAAGATGTACGAAGCCATCACCCTATCCCGTCCTTTCGGTACCTACATGTCAATCTACCCTAGATTCACTTATGAGGGTCTTTAACTAACTAATGTTCAATCCTACTCACTTTGAAAAACAATGTTTGAAAAGAAACTAACATGATACATGATATGCAAGTGCAACAGAAGAGAATTAGAAAATAGATTTGAAAAGAGGTTTGAAAAGAAGAATTTGATTTGATTTTAGAAGAGATTTGAAAAAAATAGAATTGAAATTGAAAAGTTTGAGAAATTGGAAATAGAGAATTGGAAATAGAAATTTGAAATTGGAAGTTTGAAAATAGATTGGAGATTTGAAAAATGTGGAGATAGAAACTTGAAAAATGTGGAGACCGCACTCATGAGGGTTGCCTACGTATTCTTTTGGAGGAATCAGGTCAGTTGTAGTTCGGACAAGAGTCCGATTGAAAATAGAAGAGTTGATTTGAAGAAGGAGATTGAATTGGAAATTAAATTGGAAGATTGAGAGATTGAACTTTGATTGGAAGATTTGAAAAGACTTGACTTTGGAAAACTTGATTTTAGGAAACCTATACTTAGGAAAGAGAGAATTAGGAAAGACTAGAGGTTTAGAAAGATTTGACTCAAATGTTAGACTTGGAAGATTTAGGAAATGATTGGATTTAGAAAATATTCGAATTAGGAAAGGTCTGATTTAGGAAAGTTTCGAATTAGGAAAGTTTCATTTTTGGAAAATTTCGTTTTATGAAAGTTTCAATTTAGGAAAGTGTTCGAATTGGGAAAGTTTTCATTTTAGGAAAGGTTTTGAAATTAGGAAGTTTGGAAAGTTAGAAAGTTTAGAATTTGGAATGTTTTGAAATAGGGAAGTTTTGAAAGTAAGAAAGTTTTGAATTTGGAAAGATTTGAAATGTAGAAAGTTTAAAATTTTGAAAAGTTAAGATTTGAAAAAGGGGTAGAGTTAGGAAATGGTTGAATTAGGAAAGATGTGGAAACTTAACGTTTAAGGAAAAATTTAAAAGTTTTAGGAAACTTAAGATTTAGGAAGGTAGAAGATTAGGAGAGAGTTGAATTTGGAAAGATTTAGATTTTGAGTTTTAAAATTTAGGAAAGATTTTTATGTTCAAGTTTTGGAAACTTAAGATTTAGGAAAGTAGAAGATTAGGAAGAATTTGAACTAGGAAAGATTTGGATTAGGAAGGGATTGGATTTTGTTTCTAAAAGAGAAGGCTTGATTTTGTTTCCAAAAACGGAGGATTGGATCTAGTTTCCTAAACGGAAAATTGGATTTGGTTTCTAAAGGGAAGATGTGATTTAGTTTCCTGAAGGGAAGATTGGAATTTGGTTTCCTAAAGGGAAGATTGAAATTGACAAGGATTTGAAAAGAGAGGTTTTAGAAACCCTAGATTTGGAAGGCTATAGTTTTGACGTAAAAAAGAGGTTTTGGAAATGTGTATGGTTTGAATGTGGAAAACAAGAGGTTTTGAAAACTTAGGTTTTATGGCAAGTTTGAAAACCATATTTTTGAAAAAAAAACTAGGGTTTCCTAATTGTGGGTTCTAGGGCTTGACTTGGGCTCCAAGAAAAAGGATTTTTGGAAAGTGCATTTTTGGAAACGAAGATTTTTAGGAAGGAATCCTAGAAAGAAGTTTCTAGAAGGAAGATTTTGGGAAGAGTTTTTAGGAAAGATTTTTGGAAGGAGATTGTTGCAGAGAGTTTTTAGGAAAGTGAATTTAGGGAGTATTTTTAGAAAGGAAACCTAGAGAACGTTTTTGGAAAATGGACTTTGAAGAGAGCGTTTTGAAAAGGGATTTAAAAAGTGAAGTTTTGGAAAATAGATTTTTTGAGGGAATTTTTAGAAAACAATTTTGGAAAGAAGAGCTTTTGGAAAGCATGTTGCAGAAAAGATTTTTAGGAAGAGATTTTTGAAAATAGAGGTTTTTGGAAAGTATAATAACATCTTACCTTCCTAAAGCGATTATAACCATAAGAAGGCTAGAATAAAGCGATTCTAACCATAAGAAGGCTAGAACCACTTTTAGAAAGTGGTTTTTGAAAACAAGGGTTGAAAATATAGACCATAAAAGCCATTTTTAATGTAACACTTTCCTAAAGCAATCCTAGCCATGGAAAGGCTAGAATCACGCTAGGATTGTGGTTTTGAAAACAAGTTTTTGAAAAAGAGATTTTGATGCAATTTTGAAAACAAATTTAATGCAAGTTTCGAAAACGAGTTTGAAAACGGTTTTTGAAAGATGCAAGATCATGATATGCACAATGCAAGTTTGGGGTCGTGAACATACAAGGTTAAGGCTTCACCACATAATCAAGGGGGCCGAACCCACGTGCTCTCCGGTTAGCCTAAAGGAAAGCCCCCGACACAGTGACCCTCTAATAGTCTAATCTTACAGATGGACCGGGGGTCCCCTTATTTCAAGCATGCAAAGAAAGAGGGGGGGGGGGGGGGGGGGAAGAGATGGGGGATTAAAATAGAGAAAACCCAAGTGGGTTAGGAGAGAGAAGAGAGAGGGGGGAAGTGCGGAAATTTAAATAGAAAACCTACCTTGTGTCTTGTTTATTTTGCGCGCCTTGCTTTCTTCGGTCTTCACTTCACTTTAGTCTTGATCTTCGAGGAGTTTGTCTTCAATCTTCAAGGCTTCAGTTTGCAGCTCTTCAAATCTTCAAAGGAGGGTTGGAGGCTAGTGTATAAGTGTATAGGGGTGTGTATAAGTGTATAGAAGGCTAGGGTTTAGTATATGGTGGCTAGGGTTTGGAAAACCTAGGAAAGCTAGGGTTTAGGGAGTGTTCGAGCTCTGTATATCGAATATCAGTGTTTTTAAACTGAGTTTGCGGACCTCTTTCACGCTGGAAGAAGCTATGTATTTATAGAGAGAGGAATGCACTAGCACCTGTTGTAGTGGCTCCAGGCCAAACATTACACTTGCGCCGCTAGGAGTGGCGCCAGCCATTTAGGAAATGTTTAAGGTCGGCAAGCAACGTATCTTTGACTAGATTTGGGCGCCTATACTAGTGACTACCATGCAATTTTTAACCTGGCTTCACTAGGAGTGACTTCGGAAAGTCCGAGAATGATTTAAGGGACCGGGAATGGCCCGGAAGGCTGGAAAAGAGCAAGAACACTTAGAACAGCGTCCCGGAGGTATTTGGCTTGAAAAATGAGGGTAGGATGTGTCAGAAGGGTTGACTAGGCCTTTAGGGGCAAAATGGTCAATCAGATCGGGAAGCTACCGAGATGGACTCAGACCATCCCGGAAGAAGACTCAAGATTTGGAAACATTATTCAGAATGTTCCCAAAGGTTTCCGGTTTGATTCCGAGAGCCAGTGTGGTCGGAAAAGGTGACTGGCCCACTAGGGGCAAAACGGTCATTTCGCACCGAGTTTGCAGGAACTGACTCGGAATGATCCAAAAGGATAAAGAAAGGTTGGGGACACTATTAAAAAGCATTCTCGGGAAGTTACCGGTTTGATACCCAGAGCCGGTGTGGTCGGAAAAGGCGACCGGCCCACCAGGGGCAAAACGGTCATTTTGTACCAAGTTTACTAGAATTGACTCGGAATGATCCGAAAAGATAGAGGAAGATTGAGAATACTATAAGAAGCATTCTCGGGAGGTTACTGGTTTGATACCCAGAGCCGGTGTGGTCCTTGGGGCATTTGGATGCCTAGGGGTAAAATGGTCATCTTGACTGGAAAGTCTCAGAAAAGGCCTAAGGGGCAGTTTGGTCATTTTTCACCGAAGTGGGTTGGCAGGCACCGGTGTTGACCTGGGTTTTGAGTGTTTGCGCCACTCTGACAGCGGTCGCGTGATATAGGGGTTTGTTGGCAATTCCCTATATCGACCTGTTTGCGAGTACTTCCGCTACTCTGACGGTTGTGATGTTTGCGAGTATTTTCGCTACTCTGACGGTTCGCGATCATTCCCAAGACTACTTGATCTTGGGAAGCTACTAAAGGGACTTAGCGCCCGAGAAGTCAACTATCTAGGAAGGCATGCTTAAATGGACATTTCTGCATTGGCGGGCTAGCAGGCGCCAAAGGTGGACCGTTCTACTATCTAGGGGACTTGGGGTCTCGTTCCGGTCGACAGGTTTAAAGGGAATTACCGTTTCAAAGAGATTTTTTTTGAAAAACGTGTCAGACCGTCTCGGGGAATAAACTGTCTCGAGAGAGGGATTGGAATTGGAAAGGGGTCTTATCGTATTCGGAAAGACGTGCCTGATTTAGAACCGTCTCGAGGAATAAACTGTCTCGAGAGTGGGATTGGAATTGGAAATGGGTCTTATCGTCTTCGGAAAGACGCGCCTACTTGGAGTAGATTTACCATCTCGAGGAATCAACTGTCTCGAGAGAGGGATTGGAATTGGAAAAGGGGCCTTATCGTTCTTGGAAAGATGCGCCTGATTTGGAATTGAAAAGGGGACTTACCGTCTTCGGAAAGACGTACCTGATTTGGAATAGATTTACCATCTCGAGGAATCAATTGTCTCGAGAGAGGGATTGGAATTGGAAAGGAAAGGATAATGCCCCTAAGGGCATTTTGGTTATTTTGCCTCCATTTGGGCCTAGTGGGCCCATGAAGCGATGGACAGACAGGATTTAGACTTAGAGAATTGGTTTCGATTAGAATACGTCCATATTGACTTCAGTACAAGTATGGATGGAGTGTAGACTGTCGAGCGGTCAAAATTGGGGTGCTTACAACAACCTATTTATAATAATTAGTGCGGAACTATACTATATGTGAGGTGGTGCCAGGGCACCTCTATCTTTTGTGTGTTCCTCCTATATACCATACATGTGTATAAGATTATTTTACCAGTAACCCACACTTTTAAATCCTTTTTAAGGTCGAACTCGATATGATATCAAAATTTTTGTGTAGTTGACTACGTGATTATACACTAAAAGTGTAATCTCAATCCCCTAATTAGTGGATTGTTAGCTCTAGTTTAGGTATTATATTAGTATTTTATCCCTTTTTGACAGGAAATTGAGCTTAACTGTAGAAAAAAGAGCCAAAAAGGACCAAAAAGGGCATCACTGAGCGATCATCGAGCACTCGGCCGACTGATCGCCCAACTCACAGAGCACTCAGCGTAGTGATTGCCTAGCGCTCGTACGTCGAAAAAAACGCACCGATCGCTAGTCTTTGCAAGCTAATTTAGCCATTTGATTCAGGAGCGCTAACTTCAAGGAGTTGATTTCACCGAATGAATTAAGAGCATTAGCCGGGCGTTAGCCAAGTGCTCGGCTGAGTGCTCGATCTCTTGGGCAAGTGTTAGCTGAGCACTCGTCTGATGAGCCATTGTTTTTGCATCAACTATAAAAGGCTGTTTTGGACGTTTTTGAAGGGATCTTTTCATATCTCTCATTTTTGTACTTAGATATTTTAGATTTCTTTATATTTAGGAGTAGTGTAGAGATAGAAACCCTATTTTTCTTTACTTTCTTAAACTTTTTTTCATTTTCGTGGCAACCAAACACTTGTTTCCTCTCAATTTAATACAAGATTTTCATTTCTTCATGCTTTCTACCATGGAATCAAATAGCTAAACTCATACTTGGATGCAATTGTAAATATCAATCAAGGATTTTCAAGTATTTCAATGGAGGCATATGAATATCAATGAATCATCTTATGATTTCTCTAATTCTACTTAATTGGGTTGTAGATCTAATAGAAAACTTAGATTCATAATCTATTTTGGTAACTCCTATGCACAATTCTACAATTGGTATAGGAATTGCACAAATCTATAGTTTGATTCTATGATCCTATCAATTAAACATTAATCTACACTCAATTAAGCATGAATTAAGGTCTTATGATGTAAATCTTCTGAATCAAGGATCCATGGAGTGATCCTTGATTTGAATTATATACTCCTCCATTGAAACTCTTTGTCGAACTTTGATGATTGAGTCAATTGTGTCCAAACTTCTTTTAATTGTCTCTAAAATTCGTGTTGCATCAAAATAATTTCTCATGCTTAAACATAGAATGTGCACAATGAAAATAATTATTATATCAATACTTAAAAATTTGTGTTCCAAGTTCAAACACTCCCGAAACAAAATTCTGGTATAGAGCCTTGTTATAATACCGATTCATTAGATTACGATGCTTCCTATTTCATGGATGGATTTGAAATCTCCAAAAACGGAAAGGTTGTCAATATTGTCATCTTGCTGCAGTAAGTGCAAAACCGTTACTATTCGACCATTCTTGAGCACACAATGCGAGGAGCAGAGTGTAGAAGACACCAAGAGTTCTTAGATATCACTCATTTGCCGAAGATTGTAGAGAATAAAGCCCAATATCTAATATTTTGCCCTATTTTGCCCGAACATGGGACTGAAACCATATTTCACCCTTGTAACTATAGTGAATTTCACATTTCAGGCCTTGTTTGGACCATTACCGTAAACTAATGTTTTCAAAGCTTCATCAAGGCTAAAGCCAAATTGTTAAAACGTTAAAGATAATAAAAATAAGTTAATAGGCAGAAGACTAATGATTAAATTTGAGTACGTTATTTTAATAATATAAATAAAATATTAAACAGTAAAAAGACCTTAATTTAATGTCTTACTTTAATATTATAATAGAGGAGTTTTTCTTTTTTTTTTTGACAGAGTAGAAATCCTAAGTCTTGATACACATACAGCCAATACATAATCATCGAGCCAGTAAAGGGTCACTATAGGAGAACCCGAAACATTTCTTTTTTAATCAAATTTACTTTATATTGTGAGCTGGTCCCCGCCGCTTCCCTTTTTTCATAAAAAAGAACAAGAAAACAAAAAAACAAAAAAGAAAGAAAGAAAGAACAATCAGAGTAACTGGCAAGATTGTAAGATCATGGGTAGACAAAAGTTAAAGGAACAAAATTTACACCAGAAAACTTGGCTGCATTTATATTTCAGTATTAGAAAACTTGACTTTGTTATGTACCAAAGAAGGAACAAATTCTTGAATTTTAAAGGACTAAGATAAATGCTTTTAAATTTTGAGGGTGCCAATTCATAATTTTTTTATGATAAATACTCCCAATCTACATAGTCTAAATAGAAATTTCATCAAAGTAGAGGTATGCCCCTACTGTCTAAACACAGTTCTGTCCAGGTACACTGGAAGGTCTATGTATGAGAACCCGAAACATTTTTTATTTTTTTATCAAGTATACTCAATCTTGTGAGCTGGTCCCATCCTTGTCCCTTTTTCTTCAAAAAGAGCAAAAATAATATAAAATGAAATAAAGAAAGAACAATCGGAGATAACTGGCAAGATTGTAAGTTCATGGAGGTACAAAAGCAAAAGGAACAAAATTCCTTCAGGAGGTGTTAAAAGAATTATATTCTACCTCGAGCTTAGAACAGATCTTTCTAAGCTTAATATATGGTCGTTAAGTTTCAAACGTCTGCGTGCGTAGTCTTCATGTGCAAATTATTTGAAGCTTAAAATTTTCCATTCCTAACTTTCTTGTAATATAAAATCAAAGCCGAGGAAGACCAGAGATGCGCCGTACATGGTAACGGCGGAATTCAAGGCAAGGTGGTTCCCATGGTGGAGCTGCATCCAAGTAAAGAAAATAGGCAGAAAAGTGGCCAGCGAAGGTAGGGTTGTAAGTTGAACTCAGGACCATAGGCACCATTGGGGGATTAACCCGCTTCTCTATATAACATATTTCACATTTGGCACTATGAACAACATGTGCGAAGATCGGTTTGTTAGTGATAACATGTTAATACTACTAATTTGCTAGGTCGATCATATTTTAGGAAAAGAGCACTGCAAAATTATGCAAGGAGAGGGTGTTCCTCCTCTAATGACCATCAATATTTTCCTTGTTTTAGAATAGAACTATTAAAAATATGAAGAAAATCCTAAAGAAGAGTTTCTAGAGGGAAGAATTTTTGGAAAGAGATTTTTAAAGAAAAGGAGTTTTTGGAAAGTGTGTTTTTGAAAACGAAGGTTTTGGAAGGAAATTCTAGAGAGGAAGTTTCTAGAAGGAAGATTTTGGAAAGAGTGTTTTTTAGAAAGGTTTTTGGAGAGAGTTTTTAGGAAGGTGAATCTAGGGAGTGTTTTAGAAAGTGAATTTTGAGGAGAAAGAGTTTTTGGAAAGGAGTTGAAAAAAGAAGCTCTGAAAAATAGATTTTGGAGGGAGTTTTTGAAAATAACTTTGGAGAGGAGAGTTTTAGGAAAGTATGTTGAAAGAGATTTTTTAGGAAAAGATTTGAAAAGAAAGTTTTTGGAAGGTATGAAAACGTCTCACTTCCCTAAAGCGATTCTAGTCATAAGAAGGCTAGAACCACTTTAGGAAAGTGGTTTTGAAAACAATAAGATTTGAAAATATGGACCGTATTGGTTACTTTAAATGTAACACTTTCCTAAAGCAATCCTAGCCATGGAAAAGCTAGAATCACCCTAGGATTGTGATTTTAAAAACATGTTTTGAAAAAGAGATTTTGATGCAATTTTGAAAACAAGTTTGAAAACAATTTTGAAGACAACTTTGAAAACGGTTTTTGGAAGATGCAAGATCATGATATGCACAATGCAATTTTGGGGTCGTGAACATACAAGGCTAAGACTTCACCACATAATCAGGGGGGCTGGACCCACGTGGTCTGTGGTTAGACTAGAAGAAAGCCCCCGACACGGTGACTCTCCAATAGCCCAATCCTACACATGGACCGGGAATCCCCTTGTTTCAAGCATGCAAAGAAAGGGGGGAAGGAGATGGGGGATTAAAATACAGAAAACCTAAGTGGGTTAGGAGAGAGAAGAGAGAGGGGGCAAGTGCGGAAATTTAAATAAGGAGCCTACCGTATGTCTTGTTATTTTGCGCGTCTTGCTTTCTTCAGTCTTCGGTCTTCGTCTTGATCTTCACCTTCAGTCTTCAGGAGTTGTCTTCAAGTTTTAGATTGCAGCTTTTCAAGTCTTCAAAGGAGGGTTGAAGGTTAGTGTATGAGTGTATGGAGGTGTATAGGAGTGTATAGGAGGCTAGGGTTTAGTGTATAGTGGCTAGGGTTTGGAAAACCCAAGGAAGCTAGGGTTTAGGAGGTGCTCGAGCTCTGTATATCAAATTATATGATTTTTAGATTGAATTTGCGGATCCCTTTCACATTGAATGAGGCTCTGTATTTATAGAGGTTGGACAATACTGGCGCTTGTTGTAGTGGCGCCAAGCCATTTTTTGGCTTGGCGCCACTAGGAGTGGCGCCAGCCATTTAGGAAATGTTTAAGGTTGGCAAGCAACGTATCTTTGACTAGATTTGGGCGCCTGTACTAGTGACTACCATGCAATTTTTAGCCTGGCTTCACTAGGAGTGGCTCCGAAAAGTCCGGTAATGATTTGAAGGAGCCGGGAATGACTCGGAAGGCCGGAAAGGAGCAGGAACACTTAAAATAGTGTCCTAGAGGTATTTGACTTGAAAAGTGAGGATAAGATGTGTCGGAAAGGTTGACCGGGCCTTTAGGGGCAAAACGGTCAATCGAACCGGGAAACTGCCGGGACAAACTCGGACTGTCCCGGAAGAAGACTTGGGATCTAAAAACATTATTCAGAATGTTCCCAGAGGTTTCCGGTTTGATTTCTAGAGCCGGCGTGGTCAGAAAAGGAGATCGGTCCACCAGGGGCAAAACGGTCATTTCGCACCGGGTTGGCCGAAACTGACTCGGAATAATCCGAAAAGGTAAAAGAAGGTTGAGAACACTATAAAAAGTAGTCTCAGGAGGTTACCGATTTGATACCCAGAGCCGGTGTGGTCGAAAAGGGAGACCGGCCCACTAGGGGCAAAACGGTCATTTTGTATCGGGTTGGCTGGAACTGACTCGGAATGATCCGGAAAGGTAAAAGGAGGTTGAGAACACTATAAAAGGTAATCTCAGAGGATTATCGGTTTGATACCCAGAGCTGGTATGGTTCCTAGGGCATTCAGATGCCTAGGGGCAAAATGGTCATCTTGACCGGAAAGTCTCGGAAAAGGTCCAAAGGGCAGTTTGGTCATTTTTCACCGAAGTGGGCTAACAGACACTGGTGTTGACTTGGGTTTTGAGTGTTTCCGCCACTCTAACGGCAGTCGTCGTGACATAGGGGTTTGTTGCTAATTCCCTATATCGACCTATTTGTGAATATTTCCACTACTCTAACGGTTTTGTGAGTAGTTTCGCTATTCGGACCATCTCGAGGAATAAATTGTCTCGAGAGAGGAATTGGAAAGGGGACTTATCGTCTCTGAAGAGACGCGCCCGGAGTGGAACCGTCTCGAGGAATAAACTGTCTCGAGAGAGGGGTTGGAAAGGGGACTTATTGTCTCCAAAGAGACGTGCCTGAATTGGAACCGTCTCGAGGAATAAACTGTCTCATGAGAGGGATTGGAAAGGGGTCTTACCGTCTTCGAAAAGACGTGCCTGGAGTGGAATCGTCTCGAGGAATAAACTGTCTCAAGAGTGGGATTGGAAAGGGGACTTACCGTCTCCGAAGAGACGTGCCTAGATTGGAACTGTCTCGAGGAATAAACTGTCTCGAGAATGGGATTGGAAAGGGGTCTTACTGTCTTCAAAAAGACGTGCCTGGATTGGAACCATCTCGAGGAATAAACTGTCTCGAGGGAGGGATTGGAAAGGAAAGGACAATGCCCCTAAGGGCATTTTGATCATTTTGCCTCTATTTGGGGCCTAGCGGGCCCGCGAGGCAATGGACAAACGGGATTTGGACTTAGAAAGTTGGTTCTAACAGGAATATGCCCACAATGACTTAAACACAAGTCTGGACGGAGTGTAGACTGCCGAGCGGTCAAAAATAGGGTGCTTACAAAGACAAAATGTATAGAAAAGTTACCTCGAACCAAAACTCCATCTAACGGAATGATACTCCTCTAGGAAGGTCCAAGGTCGATGTCTGGAATCTAATACTTCTTAAGCTGACACTTCATCTGGCAAAATGATACTTCTATGGGGAAAACTAAGGTTGATGTCTTCTTGAACCAACGCTCCGTCTGGCAGAATGATACTCCTCCGGGGGAGTCAAAGGTTGATTAGGGAGGTTGAGGGTGGATCATTGCCCCATTCTCTATTTTTGGTCGGCCATAGAGGGCAGGATTACGGCTTGGGATGCCAGAATCAACTTAGTTGACTGAGTGGAGCAATCTATGAGTAGCATAGTTAGTTTAATCTCTTATCTAGGAGGGCTACAGATAGTTTAGGCTCTTATCTAGGAGTTGTGCTGGAAACTTTGGGCTTCTGACTTGCCCCAATTGGGTTGTACTCTGGATGGCTGGACGCGTATGGACAGCATAATGTTTTGGATAGCCAGACACTCTAGATAGTTGAATGCTCTAGACAGCTGGATATTGAACTTTGGCAGGTTGAGACACGAGGATGCTAGGCTTGAGGACACTTTGGGACCTAAGAAAGCTTAGGGAGATGCCCCTTGAACTTGTACCTATCTCAATATTTCATTAGTGAATATTAAGATGTAACAGGGTAATCTTAATAAATGACTTACGACATTCATACTTATTATTTTGCCATGCGGAGTTTACAAAAATGCAGGTCCTCCACCGATTGGCACCCCTTGACCCATTTATTGAGACATGAGACTTTGCTGCTTTGTTGAGGCTATCTTTGGATTGTTGATCGGGAGAATTGATCCTTTTTCTTTTCTCTTTTTTATTTATTTTATTTTATTTTATTTTATTTTATTTTTCTCTCATTTAAGCCATTTTTGCCACCTGTGCCCTTACAGGTTTCCACAGATGCTGGCTTTATTATTGTTGCATGTCAACTCCCGTTTTTGGGCTTTCACTGCGTCGGTAGTTTTGTATCTTGCCATGATCCTACTCTCTTAACCATAGCGCCCGGGAGGGTTTTCACTATGTCCTTATGCCATGCCTTTTCTTATGGTTTCTCCCATTGATGCCGATGAAGATGACTCATTGCCTTTTGTTGACTGAAGTTGTTACTTTGTTTGAAGACAATTGATGTTGCTTTTGACAGGGGTGCATTAAAACACTTGTTGAGTTAGAATAGAAGTTGTCTTTTCATAACTCCTTCTGCTACATTGAGCGTTTCTCAATGTAACCATCTTACTTTGAAGAGTAATGACAACAATAACCAATTGAAAGGGCTTTTTCAGATTGTAACGTGAGCTATGTGATGTCTCATTCCTTCGGAGCATCTTTCTTGAGTAGTTTGAAAAAAAGCTCGTAGAGATGAGTCATTTGAGTAATGGACCTGCTGTTGAAGTTTAATTTTTTCAAGAATGACCGAATCTCTTTTTCCCTTCTAGGGATTGGCATTTCAACCATGGACTTAACCTTGGCGAGATCAATCTCTATCCCATTTTTATTGATTATGAATCCCAGTAATTTCTTTAAGGATACCCCAAATGTACATTTGGCGAGATTTAGTTTGAGTTGGTATTTGAGAAGTCGGACAAGCACCTTTTGTAAATTGTGCAAGTGGTCTTCGCGTTGCTTGAATTTGATAATCATGTCGTCTACATAAACTTTCACTTTGCGATGCATCATGTCATGGAACATAGTTATCATGACCTTTTAAGAAGTTGCCCCTATATTGCGAAGCCGAAATGGCATAATTTTGTAACAATATACTCCCCAGGGGGTGATAAAAGCGGTTTTCTCTCGATCTTCTTCAGCAAGCTTGATTTGGTTGTGCCCCAAAAAGCCGTCCATAAAAGAGAACATTTCATGACCGGACGTGTTATTAATGAGCAGGTTTATGTGTGGCAGAGGGAAATCATCCTTTGGACTAGCCTTATTAAGGTCCTGAAAAATAGATACACATCCGTACTTTGCCGTCTTTCTTGGGAACAAGGACAATGTTAGCTAGCCATTGGGGATACTCTACTATTTGCAAAAATCCAACTCAGAATTGTTTGATCACCTCTTCTTTGACTTTCAGACCCAATTCTGGCTTGAATCTCCTCAACATTTGCTTGGAAGGTTTCATCTGCAGGTCCAAGGGTAACCCGTGTTTCACGATGGATTCATTTAGCCCATGCATGTCCTGATAAGACTAGGCAAAAGCATCCAGGTATGTGTATAATAGTTCCAGTAGCTCTTTACGCTATCACTGATCTAACTCTATGCCGATTTTGAGCTCATTTGGATTCCCCTTATCCCCCTAGTTAACTACTTTTGTTTCTTTAATGTTTGGAGTGCTATGGTTCCCATGTCTTTCTACTTGTTCCCAAATTTTCTTTGGTACTTCATCAATATAATTCACATCCAGTTCAATTCCCAATTGTTGATAGTCAAATTTAGTGTTAAAGTCATTATTTATCATGTTTGGCATACTTTAGATTAGTTGAGCAAGGTGTCAGATATGAGGGTCCTTGGTAAGGAAAATAATGCACAATAAATCAAAGAAAAGGAGTATTTTTTCATTAATAGTGAACTAATTGAAAGCTCAAAATAAGTAATTCATAAAGATAGGATTAGCTTATGGCAATTTTGATGCTTTGGGATTTGCTCTAGCAAGCTCTGTACCAAAACTTGCGGGTACGAATAATGTCCTTGTTGTCCCATTTATGAAGTTTTGTAAGCACCCCATTTTTGACCGCTCGACAGTTTACACTCCGTTCATGACTTGTTTTCAAGTCATTGTGGGCATATTCCAATTGAAACCAATTCTCTAGGTTCAAATTCCGTCTTTCCATCGCTTCGCGGGCCTGTCCGACCCAAATAGAGACAAAATGACCAAAATGCCCTTAGGGGCATTGTCCTTTCCTTTCCCTTTCCAATCCCACTCTCGAGACAGTTTATTCCTCGAGATGGTTCCACTCCAGGCACGTCTCTTCGGAGACGATAAGACCCCTTTCTAATCCCACTCTCGAGACAATTTATTCCTTGAGACGGTTCCAATCCAGGCACGTCTCTTCGGAGACGATAAGTCCGCTTTCCAATCCCACTCTCGAGACAATTTATTCCTCGAGACGGTTCCACTCCAGGCACGCCTCTTCGGAGGCAGTAAGCCCCCTTTCCAATCCCACTCTCGAGACAGTTTATTCCTTGAGACGATTCCAATCCAGGCGCATCTCTTCGGAGACGGTAAGACCCCTTTCCAATCCCACTCTCGAGACAGTTTATTCCTCGAGATGGTTCCAATCCAGGCGCGTCTCTTCGGAGACGGTAAGACCCCTTTCCAATCCCACTCTCGAGACAGTTTATTCCTCGAGACGGTTCCAATCCAGGCACGTCTCTTCGGAGACGGTAAGACCCTTTTCCAATCCCACTCTCAAGACAGTTTATTCCTCGAGACGGTTCCAATCCAGGCGCGTCTCTTTGGAGACGGTAAGACCCCTTTCCAATCCCACTCTCGAGACAGTTTATTCCTCGAGACAGTCCGAGTAGCGAAACTACTCACAAAACCGTTAGAGTAGCGGAAATACTAACAAATAGGTCGATATAGGGAATTGGCAACAAACCCCTGTGTCACGACGACCACAGTTAGAGTGGCGGAAACACTTAAAACCCAGGTCAACACCAGTGTCTGTTAGCCCACTTTGGTGAAAAATGACCAAACTGTCCTTTAGACCTTTTCCGAGACTTTCCGGTCAAGATGACCATTTTGCCCCTAAGCATCCGAATGCCCTTGGAACCACACTGGCTCTGGGTATTAAACCGGTAATGTTCCAAGAATACTTTTTATAGTATTCTCAACCTTCTTTTACCTTTTCGGATTATTTCGAGTCAGTTCCGGCCAACCCGGTACAAAATGACCATTTTGCCCCTGGAGGGTCGGTCTCCTTCTTCGACCACACCGGCTCTGGGTATCAAACCGGTAACCTCCTGAGACTAATTTTTATAGTGTTCTCAACCTTCCTTTACCTTTCCGGATCATTCCGAGTCAGTTCCGGCAAACCCGGTACAAAATGACCATTTTGCCCTTGGTGGGCCAGTCTCCTTTTCCGTCCACGCCGGCTCTGGAAATCAAACCGGCAACCTCTGGGAACATTCTAAATAATGTTTCCATATCACAAGTCTTCTTCCAGGACAATCCGAGTCTGTCCTGGCAGTTTCTCGGTCCGATTGACCGTTTTGCCCCTAAGGGCCCGGTCAACATTTTCGACACATCTTATCCTCACTTTTCAAATCAAATACCTCCAGGACACTATTTTAAGTGTTTCTGCTCCTTTCCGACCTTCTGGGTAATTCCCGGCTCCTTCAAATCATTCCCAGACTTTCCGGAGTCACTCCTAGTGAAGCCAGGCTAAAGATTGCATGGTAGTCACTAGTACAGGCGCCCAAATCTAGTCAAAGATACGTTGCTTGCCGACTTATAAAGTTTCCTAACTGGCTGGCGCCACTAATAGTGGCGCTAAGCCAAGAATTGGCCTGGCGCCACTCCTAGTGGCGCCAAGAGCAATTTTGTCCTGGCGCCACTGCAATAGGCGCTTAGTTTGTCCAACCTCTATAAATATAGAGCCTCATTTAACGTGAAAAGGATCCGCAAATTCAACCTAAAAATCATATAATTTGATATACAGAGCTCGAGCACCTCAAAAACCCTAGCCACCTTAGGTTTTCCGAACCCTAGCCACCCTACACAAACCCTAGCCTCCTATACACTCATACACACCCCCATACACTCATACACTAGCCTTCAACCATCCTTTGAAGACTTGAAGAGCTGCAATCCAAGGCTTGAAGACAATTCTTGAAGACTGAAGGTGAAGATCAAGACAAAGACCAAAGACCGAAGACCGAAGACCGAAGATAGCACGGAGCGCAAAATAAACAAGATACAAGGTAGGTTCTCCATTTAAATTTTCGCACTTCCCCCCTCTCTCTTCTCTCTCCTAACCCACTTGGGTTTTCTCTATTTTAATCCCCCATCTCTTTCCCCCCCCCCCCCCCCCCCCCCCCCTTTCTTTGCATGCTTGAAACAAGGGGATTCCTGGTCCATGTGTAGGATTGGGCTATTGGAGAGTCACCGTGTCGGGGGCTTTCTTCTTGTCTAACCAGAGACCACGTGGGTCCGGCCCCCTTGATTATGTGGTGAAGCCTTAGCCTTATATGTTCATAACCCCAAATTGCATTGTGCATATCATAGTCTTGCATCTTCCAAAGTTCGTTTTCGAACTCGTTTTCAAAACACTTTTCAAACTTGTTTTCAAAATTGCATCAAAATCTCTTTTTTCAAAAACTTGTTTTCAAAACCACAATTCTAGAGTGATTCTAGCCTTTCCATGGCTAGGGTTGCTTTAGGAAAGTGTTACATTAAAAGTGACATTTTGGGTCTATATTTTCAAATCTTATTGTTTTCCAAAATCACTTTCTTAAAGTGGTTCTAGCCTTCTTATGGCTAGAATCGCTTTAGGAAAGTGAGACGTTTTCATACCTTCTAAAAACTTTCTTTTCAAATCTTTTCCTAAAAAATCTCTTTCAACATACTTTCCTAAAACTCTCCTCTCCAAAATTATTTTCAAAAACTCCCTCCCAAATCTATTTTTCAAAGCTTCCTTTTTCAACTCCTTTTCAAAAACTCTTTCTCCTCAAAATTCACCTTCTAAAAACATTCCCTAAATCCACTTTCCTAAAAACTCTCTTTGCAAAAATCTTCCTTATAGAAACTTCCCTCTAGGATTTTTCCTCCCAAAATCTATGTTTCCAAAAACACACTTTCCAAAAACTCCTTCTTTTCAAAAATCTTTCCAAAAAATCTCTTTCCAAATTCACTTTCCAAAAACTCCTCCCTAGGATTTCCCTTCTAGAAAACCTTCGTTTCCAAAAACGCACTTTCCAAAAACTCTTTCCTTAGAGTCCAAGTGAAGCCCTAGAACCCACAATTAGGAAACCTTAATTTTCTTCCCAAAAACATGGTTTTCAAATTTTGCCCCAAACCTAGGTTTCCAAAACCTCTTGTTTTCACATCCAAACGATACACGTTTCCAAAACCTATTTTCTACGTCGAAACTATAATTTTCCAAAACTAGGGTTTCTAGAATCTCCCTTTCCAAATCTTTACCAAATCCAATCTTCCCTTTAGGAAACCAAATCAAATCTCCCCGTTTAGGAAACTAGATCCTATCCTTCGTTATTGGAAACAAAATCAAACCTTCCCTTTTAGAAACAAAATCCAATCCCTTCCCAATCCGAATCTTTCCTAATTCGAATCCTTCCTAAGCTTCTCCTTTCCTAAATCTTAAGTTTCCAAAACTTGAACATAAAAATCTTTCCTAAGTTTTAAAACTCAACTTTCAAATCTTTCCTAATCCAACTCTTTCCTAATTCAACCCCCTTCCCAAATCTTAACTTTCCAAATTCAAGTTTTCAAACTTTTCCTAAACTCAAACATTTTCTAATCTCAAGATTTTCTAAAACTCTAAGACTTTCTAAATCTTAAACTTTCTAAATTTCAAATCTTTCCAAATTCAAAACTTTTTAAATTTGAAACTTTCTCAAGTTAAATCTTTCTAAACCTAAATCTCTCCAAAATTCTAAACTTTCCAAAACTTCAACATCTTTCCAAATCTAAGACTTTTCTAAACTCAAAACTTTCTTAATTCAAACATTTCCTAAACTGAAAACTTTCCTTTTTCAAACCTTTCCCAAAACGAAACTTTCTTATTTTCAAAACTTCCTTGTTTTCAAAACTTTCCAAATTCAAAACTTCCCTTTTTTAAAATATTCCAAAATTCAAAACTTTCTTAACTTGAAACTTTCTAAATTCTAGGCCTTTCTTAAACTAAACTTTTCCTAATTTGAAACATTTCTAAATTCAATACTTTCCTATTTCAAAACCTTTCTTAAAACGAAACATTTCAATTTTGAAAACTTTCCTAAGTTGAAACTTTCTTAAGTTCCAAACTTTCCTAATTCAAAACTTTCCAAAAATGAAACTTTCCTAATTCGAAACTTTCCTAAATCGGACTTTTCCTAATTCGAACATCTCCTAAAATCTAATCTTTCCAAATCTTCCAAGCCGAGTCAAATCTTTTCTAAGTCTCTTCTCTTTCCTAAGTTTAGGTTTTCTTAAACCTTCTCTTTTTCAAAACAAGTCCAAATCTATCTCTTCAAATCAAAGTCCAATCTTCTCAATTTCAATTTCCAATCTCCTCTTCTAATCTCAAATCGAATCCAATTTTCAATTCAATCTCTTTCTTCCAATCCAATCTCTCTCTTCAAGTCAATCTCTTTTCAATTAGACTCCGGTTCGAACTACGACTGACCTGATTCCCCTAAAGGGATACGTAGGCAACCTTCATAGGTGCGGTCACAACACTTTTCAAACTTTCAATTCCACCCTCATGGGTGTGGTTTTCAAAATTTTTTCAAAACTCAAATTCCAATCTATTTTCAAAGTTTCAATTTCAAATTTCTATTTTCAAATCTCTACTTTCAATTTCCAAAACTTTTCAATTTCAAATCTATCCAATTTCAAACCTCTTTCAAATCAAATCAATTTCTTTTCAAATTTATTTCCAAATCTTTTCTCTAACTCTTTCTTATTTTGCACTTACATATCATGCATCATGTTTTTCAAGCATTGTTTTTCAAAATGGATAGGATTGGCCAATAATTAGTTAAAGACTCTCATAGGTGAATCTAGGGTAGATTGACATGTAGGTATCAAAAGGGCGGGGTAGGGTGATAGCTTATTGCGTCTTCCCTACACGTAACCAACCTTCGAACCTAGAATCACTGATTTCAAAGACCAAAGGAGTTATTTTTCTAAAAAGGGCTAAATATTTTTCAAAGGTTGCCAAACAACCTGTTTTCCTAAAAACCCTCTCTTGAAGAGATATTTTCAAAATCTTTTTCCAAAAACCCTAAGTGTAGTCTTCGGATTATTCTTAGTTTTTAGGTGACCTAACTCACCTTAATCAAGTTAGGTGGTGACTCCAAATCTTTTTCAAAAGCCCTTTACTCAAATCAAATTTTCAATTCAAACCTAGTCGCACTCATTCTTTATGAGGGTGAGTTCTAATGGGAGAGTACAGCATTTTTCCCGCTTGTGTGAGTATTCCTTGAGTGCGAAAAATCTGGGTGCGACAAGTTTCTCATTTGAAAGCATTGCTTGAATGGACCCATGTTGAGTTATTTTAGTGTCGAGCATCATAACATGTGATTCTTCTTGAATTTTCCTTTTCTTTAACCTTTTATCTAATGCGGATGCTACCTTTCCTATGTCTAGTTATTGGAATTGATCAAGGAGCTCCATGGCTACTATCCTGTCAGTCCTTTTCTTCTTGGCTGCCTTTCTCTTCTCTTTCTTGGTAAGCTAGTATCCTAGCCTGATGATGGGTTCGACTGATGGTATTTTTATGATCTCGAGCCTTCCTTTGCTAGGATAGAAACCGTTTATTTTAAAGTAATGAGCTATCATCTGCGAATTTCAAGAATACTTCGGCTCCACTTGATCCTACCTCTATATGACAGTGACATATTCAAACGACTTGATGCAGGCAGAGGTCGACTCTGCATTGGATGAGATGGTGTCAGCTTTTTATATGGCAAACTTCTTTTTGACAAAAACAGAGATCAATTTACAGCATATGATGAACTTGATTGTTTGATGAAGGCTAGAAGGGATTGTGCCCGCCGAGGGAATCCTAGGTCGTCCTAATAACAAATTGTAAACAGCCAGAATGTGCAAGACTTGAAGTTTGATTCTAAAGGTTATATGTCCTATTTTGACTGGCATTTCAATTTCTCCCATGGTTTCTCTTTGGGAGCAATCAAAGGCACGGATGACTGTGTTGCTATTGTTCAAATAGGGTTTGTCCATTCCAAACCTTTCCAGAGTGGAATATAGGCAAACATTCATAGCTGATCCATTATCTATTAGTACTTTGGCCATCATTTTTCTCCTTTTTTTCACAGCCACACATAAGGCATGGGTGTGCCTCATTCCATCAGTAGGAATCTCATCATTGGAGAAAATAATGATATTCAGGGCCATGATGAGGCTTACCATGTTATGCAGGTTATCTAGTGTGAAGTTCTCCAGCATATGTGCATCTTTGAGGATCCTCAGCAAAGCATCCTGATGTACCTTAGAGGTGAGTAGCAAGCCTAACATTGAGATATGGTCTGGGGTTTTTCTGAGTTATTCCATGATGTCGTAGTCAATTTTTCCCAAAGGTTTGGTTATTTCTGATATTTCTTGATCTGTTGGTAGGTTAGAACTTTCCCCTTCTTTATTTTTCCCTTTCCTCCTTTCTCCTTTTGCTGCAGTGTAAAGTCGCCCTGACTTGGTCATCCCTCCTATTTTTGCTACGGGCTCTTTAGTGCTTTGGGGCTTGTTAAGGAGATAATTTCATGGGACATTATAGAGATTGGATATTGGCAATTGGGTCATGATAGGAAGAGTTACCTTTGGATGTACGGGTAAAGGGACTACCACAAATGAAGGATTTGTGATGATTGGTAGGGTGGTGGGCATGGTTGGTTTCTTTAGTAGAACCAAGGGCATTAGAGGTTGCATGGCTCCTTGGGTGTTGGCTTAGGGTTCAAATCCAGCCATAGCGACCATAGGTTTAGGTTTGGGCAAATGAGTGAGAATAAGGCAGTAATGAGGAGGATTAAGTAGAGTTTCGATGGTCAGATTCATGTCAGATTGGTGAGGTTATATGATTAGGAAGGTATGGTGTTGGTGTTCTGGCCCTATTAGGACATAAGTCGTCTCTTTCAGAACTATAATCGATGGGCTATGCGAAGTGCCTCTATTAGAGTTATTACTTTCCAGCGGTATACTCTAGTAGAGCTTATAAATCATGGCTTTTACCAGGATGGAAAAGGTTGATCCAGCATCTGTTTTCTTGCCTAGAGAGATGAAATGAAAATAAGAACACGATCCCCAAGTTAGTGTGTGGTATTTAGAGATCTCTATGCAATGCATGTCAAGGGAGGCTAGGCATGATGTATTTGGCTCACTTTTTGGAGATTGGAGGTTTGCCCCTATATGCTGATATCTTACTGTCGATTGAGAATATTCATTCATTAATTCATTCATTCATCTGCAAAAGTAGAAGAGTACATTGAACCTTGAGTTTAAAATAGAAAAAAAAAAAGAAGATGAAGTACATTTTAATAGGGGAAGAGGGAACATTTTCATTGGGACCTTCGCCTATTAACTTTTGCATATGAAATCCTAAACTACTCTTGAGTCTTCGGATTTGCCTTTTTTGAGTTTGATGTTGAAGAGGTCATTGAGAGACCTTGTTATTTGGTTGCTTCTTGTCTTTTTGGCAACCTTATCTCTATGAGCATACAGGGATTGTGGCCCTTCTTTATGGAATGACTTGAAATGTATGCCATGAGTCCTTAAGATTGCATGGGAACCCTTAGGATTTTGGTAGGTTTTATACAATGGAGAGTGAGCTTGGTGCCACTCTCGATAGGTTGATCATATGCACGAAGATGTAATGACTTGAGTTACCTTGGAACTCTTGTCATGAAATGAAGCATTGAATGCATGTATGTATATGCCAAGAGCATAGGGAGAGAGAATGTAATCATAAAGTAAATATGCAAGCATAAGCATTTATACAAGCATTATAACCACATGGATAAATAAGGATAAAGGAAAATAAAGCAATCGCCCTTTCCTTTATGGTTTTAAATTGACGTGCATGTCTTAAATCCAGTAGAGGTTCGGCTATACATGGTTTCTACATGAGCATGAGGTTGAGGGTTTAATAATGCTTCCTAACAAGACTCGGTTCCCTGATTTTCAAACCTAGGCCCACTCCCCAAGGTGGTACCATTATCGGTTGGTGATCCAAGCGGGGGAACCATCAAGTGGCCATAGGCTAAGAAACTGACACAACATCTGCCCACAACTAATATATATACCGTTGCCCCTTCTAACTAGAAGGGACGTAACTAGGTAATGAGTGCAAATATACAAATGTATATGCATGTGCAATATGTGTGTGAAATTTAAAAAATGGAGGAAATGACTCAACAACTCTCATTCATCTTGTCCATCCCATCATATTTATTCATGACATACATAGCAGTTAATATAACATAAAAAATAAAATGTGAACAAGGGTCCACCTACAAAAAGTTAGTACTTGGATGAAAAACTTAATGCAAGATAATATGATTAAACATAAATTGAATGCAAGCGATGGCATGTTTTTAAAAATGGCTTTAAAAAGTTTGATTTTGAAAATTTTGAAGTGGATAGAATACAACAAATTAATTGAAGATTGTAGATGAGTGAAGGATAAAAAGACATGATAATGGTTTAAACCTCTAAGCATCCCCAGCAAAGCCGCCAGCTGTCCCACCTCGATTTTTCGTACTTGAGAAATACAAGTAAGAAAAGTACAGTACTCTCTCATTAGAACTCATCTTTCTAAAAGGACGAATGCGACTTGGTTTGAATTGAAAATTGATTTGAATAAGAGTTTTTAGAAAAGATTTAGAGTCACCACCTAACTTTGTTAAGATGAGTTAGGTCACCTAAAATTAAGTGCAATCTGAAGATTAAATTTAAAAAGGTTTTTGGAATACGTCCTCAAGAGAGGGTTTTTAAGAAAACAGGTTGTTTGGAAACCTTTGGAAAGATTTAAGCCCTTTTTTAAAATAACTCTGTTTTGATGTTTGAAAACAGTAATTCTAGGTTTGGAGGTTGGTTACGTATAGGGAATATGCACTAGGCTATCAGCCTATCTCGCCGATGCAATACCTACATGTCTTTTCACCCTTGGTGCACTCATTTATAATCTCCGATTAACAAATGTCCAATACTATCAACTTTAAAAAGAATTTTAGAAAAAGGTTTGATATGATGCATGACATGCAAGTAAAAGAAAATGGTTTGATTTTGAAAATAGATTTGAAGAAAAAAATTCAAAATTTGAAAAAGGTTATGGAAATTGAAAACTTGAAAAAGGTTGTGACCGCACCCATAAGGGTTGCCTATGTATCCTTTTGTTGGGAATCAGGTATGTCGTAGTTTAGACTCGGGGTCGGATTGAAAATAAACACTTTAAGGTAGTGTTTGATTTGAAAAGATACTTTGTGGTCTTTGGACTTGAAAATGGTTTAATTTGAACTTTGATTAGAAAATTTTAAATTGAATTTGATTTGAAATTGGCTTTAACTTGAAATTCAACTTTGATTTGAAACAGAACTTGGAATTGACTTGGATTTGAAATTGAACATGAAATTGACTTTGGACTTGATTTGAAAAGATTGAGTTGAACTTTAAAATCACCCTAACTTGAATTTGAGTTTGAAAATCATCTTGTTTTAGACTTGAACTTAGAGAAGAGTTTTTGAAAAGAGTTAAAACTCTTTAACTTTAAGATTAGGGTTCAACTAGGGTTTGGCCTCCTAGGGTCTATGCAACTTAGGGTTGAAACATGCACTTGAAATAGAAATGTCAAATTTTAGAAAGTTGAATTTTAGGAGAGTTTTGGATTAGAAAAAATCTAAATTAGAAAAGTTCTATTTTAGAAAAGTTCCAAATTAGAAAAGTTTCATTTTAGAAAAGTTTCAAAATAAGAAAGTTTCATTTTAAGAAAGATTTGATTTTGGAAAGTTTTGAATTTAGAAATTAGGAAAGGTTTGAAAGTTTGAAATTAGGAAAGACTAGAATTATGAAAGATTCGATTTCTATTTCCTGAAGTTGAAGATTGGATCTTATTTCTAAAAATAGATGATTTGATTTTATTTTCGAAACTGGAGGATTTGATTTGACATGGAATTAGACAGGTTGAGTTTTGAAAATCTTATATTTGGAAATCTATGATTCGAGGCAAAATAGGAAGTCATGATTTTAAGAAAGGAATTAGGATTTTCTAATCATGGATTCTAGGGTTTTAACTTGGACTTCAAGAAAATAGTTTTTGGAAAGTAGACCTTTGAAAGGAGTTTTTTAGGAATTGGATTTGTAAAAACTATTTGGAAAGGTCTAAATGTAGACTTTTGAAAATCTTTTGAATATCTCACTTTCCTAAAACGATTCTAACCATGAAAAGACTAGAACCATTCTAAGGTTGTGATTTTGACAACAACTAGGGTTTGAAATATGGACCATAATGATTACATTAAACGTAACACTTTCCTTAAACAACCCTAACCATGGAATGGCTAGAATCATTTTAAGATTATGGTTTTGATAAAAAAAAATTTAGGATTTGGATCCAAAGTTTGGACCTTGATAGTCACATTAAATATGCCACTTTCCTAAAACAACTCTAATCATAGAATGTCTAGAATCATCTTAAGAGTGTGATTTTGAAAACAAATTTAAAAAAAGAAAATTTTGAATACAAGTTTTGAAAGAGAACTTTAATGCAAGCCTGAAAACAACTTTGAAAGTAATTTTGAATGGATGTATGACTATGATACGCACAATGCAATAAGGGCGTGTGAACATATAAGGTTAGGCTTCACCATATAATCAAGGGGGCCAAACCCACACCGTTTTAGGTTGAATTTGAAGAAAGGCCCCAGCACGGTGACCTTCAACAATTCTTCTTAGGCATAAACTGAGAAGTCCCTTGTTTCAAGCATGTACGAAGAGAAGGTAGAAGTTGGGGATTAAAATAGAAGAAAACCCAAGTGAGTTAGAAGAGAGAAGTGAGAGAGGGATTATATAAACGAAATCGAAAACCTACCTTGTCTTCTTCTTGCTTTGATTGCTTTGTTTTTTTCACTTTACTTGAACTTTGAGATTTTTGAAGATGCAATACTTGATCTTCAATAGATGCTTGGAGGCTTGTATTTGAGTGTATAAGTTGTAGAATGACTAGGGTTTGAGTGTATGGAGGCTAGGGTTTAAAAGAGCTTCAGAGGATTATGGTTTTAAGAGAATTCAAGCTCTGTTTTTAGAGAGACAGAGTTTCTGGATTGAGTTTGCCGACCCAGAATACGCAGGGGGAGGGTTTGTATTTATAGACAAATTGAACAGGAATTGGCACCTGCTGTAGTGGTGCTAATGCAATTTTAAGCTTGCACCAGGCCATTTATTGGCTTGTAATGGTGCCAGCCACTTAAGCAAGTTTGAAGGCAGCAAGAAACGTATCTTTTAACTCGTGGCTACTATGCACAAGATTTAGGCGCCTGTCCTAGTGACTATTATGCAATTTTTGGCTTGGCTCCACTAGGAGTGACTTCGAAAAGTCTAGTAATGATCCGAAAGGTTTCGGGTAACCAGATTTGGCCGAAAATAGACGGGAACCCTTAAAAGAGTGTCCTGTACGTAATAGGCTTGAGAAATAATATCAGAATAGTAAAAAAAGTGGACCATCCCACTTGGGGCAAAATAGTCATTTGAACTAAAGAAACACTTATAAGAAGTCTTGAAGGATGGAAACACTAGGAAGAGTGGTCTGAGAGATTACCGATTGATACCCAGAGTCGGTGTGGTTAGAGAGGGTAACTGGCCCTCCAGCAGTAAATCGGTCATTTTGCACTAGGCTTATCGGAATAGATTTGGAATAGTCCAAAAGGTATTTGAAGGTTGGGAATGCTATTGGAAGTATCCTTGGACGGTAACCAATTTGACACCCAAAGCCGATGTCATTCCCGGAAGTGATCAGATGCCAAGGGGTAAAATGGTCATTTTGACCGGATGGTCTCAGAATTGATCCAAAATTGACTTAAAGACACTTGAACATGCCAGATTACCTTTGGGACATCTTGGAAATGTAGACTTACCATTTTAAGGCCTTGGGTACTTTCCCGAGAAGCGTTCTGAAAGGGCCCAAGGGGCAGTTTGGTTATTTTTTACTACAATGGGCTAGCAAGTACTAGTGTTGACCCAAGTTTTGATTGTCTCTGCCACTGTAATGGTGTGTGATGAGTTGGTTTTCAAAGGTATCCCGTCCTTCGGTAAACATACCACAACAGACTGTAATACCAATAATTTTTAATTGACTACATTACATCCTTAATTACAACTGGGTAATTACCTTCTAGGTAGCAAGGATAATATTTCAGTTAAACCCAACCCTAAAATGGCGCACACCATTGGCCAAACCCCTCCCTCCGGCTAGACCACACCACACTAAACCGAACCATTAGTAAACCAAGCAAGCCAACCGTTTTCTTTAAATTGGTTTGATTGGGTTGCTTGTAATATGATGCATCCATTTTAAATTAATCAGCTAATGACACTTGTCAGTGTGGGCATTAGTTTAGAGTAATTTAGTCATTGCTAGCATTAGACTCAATTTGTAAGTCACGCCCATCTCACCCCCACTATAACACTATTCACCCTCTCATCACTTATGGGAGGCATGAAGAAATACCTGCCATGTAGATCAGAAGGATAGAGAGAGCGAGAGAGAGAGAGAAAGAGAGAGAGAGAGAGAGAAGCCGAGAGGGAGGAGGAGACTGTCTATTCAATTGTGATGGATTGTTTTTCCATCAAACTCCCTACTGCATCTCATATTTGACGTATGTCATGCAAGGCCAGTCGTGGGGGGGGGGGGGGGGGGGGGGGGGGGAGAGTGTGTGTGTGTGTGAGTGAGTGAGAGACCGAATGAGAGGTGTCTCTCATCCACGATGTCGCAGCTAACTCACCCAGGAAACTCCACTTACAAGCACCCACTCCACCCTTATATAAATGGCCAGGCCTTCACCTTCTTCCCTTCATTTTGATTGAAGAGAAAGGAAAGATATAGAGAGAAAGTGAGAAGCCATAGGAAGAAACCGGAAAGAGAGAGAGAGTTTAGCCTCAAACCAGTCGAAGTACGGTAAGGCAACCGTTTCCTCCTCCCTTCATCTTCCAAAACCCACAGGAATTACGAGCCCAGCCCAGCCATAATGCTAGAGAAAACTAGAAAGAGAGAGAGAGAGAGAGGATTACATCGACGAAGAATACTGACGGCTAACCCATGACCAAAGGCCTGTCACAGGAACCTGAGATTCCTCCTAGAACTCCGGGAGGCCTAGAGAGGTCTTAGCTCTCTGTGTATGTGCCAGAATGGCCCTGGAATGGCAGTTTCGCCAAAAAATTAAGGAACAACGCCAACTCCGGCCACCAACAACCATTGTCGACCAGATCACTTGGCGTCGATTCATCTTTGGGTCAGGAACAAAACTCAAGAGGGACTGAAGGTCAGAAAATGAGGGGAAGAGGGCCAAAATAGCAGTTGTAGGTCTGAACCATTAAGGTTCTGCCATGCAGTGGCTATTTCGGCTCTGTCCGGCCATCTTTGGCCACCATTGGTTGAGCTCTAGCCATGGGTGTGAAGCCTAGGACCTCAACAACACTTGGAGCTCACATGCATGGCCAAAAAGATCAGCGGTTGGCCGAAAATCAAGCACAACCACCCCTAGCGGCGATGGGAGGCAGAAGAAGGCTGTGCCTTCCTCCCCCACGCGTGACTGGTGGTGCCTGTGGGCGCGTCCCACTACCAATGGCTCTGAAATTTTTATGGCATGTTTTTCATGCTAAATATAAATTACCCTCCAAGGTTCAAACCATTAGGACTTCCTTGTGAATTACCATGAATTTATTTTAGTGTTTGGCATGAAAATTCATAGAAAATGAAAGAGAAACGAAAATATTTTGAAAATTTATCAAACAATCCCTCAAAATACAGGGAACATAAAATGGGAGAGTAACCTTAGTAGCGACCCCGAATAAAATTTCCAGAATAGCTTCTATTTCGAGCCACTAGGCAAAATTTTGTTCCTACCTAGAAGATGTACCACCCAAGAAGAGGATACTGACCATTCCTGATTACTTTGGATATTATTATAACTAGTACCGCCCTACTAATAGTCTAACTTGCTTAGTAGAGACATATATGGAAAATAGATATCTAAAGACTAAAAGAATATTCTTGTGATATGAACAGAAAACATTTGAAGGACTGGATCAATCTTCTGTACACATAGTAGCAGGATAGGAAACTGTGTATTCTCTAAGATACATGCTCATTTTCTTCTCTATTAAATGTTCGGTTAAATGAATACTTGATTAAGTTCCTTTCTATCCAAAGCTTAGTTTTAATGCTGAATTTTATATTCTGCTTTATATATTGCATACGTTGCAAAAGTGCATTTTATGTATGTTCGCATCCCTGAGGAGGAATATAGGTGGAACAACCGGATAAATGAAAGAACTCTGGGTTTATATCATGGGTGATTGCTGATCAACTGGTATTGGGGCTACCACGAATCAGTATTCATTGACTTGATATGGGCTAGATATTCATAGGTGGGTTGTCACTAAACTTGAAGAGAAAGAGTGTCAAGGGTAGGCCCACTAGGCTTGATGATGCCCTCGACAGGACATACCTGCAGGATCCTAGTGAAGATAAAAAGAAATGGATACATATGCATGTTATGGCATTACTTTACTGTATTGCATTTTAAACTTGTGTGTTATGGAAGTCATAGAATTCCTACTGGGCTTTGCAGCTCACTCCTATCTTATGAGGCAACTTTTCATGAATTGAGGCATCAACTGGTTTCCGAGGAAATGAATAGGGAGAATAAATTTCACAGCTCCTACAGAACTTTAGTTTTGTTTTGGTTTTTGGGTTGTAAAGATAATAAAGTGGTGGAATCAGCTGTAATAATAATGTTTGTATGATGTCATACTCACTTTGGAACTATGTATATGAAGAACATCTAACTAATAACCCCTTGTCTCAATCTAGAGATTGTAGTGGGCCGTGACAAAAGTTGGTATTTGAGCCCGGTTTTAGGTCCTTTGGGAGTTAACATTATTATCTGTCAAACCCCTTAAGTCATATCAATTATAGATTGTCAATTGAGTGCTAACCTTAACTCTCTTGTGCAGATGAATCTATCTGTATGGGATGACGTACTCATGCATTAGCTAGAAGTTGAAAGTGATATGAGAGCTAACCGTAGGACTGTAACATGTAACCATGCTAAAGCATTTATTCGTGCTGATTATGGGGGTCGCTTAGAGATGGGGGGACCTTCCTAGAAATTTACAAGACTCTGTTGTATGACATCGAGTGGCATGTTTTTAAAGGAGTAGCTCAGAAGTTTTCTAAGATCATGAGGAGCCCTGCTGAGCACCAACAATTGATACTCAGTATGTAGTTGTTTGGAAAACTACCACTTCTAGAAGGACAAGGATAGCCTGCTCCATCCTCACCCCACCCATCTATGCAGGGACAACAGACTACCCCGCCTACGGCACTACCTCCTAGTTATCACCCACCATCGCCCGAATATCATCCCTTAACTCCTGAAGTGTCTATGACTGACCTGACCCTGATAGTCAATCCTATCGTACCTGACACATCTGGCACCCCAATAATAGACGTGTCGGACAGTGAGAAAGACCTGGATAAGGATGTGAGCATGGGACCCGTTAAGGCAAGAAATGAAGTAGGGAAGAAATACTGGTGGTTGGTTTAGAACTCTAAGTATGTACTACATATATTTGTATTAGTCTGTTTGGTTATGTCTCTTCCTTTGTATTTTGACCCCTGTAAACCGGAGGAATAGATCGAATGGTGCTATATAATTTTGCTATTTGTACCTAGCACTTATATACTCGTCTTTTCTATGAATAGATAGCACTTGTGTACTGGTCATTTCTATCAAGAGATATTACTGGACATTTAGTCTACATGACAATGTTTTGTACAACAGTAAAAATTTAACTAAGAGTTATACTAATTTTAGATGGCAAGGACAAGAACCGGAGTAGGATCGAGTGGGAGCGACGAAACCCCAAGCAACACTCAATGGAACCAAATTTTGCAAAGTCTTTAGACTATGACCAATTTGCTGTAACAGCAGCAAACAGACCAAGCACCACTTGCCCCTCCTCAACGACCATCAATAGTAACTCCTAAACTGCCACAAGTAATCCCAACAACAACACCCACATTAAATCTAGAGGAAAGAAAGATAAAACTTGTTCATGAGTTTCAAAAGCAAAACCCTCCATAATTTTTTGAAGCACCAGATCCCCTAATAGCAGAAAGATAGCTTAAGTAGACCCACAAGGTGTTAGATATTGTAGGAACACCCACAGAATATCAGGTGGAATTTGCAACTTGCCACCTTCAAGGAGAGGTAGATTTTTGGTTGGATTCCGTCAAACTAACAAGAAATGCAAAAAATTTGCCATGGGCAAAGTTTGTGACCATTTTCCATAACCATTATTTTTGGGAAATAGTGAAGGACACCAAGATGGAAGAATTTGTACAATTTCAGTAAAACAATATGACGGTAGGTTAGTATGTGGCTAAGTTCTTGGAATTATCATGATTTGCCCCAGATTTCATATCTACTGAAGAAAGAAAGGCACGAAAATTTCTTAAAGAATTAAGACTTGCAATTCGATCATGAGTAGTAGCTTTTACGGGCCAGTAATTCACTGAAGTGATAGATCGAGTTATGCTCATAGAACAGGAGTTAGATGGTTTACAAGTCTCAAGCTAGAAGGAACTCAATAGAACCTCAAGCGGTTCTCCTAGTTTTAACAACTTTAGACACCCGAACACGCGATATCAGCCCTATTCCCCAAGAGCTGGGGTAAATCCTCAAGGAACACCGGATGACAGACCAATCTATTACAACTGTCATCAAAAAGGACATTTGAGATGGAACTGCCCTCATGCCATGAGGAATGGAAGTAGTAATACCAATCAGGTACCACCACAGATACAATCAACTCGGAGTTTCCCAACAAACTCCACATCAACGTCCCAACAAACCACTGCAGGGTGACCAGCGACCATCTCAATCAACTCTTACCGAATGAATCAAGGGGGAGTAAGAAAAGGGAAACGGGCTAGTCAGATTTATGCACCTCGAATGTTCGCCCTCCCTGTGACCGAAGGAAATTGTGAGACCTCCAATACTGTGATTGAAAGTATGATATCACTTTACAATTCATGGGTTACCATATTGTTTGACTCAAGAGCTACGTACTCGTTTATCTCTAAGAAATGCAAAGACCATCTAAATGTACCTACTACACTGTTAACTATACCACTGAGTATCTAGACTCCTACCAACGTGATAGTAATGGTATAAATAGGATACCCGTCTAGTGTTTTACGGGTAGGCACTTATGAATTTACAGTGGATTTGGTTCAAATAAACACAGAAGGATTTGATTTAATATTAGGAATGGATTGGTTAGCAAAGAACAAAGCAATCATGGATTGTAGTCAGAAGACTTTAACTTTGTGGCGCCCAAGTAAAGATGAGGTGCGTTTCTCTGAGGGGAAGGATACAAACATGGTACAACCCATGGTAACTCTCCGTGACTGACAGGAGCTTACAGAAGGTTGTTTTTGTTTCCTTAGTATGTTAAAGGAAGAGGGTGAGAGCCAAACTGAGACAAAGCATATACCAATAGTAAACGAGTTCCCTGATGTATTTCCAGTAGACCTACTTGGATTACCCCCAAATCGGGAAATAGAATTCGTAATTGAATTATACCCCGGTGGATGGCCCTGGTGGATGTAAGCACCCCATTTTTGCCCGCTTGGCAATATCCAGTCCGTCCAGACTTGTATTCAAGTCAATATGGACATATTCTAGTTCAAATCAGTTTTCTAGAGATAATCCAGTCAATTGATCGTTTCGCAGGCTCATTATGCCCAATACAGGCAAAATGACCAAAGTGCCCTTAGGGCACTATCCGGTCCAATTCTAGTGAGCACATCTTCTCGAAGACGGTAAGTCCCCTTTTCAATCCAATTCCAGTCTAATTCCAATTCCAATTAAATTCGGCACGCCTTTTGAGAAAGTTAATTCCTCGAGGCTGTAAGCCCATCTTGTCTGGCACGTTTTATAAGAGAACTCTTTGAAATGGTAAGTTCCTTCAAACCCGTCGACCGGGACGAGACCCAGAGTCCCCTAGATGGTAAAACGGTCCACCTTTGGCACCTACTAGCCCGCCAATGAAGAAATGTCTGATTCGGCATGCCTTTCGAGAAAGTTGATTGTTCAAGTGCTAAGTCCACCTAGCAGCTTCCCGAGATTAGGCAGTCTTTGGAATGATCGCAACCGTCAGAGTGACAAAAACACTCATAAACAGGTCAACATTGGGAATTGCCAACAAACCCCTATGTAACGGGACCACCGTCAGAGTGACAAAAACACTTAAAACCCAAGTCAACACCAGTGCCTGCTAGCCCACTCTAGTGAAAAATGACCAAACTACCCCTAGGGCCATTTTCGGCATGTTTCTTGAGAAAGTACCTAAGTCTTCAGAACGATAAGTCCACCCTTCCAAGATTATCTTAAAGACAATCCGGCATGATTAGGTGCCTACTAGCCCTCCGAACTTAGATCACTGTTTTCAAAGACCAAAATGTAGTTATTTTCAAAAAGGGCTTAAATCTTTCCAAAGGTTGCCAAACAACCTATTTTCTTAAAAACCCTCTCTTGAGGAAGTATTTTCAAAATAGTTTTCAAAACTCGTAAGTGTAGTCTTCAGATTGTGCTTAGTTTTGGGTGACCTAACTCACCTTAATCAAGTTAGGTGACGACTCCAAATGTTTTCTAAAAGCCCTATTCAAATCAATTCAAACCTAGTCGCACTCGTCCTTCTAGGAGGATAAGTTCTAACGAGAGAGTACAATATTTGTCCACTTATGTGTGTATTTCTCGAGTGTGAAAAATTTGGACGCAACAATAGAACTTAAGGAATTGAAAATATATTTGGATGAATTATTAGGAAAATGGGTATATTTGCCCTAGCACTTCACCATTGGGAGCACCGGTGTTATTTGTGAAAAAGAAAGATGGAATTCTCAGATTATGTATAAACTATAAGGAGTTAAATAAGGTGACTATTAAGAATAGATATCCACTTTCGTGAATCAATGACTTGTTCGATCAACTCAGAGGAGCAACGTACTTTTCTAAGATTGATTTAACCGTCAGTTGAGGGTAAGGGAGTCTAACATCCCCAAGATTGCCTTCAGAACCTATTACAGACATTTTGAATTTGTAGTAATGCCCTTTGGTTTGAGTAATGCACCTGTTGCCTTCATGAACATGATGAACAAAGTGTTTCGAGACCAATTAGATTGTTTTGTAATTGTCTTTATCGATGACATCCTTATATACTCTTCGGATGAGCAAACCCATAAGGAACACCTATGAATCACTTTGCAAATCTTAAGGAAAACATTAACTTTATGCTAAACAAAGCAAGTGTGCCTTTTGGATGAAAGAAGTGAAATTCTTAGGGCATGTAGTATCAAAAGAGGGAATAGCAATAGACCCTACGAAGATAGAAGCAGTAGTGGATTAGAAGAGACCTTCTACTGTCCCCTAAATTTAAAGTTTTCTAGGGTTAGCAGGGTATGACCGAAGGTTCGTGGAAGGATTCTCTAAGATAGCAAGCCCTCTTGCACACCTAACTAGAAAAGGAGTGAGATTTTTGTGGATGCAAAAATGCGAGGAAGCATTTCAACAATTAAAGGGAAAATTGACCACAGCCCCCATATTTACTCTCCTAGTTAATAGAAAGCCTTATGTGATATATATTGATGCCTCCCATCGAGGGTTGGGATGTGTTCTGATGCAAGAAAGGAAGGTTGTAGCCTATGGATCAAGGCAACTCAAAAAACATGAGGAAAATGATCTTGCTCATGATTTAGAAATGGTCATAGTAATCTTTGCCTTCAAAATTTGGAGATGTTATCTGTATGGAAAAAAGTTCGAGTAATTTGCCGATCACAAGAGTCTTAAATATATCACCACTGAAAAAGATTTGAATTTAAGGCAAAGAAGGTGGGTAGAATACATGGAGGATTATGATTTCACCTTACCATATCACCTAGGTAAGGCCAATATTGTGGCAGATGCCTTAAGTAGAAAGAACCAAGGACATATAAGTAGCATTGTATTAGAAAAATGGAACGCTATCCAATTGTTAGAATCTTATGAAGAATCAGGGAATAGAGGGGAAGTACTATGTGGTCTCCAAATCCATTCCCAAACATTAGAGGAAGTTAAACAAGACTGACAAGGGAGTTCGAAAGTACAAGAGATAAAGGAGAAAGTAAGAAAAAGAACAATTGACCCAGAATGGACCATTGGTGAGAAGTGTGAACTTTGGTATAAGGGAAGGTACTTTGTAGTAAATAAGGACGAGTTGAAACAAAAGATACTATCAGAAGCACACCATTCTAAATTTACCATCCACCCAAGAAACACCAAGATGTATCAGGACCTTAGGCGATAATATTATTGGAAAGGAATGAAGAAAGATGTTGCAAAGTTTGTGGCACATTGTCTCACCTGTCAGTAGGTAAAAGTAGAGCATCAATGCCTGGGTGGATTATTGCAACCGTTGCCAATCGCAAAATGGAAGTGGGAACATATCACCATGGATTTCATCACAGGACTACCAATGACTCGACAAAGATATGATATGATTTGGGTCATCGTGAACCGACTGACAAAAACCGCACGCTTCTTACCTATAAAGTTGACCGACAATCTAAGTACCTTAAGTGAATTATATGTGAAAGAAGTGTTTCAATTGCACAGAATACCTAGGACTATTGTGTTAGATCGAGATCCTAGATTTGCCTCGCAATTCTGGTAAAGCTTGCAAAAGCCCTAGGAACCCAAATATGCATGAGTACAGCATATCACCCCCAGACTGATGGCCAATCTGAGAGAACCATCCAAATATTAGAAGATATGCTCAGCGCATGTGTCTTAGACTTCCAAGGAACCTAGAGTAATTATCTACCACTGGCAGAGTTTGCCTATAACAATAGTTATCAAGCTAGTATGGAAATGGCCCCGTTTCAAGCAATATATGGGCGACCTTGTCGAGCACCAAATTGTTGGTTAGAACTTAGAGACAAATTCTTGTATAGGCCAGAGATCATTCAAGAAACCAAAAAAAAAAAAAGTAAAAACAATATAGGAACAGCTTAAGACTGCTCAAAGCCGACAAAAGAGTTACGCAGATCAGCGTAGGCGGCCCTTGGAGTTCCAGGTTGGTGACTGGGTAATTTTAAGGGTAATTTCACATAAAGGTGTGATGAGATTTGGCAAAAAGAGAAAACTTGCGCCATGATTCATTGGACCTTTCCGTATCTTAGAAAGAATCAAGCAAGTAGCATATCGATTGGAGTTACCCTTAGAATTGAATCAAATACACAAATGTATTTCATGTGTCTATGTTGAAGCAATATCACTCTGACCCTACTCATATAATTCAATGGAAAACTATTAAGGTATAGCCTGATCACTCCTATAACGAAGGGCCCATAGAGATAGTGGATCATCAGATAAAAGTCTTGAGACACAAAGAAATTTCTCTAGTTAAGGTAATTTGGCAACATCATGGGACAGAAGAAGCCACGTGGGAAGCACAAATAGATATGAGGACCAGGTACCCTCACCTGTTCGAGATTAATTTCGCGGACGAAATTTTCTAAAGGAGGTGAGACTGTAATACTAGTAATTTTTAATTGACTATATTACATCCCTAATTACAACTAGGTAATTACCTTCTAGGTGCAAGGATAATATTTCAATTAAAACTAGCCCTAAAATGGCCCACACCACTGGCCAAACCCCTCCCTCCAGCTGAACCACACCCCACCAAACCGAACCGTCAGTAAACCAAGCAAGCCAACCATTATCTTTAAATTGGATTGATAGAGTTGCTTGTAATATGATGCATCCATTTTAAATTAATTAGCTAATGACACTTGTTAGTGTGTGCATTACTATAGAGTAATTTAGTCATTGCTAGCATTAGACTCGGTTTGCAAGTCACGCCCATCTCACCCCCACTATAACACTATTCACCCTCTCATCACTTCTGGGTGGCATGAAGAAATACCTGCCATGCAAGGCCACTTAGTGGCTGATCAGAAAGAGAGAAAGAGAGAGAGAGAGACCGAATGAGAGGTGTCTCTCATCCACGACGCCACAGCCAACTCACCCACGAAACTCCATATACAAGCACCCACTCCACCCTTATATAGATGGCCAGGCCTTCACCTTCTTCCCTTCATTCCGATTGAAGAGAAAGGAAAGATATAGAGAGAAAGTAAGAAGCCATAGGAAGAAATGGGAAAGGGAGAGAGAGCTCAACCTCAAACCAGTTGAAGTACGGTAAGGCAACCTTTTCCTCCTCCTTTTATCTTCCAAAACCCATTGGAATCACGAGCCCAGGCCAGCCGTAATGCCAAAAAAAAACTAGAAAGAGAGAGAAAGGTTTACACCGACAAAGAATAGTGACGGCCAACCCAAGAGTTGAGCCCTATCACAGGGACCTGAGATTCCTCCTAGACCTCCAGGAGTCCTAGAGAGGTCTCAACTGTCTGTGCATGTGCCGGAATGGACCTAGAATGGAAGTTTCGCCAAAAACTCGAGGAACAACACCAAGTTCAGCCACCAACAACCATTGCTGACCAGATCACTTGGTTAGGAACAAAACTCAAGAGGGCCAAAATAGCAATTGTAGGTCTGAACCATTAAGGTTCCGCCATGTAGTGGCTATTTCGGCTCTGTCCGGCCATCTCTGACCACTGTTGGTCGAGCTCTAGCCATGGGTGTAAAACCCAGGACCTTAAAAACACTTAGAGCTCACATGCATGGCCAAGAAGACCAGCAGCTGGCCGAAAATCGAGCACAACCACCCCCAGCCGTGATGGGAAGAAGAAGAAGGTCGTGCCTTCCTCCCCCATGCGCGGCTGGTGGCGCCTGTGGGCGCGTCCCACTGCCAATAGCTCTGAAATTTTTATGGAATGTTTTTCATGCTAAATATAAATTACCCTCCAAGGTTCAGACCATTAGGACTTCCTTGTAAATTACCATGAATTTATTTCAGTGTTTGGCATGAAAATTCACAGAAAATGAAAGAGAAATGAAAATATTCTAAACATTTATTGAAAAATCCCTAAAAATACAGGGAACATAAAAATGGGAGAGTAGCCTTAGTAGCTACCCCTAATAAAATTTCTAGAATATCTTCTATTACGAGCCACCAGGTAAAATTTTGTTCCTACCAGGGAGTTGTACCACCCAAGAAGAGGATACTGACCATTCCTGATTACTTTAGATATTATTATAACTAGTACCACCCTACTAATAGTCTAACATGCTTAATAGAGACATATATGGAAAATAAATATCGAAAGACTAAAAGAATATTATTGTGACATGAACAGAAAACATTTGAAGGACCCTACCTTTTTTTTTCTCTTTCCCTGCCCCTATGTTATGGCTTTCAACCCATTGTGGGTGGTGATCATCGGGCTGGTTATATGATGGAAATATGACCGGCTCAAGGGGGTTTTGCATGGGTTCAGTTTAACCGTATGGTAAAGGAATTGAGGGCCTCTCTTTATTTTGATCATTGTCATCATTACTCTATCAGTGTTTCTAATTACACAAAGTAGTGCTTTATCAGGCTTGAGTCGATGGGTGTTGGAAAAACTTCCATGTCTGTCTTTGCTAGGATCAATGACTTCAAGTTTTCATTGTTGGGAGTGAACTTTGTTTCTAACTTTCTACTAGGTTGGAGATGTCTTTTTGGTGACGAAGTCTCCTGTCAAGGTTTGATTTTTCTGCTGAAGGATCTGGAGATGGGTCTTTGATTGTACTCGACATAGTAGATGGTGTGTTGTTCTCTAGGAGGTAGGGCTGCTTATACCGCTTCTGTGATTTTGAGTTTCCCCGAGGATTTAGAGAGAGGGGGTTCCTTCTTTAACCAGTAGAACTGCCTTATTGCAGTAGATCAATGAGGGTGGTGTTACCCCAATTGAGACTCTGACTGGGACTTTATGAAAGGGTAATTGCTTGTGCCAATCTTTGTGATTTTCTTGACATTTGTATTCTGTTAACTCAATGGCCCCCTTTGTTTGTAGATGGTTGGATATTAAGTTGTTGTAATTGATTTTGAATTTCTATTATCATGTGTTGTTTTAGGTTCCTGGCGCTATTTGTGACAATCTGTAGAGGATATCTAAGGAGTCTTTAGGGTCAAAAGATGCCAGCCTTCGGGATACCTTGCAAGTTTCATTTTTCTGAAAAAAAATATATTTTAGCATGACAGAGAAAGCATTTCATGATCAAGAGTCCTCTATTTTAGATTAGCCTGTTATACACTTGATATTTATATGACATTTCGACAAGCTAAAATCAAGGGTTCCTCCCATAGGCTTTACTAAGGCCTTCAGGGTCTGGGAATATGATGGATGGTCCAGTCGGCCAACTTCTTGTTCAATGCTATTAGATTGGCAAGACATTAAGGAGAGTGAGCCAGTACAAGATAAGGTATGGATTTCAGTCGATGACTAGGGACAGAATGATGTTTTTTTTTTAAAGAGGACCACCCTGTAGCTATTCCCTTAGTCCTTTCTCAGGTTGGTACCTTTTGCTGCTAAGGTAGTTGGTGACCATTTTTTCTAACTGTCAAGTGACTGGAGGGTTTTGTCGGGTCGATGCATGGATGATGATTGTCATGATATGGTGTGGAGGTTACTGCTTGAGAGGTAATACTTTGTTGATGAGCGGTCAATCCCTTGTGCTCTTCAATGGGCTTATCCTTGCAAGAGTTATGGACTGGATGGGACTACAAAGGGATTCCATAGCTTAGGTTGTGCTCTTGGGCCTAGAAAAAGAAAAAGAAAAGCGAATGAAATTAGCATGTGGAGTTGAAAACCTTATGCAATGCATGTCCTATGGAGGTCCCTTCTTCGCAGGAATCTAGGCATGATATTGAGTCCATTTTAGCGGTGGGGTATTGCCGTTGTATGCAATATAATACCTCTTTGGCATGGGCCAGTCGATGCTTCTTTATTTGGGCAATCCCGTCTCTATGGACTGAAAGAGATTCGGGCCTCTATTAAGATATGGTTCTATGCATGCCATGAATCCTTAGGAGCTTGGGTAGGTTCAATTAATATGAGATCAGATTGTTCCTTTCTCTCTACAGCTAATAAAAATGCACTGACTTGAGTTTCTTGGAAATCGTGTCTTCAGAATAGATATTGATGCATGAGCATGATAGTAGTGAATATGTGCACAACATAATGACAATAGATAAACGGTTTAGAACACCACCTTTTCTGTCTTTGCTTCATCTTTGGTTTTCTTGGTACTTGAAAGATGAGGGGGAGGACAGATGACATAAAATAAATAAGAAGTTAGTGCCTTGGTTTGAAAGTTTATATGTAATGCATGCCCTATAGGTGCCCCTGCTTTGAGAGGGGGACTAAGCATGCTGTGTTTGCTCACTTGTGGAGATAGGGGGTTGCCCTTGTATACAATACCATACCTGTGCCTATAACATACATTCATTTATAAATCCATTCAATCAAAGGAAATAGAAAAAGCAATTTTATTTATTTTGAGATAGAAAGCTCAAATTACATAGATTGGGAAAAAGGAACATTTTCCATGGGACTTTCCACCTATCTACCTAGACTACTTTGCGAGTCTTCGGTTTTGCCTTATTGATATTAGGAGGTCGTTGAATGACCTTGTCTCTGGATTGCCCCTTGTCTTGTGGCAACCTTATCTCCATGAGCGAGAGGGATTGGGCCCCTCTTATGAAATGATTCTTGCATGCCATGACCCTTAGAGTTTAGTACCCTTAGGAATTGGGTAGACTTATGATTTGAGATTGTCTCATGGGCCATTCTCTTAGAGGTTGATCATATGCATGGAGTGTAAGTGGCTTGAGTTACTTTGGAACTCTTGCCTTGGGATGATTACGTATGAATGGGCAGATTAATAACATGAATGACAAGATATTGATAACAAGGCATTTATGTATGTTAGCATAATAATAGGAATAAAAAAATTGAAAAGCGGTCGCTCTTTCTTCATTGGTTTTTGAAAAACACATGCCTTAAACCGGGCAGAAGTTTGGCTATACATAGGTGCTATATAAACATGAGGCTGAGGGCTACTAATGCTTCTTCAAAAGCTCACCTCCTAGATCTTCAAACCTAGGCCCACTCCCCAGGGTGGTGCCATTATAGGTTGGTGATCCAAGTAGGGAAACTATCTAAAGACTGTTGGTTAGGTGACATATCTGCCTACCACCAACAGTCAATGTACTATTCTCTCTTTTAACTAGAAAGTAGTAACTAGGGTAAATATTCCATGAAAATGCATATGCAAGTGTGTGTGTGAGTTTGGAAATTGGAGGAAAGAACCCAACAACTCCCATACATCCTATCATACATAGCATTTATGGCAGTTTATGAACATAAATTAAAATTTGAACAAGGGTCCACTTACAAAATAAATGCAAAGAGTTAGTACTTTTTTAGGAACTCAAATGCAAAATAAAGTATGATGTTGTGAACAATGCAAGAGCATGTACTAAATGCAATGTTTGACTTTTTACAAAACAAAGACCATTTTTGAAAATTTTAGAATTTTGAAAAGTTTAGAAAGTGGATATAACTAAACAAGGTAACTGGTGAATTTAAGGTGAGTAAAGGTGACTGGACATGACATAGGCCTAACCCTCTAATTGTCTCCAGTGGAGTCGCCAAGTTGTCGTGCCCCATTTTCGGATGCCGGGCCCATTCTCCCTCTTTTTCTTGCCTCGGGTGTGGGAATTTGGTATGATGCTCTCTCATTAGAACTCGTCCTCCTAAAAGGACGCATGTGACGGGGTTTGAATTTTTGAAATGGGATTGAGTAGGGCTTTTTTGAAAAGGTTTTTGGAGTCGCCACCTAACATATTTAAAGATGTGCTAGGTCATCTACACCAAGTCAAATTTGAGGGTTAAACTTGGGTTTTGGAAAAGGTTTTGAAAAATGTCCTCATGAGAAGGTTTTAGAAGGTAAGGTTGTTCGACAACCCTAAAAACATTGGAAAGCCCTTTTGAAAAATGACTCTGGTTTTGATTTTTGAAATAGAAATTCTTAAGTCCAGGGGTTGGTTACGTGTAGGGAAGATGTCCTAAGACTATTACCCTACCCTGCCCTTACGGTACCTATATATCTAATCACCTTTTACTCATCTAATTACGACTCACCGGTTACCTATGTTTAATGCTATCCTCTTAAAAAACTTTTGAAAAACAGAATTGAAAAAGAGTTTGAAAGAGCGAGTGAAGTTTGAAAAATGGAATTGAGAATTTAAAAAGGGTTGTGACCGCACCCCATGAAGGGTTGCCTACGTACCTCCTTAAAAATGATCAGGTCAATCGTAGTTTGAACAAGAGTCCGAAAGAATTGAAATTTTGAAATGGGTTCTTATTTTTAGAAATTTTCTTTTTTAGGAAAGTTTGAGTTTGAAAACATTTCCCTTTCAGGAAATGATTGGACTTAGAAAATGCTTCCTTTTCAGGAAGATTGGACTTTTGAAATGGTTCCTTTTCAAAAGATTGGAATTTTAAAATGTTTCCTTTTCAAGAATATTTGAATTTTGAAATGTTTCCTTTTTAGGAAGATTTGACTTGAAAATGTTTCTTTTTCAGGAAAGGATAGATTTGAAAATGTTTCCTTTTTAGGAAGATTTGATTTGGAAGTGTTTCCTTCTTAGAAAGGTTAGACTTGGAAATGTTTCCTTTTCAAGAAGATTGAGATTTAAAAAGATTTGATTGGATTGTAAAAGATTTGAGTTGATTTGAAAAGATTGGGTTTTGGAAATGTTTCATTTTCAGGAATATTTGATTTTTGAAATGTTTCTTTTTCAAAAAGATTTGAGATTTGAAAAGATTGGATTTGATTTAATTTTGAAAGAGGTAAGTTTGGATTGTTTTCAAAATGGAAGGAGTTGATTTGGGTTTTAAATTTGGAAGGTCTGAAAAAGGAGTGATTTGAGTGATTTGAAATGGAAAGGTTTGATTTGAAAATGGAAGTATTTCAAGTTGGCAAAAAACGGGGCTTTCCTAGGATTGGACTTCTAGGACTTAACAAACATGAGTTTTGGAAATGATTTGAAAATCGAGTCTTTTGAAAACATGTTTTAAGCTCCGAAACCCTAACTTGGATTGTAGACATCTAAATGAATATCGCACTTTGCCTAAAGCCATTCTAGCCATTGAAAGGCTAGAATCGCTTTAGGCTTATGATTTTGAAAAACAATAGAGGCATGAGGCCAAAAATGTAGACCTTTCGGGTCTTTTTTAATGTCACACATTTCTCGAAACTACCTTGATCATAAAAAGACTAGGATCATTCTGAGAACGGGTTTTTTGAAAAGAAGGAAATGTAGGCTAATGGGAGCCATTTAAAATGTCACACTTTTTAGAAAAACTCTAACCGTGAGAGGGTTAGGATCCACCTAGAATTGTGGTTTTGAGACAACTCTGAAAAATGGTTTTAAGGGTAAAGACATGATGAGAATGCAAATGCAAGTTGACGATAGTAACGGCATGAAACATACAAGGTTTAGGTATCACCACATTGCAAGAGGGCCCTAAGGCCATGCCGTGAAGCAAGTGAGGGCTAAGAAGAGAGTCCCAATTGGTAATCTCCTCTTGTTCACTCTTGACATGGACTTAACATCCTCTTATTTTTAAGCAAGCAAGAAAGGGGGGTATAGAAATAGGGGATTAAACAAGAGAAGAACCCAAGTGGGTTCGGAGGGAGAAGAGAAAGTGGGAGAGTACAAAAAAGTAAAAAGGGAATTACTTTGTCTCATTGCTTATTTTCTTTGGTAGAGGCTCGGGCCTTTGACTTGGGAAGGTTTCGAGAGCTTTCGGGCAGCGAGGCGAGCCTTCGATGGAGCTTGGATGCTAGGTCTTCTAGAGTTCAAACTTCAGACTCGGGTAGTGGGACTTCGAGAGAGAGAGATAAGGCTCTGGGAGCTGTCTGGAATGGAGGGGGAGAGTTTTTGGAAGATTTTTTTGACCCAAAACAGAGAGGGTGGAGGTTTGTATTTATAGTGTAAAAATGGCAGAGTGGTGCGCCACTCTTAGTGGTGTAGGGCCTATTTTTGGCCGTACACCACTATGAGTGACACAGGAAGGTTTAATGCAGGCTTGAAAAAAGGTTGGACACGTGGCTGGTCGATTCGTAACTGATTCTGAGGGGTATAGTGGTGCACTGCTAAAGAAAGGTCATGCTTCACTCGAAGTGGAGCAAGGAGGTTTTGGTTCGAAAAAGGAAGGTGTTGGATGGTGGGGTCTAACTAGAAATAGAAGGGAATACACTGGAAAGTGTCCTGGAGGTTGGCGGTTTGATTCCTAGAGCCGATATGATTAAAGAGCGTGACTAGATGACGGTCACCTCATCCCGGGAGTTTTAGGGTGGACCAAGATTGACAAGTATTGATTAGATTGACCAGAGTTGACTGCGGTTTACCAGAGTTGATTGGAGTTGACCAGAGTTGACTAGGTGTTTCCGGTTTGATACCTTGAGCCGGTGTGGTTTCCTAGGGCATTTGGATGCCTAGGGGTAAAACAGTCATTTTAATTGGGGAACCTTCGGGAAAGTACTGGGGTTGACTGGATGACACTAGACATACCAGACCATCTAGGGATGGCTCTAGGAGGTAGTCTTACCGTTCTGAGGACTTTATACTTTCTTAAGGAACGTGTCAGGCCCGCTGGGGGCAAAGTGGTCATTTTTCACCAAGACGGGCTAGCTAGCGTTGGTGTTGACCGATCTGGATTTGCTCTAGAATTTTGTCCAAGGAATTGGTACTTTCTCGGTGGATAAGCTTGAAAGAGTCATACCGCCTTAAGGGATAAACTTTCTCGAAGGTCGTGCCAAACTGGAATGGTCTTCTGTTATTGAGAAATTTGTGCTTTCTTAAAGAATGTGTTGGGCTTGGACGGTCTTCCGTTCTTTAGGGGTTTGTGCTTTCTTAAAGAATGTACCGGATTAGCGGACATTCTACATTGGCAGGCTAACAGGCGCTAGAAGTGAACTGCTCTTCCATCTTGGGGACTTAGGTACTTTCCGGAGATGAGTGTGAAAGGGGCTTTGCTGATCTAAGGAATAAACCTTCTTGGTGATTGTGCCGTGCTCAATTGAATGGTGTTACCGTTAATGAGGGATCAACTTTCTCGAATGATGGGACAACTGGATTTGACTTTGGATTCGAATGGACTTATCTCCTTATGGAAGACGTGTCGGTCTAGATTGGACTGATTAATGTAACATGGGCATTTTGGTCATTTTGCCTCTAGTGGGCCTAGAGGGCCCGCGAAGTGGTTGACAAATTGGATTGGATCTAGGAAGCCAGTTTGGACTTAAGTATACTTGTGTTGATTTGGAGGTGCTTCTGGTCTGGCCGAAGATCGCCAAGTGGCCAAAATGGGGTGCTAACAGTTGGTATCTAATCTTTTACCATGGGTGAATTTTAGCACCTAATTTTACATGTTTTGATGACTGTTCCCTAAGGATCGACTCCGGGCTTATCGAATTTTATTTACTATTTCACCACACCTGCACTTGGGTGTTAATAGATTGTCATATCCTGAGCATAGTCAAGTATTTTGATGTCGTTATAGGGGAACGGCTTTAATAAAATCATGCAAAAAAATAAAAAATTCAAAAATTCAAAATGAAAATAAAAAAATTCTAGAATTATAATAAAAAATAAATTTTGATAATTAAAAAAAATAATACTTTTGTGGATTTTAGGACAATTGATTGCTTCTCTACCTGGACGAAAGAATTGGAAGGTGTATACCAACTGATTAGTGGTCTGTACTCACTTATTACTTTGTTCCATTGCTAACTTGTATAGTTGTATATATTTAGTTCTTTTACTTTTTTATTTTATTTATTTATTTTGTGGTTAACTTCTTTGGTTGGCATACTCGCCTATTGTTGGACGATACCAGTCAAGTTGTTTACCATATGTTCTATTTCTATTTTTCGTCTAACCCATCTAACTCATCTAACTTACTATTTTTATTTTTCCTCTAACCCATCTAACTCATCTAACTTACTAACTATTTAACATTTATTTTATTTGGGTGATAACCAAGGTTGATTACCATGCTAACATTTTGTTTTCTGCACTTTATTTCAGATCGTTTTTCTTTTTCTTTGTGGTTTAGCTTTTCAGTTGATTCACCACCTATTTAGGTCGGTGTCGCTCGATATGGTGACCATATAGCTTCATATGTATAATATATTATTATTATTATTATTATTTGATAATTGTAGATAACCTTATTTTGAGCTGATTCATCGCCTATTTAGGTCGGCACCGCTAACTAAGGTTACTATAACGTTGTCACTACCCTGTCTAACATTATTTTCATTGTTGTTTTTGTGTGCAGGTATTTTCTTTTTTCTCTTTTTATTTTCCTTTTAGCTTTTTTTTTTCAAATTAATGTTTCGGGAAGGGTTAATTTATGTCTTCATAAGGTACGTACACTTTTATGAAATACTTTATTGGGGATGTGCATGGATGATTGGTGAGCGTTGACTCTTCTAGTTATCTTTCTCCCATCTTCCGTACTCTTTCCCCATTTAGGACTTTTATTCTGAACATCGAATTAGTTCACCAAGATACTAGTTCTATTCCAATCGCAGAAGAATTTGTTCAGCAACCACTTGTGAATCCCAACCCGCCAAATCCAAATAATATACCTGAAGGTGGGAGTGTACATGGCGATCCTCTCCATAGATCTCTTAGGGATTGTCTGAAACCCGCTAAGCAATCGCCTATCTCTTATACCATTATTCTTGTGCATCAGACTATAATTAATTTAAAGCCAGGAATGATCCAACTGTTGAATCCATTCCATTGTTTTGATTCTAAAAAACAATATCAGCACATAAAAGATTTCAAGGACGTATGCTTTATGTTCCTCAATAATTCTTATCCAAGTGAAGTTGTACTTTTGAAACTCTTCCTGTTTTCTCTCAAAGACAAGGCCAATACATGGTTTAATTCATTGAGGCCTAGGTGTATTCATTATTAGCAAGATCTTCAAACAGAATTCTTGAAAAAATTCATCCTTACGCATAAAACTGAGGCGATTCGTCGCCAAATACCTCAATTTGCCCCTGTGTCTAGTGAATCGTTTTTCAAATGTTGGGAAAGATTTAAAGATTTATTGAGTGCTTGCCCACATCATGATTTCACCAATTGGCATATCATAATTACTTTTTATTCATTATTGACTTCGCAACTAAAGCAATTCATTGAGTCTATGTGCGCAAGGACTTTATATGACAAAGACCCATCTTAAGCGTATGATTTCTTTGATTACTTAGCGAATTTAGCTAGAGATTAGTCACAACTGGGACCCACAATCATGAGTCTAAGCCTAGGGTAACATTTCAGCTTAATCAAGTGGATAATCTGAATGCTAGAATAGCTACACTTACTCAAAAGTTAGAAGCCAAGTAAAGGCAATGTTATGAATAGTGAGTCTCCTAGAGAACAGATTTGTTTAATGTGTGATCCAATGGAACATGAAACTATTGCATGTCCAAGCCAATGCAGTTGGCCAATATCGGAGTACATATAGTGACCAACAAGTTGGGGAGAACCCTTTATCGAACATATATAACCCTGGATGGCAAAATCATCCAAACTTTGGGTGGAGAAAGAGGGTCATTCGAATTCTCAAGCATTCCAAGAAGGACATCAAAACCCTCAACCTTTTCAATCCTAACCTGTTCAAGCTCAACAATCCATGCCTTTCCAACCTCAACCTAATACATATCAACCCCCTTATAGGAGACCTTTAGAAGATAATGTTCATTAAATGATAAATGATATGAGAGGAGTCAATAATAGGGTGGATATGCAGGACAAAGTGTTAGACCAACAGACTAGGATGTTGGAGGACATAGCAAAGCAAATGTCTAACTTGACACAAGCTTTGACTCAATAAGTGTCAGAGACATTTTTATCTCAACTGCAACTAAATCCAAGTCCTACAAAGCAAGTAAACATCACCGAAGTACGGACTAATAGTCAATCTAGTTATGAATAAGTCCAATCCATCACAATCCTGAGGAGTGGGAAAATCATTGATAAAACCATTCCACCTAGAAAGGAAACTCTTAAGGTTAGTAATGAAGGAAATAGAGATGCAAGAGTGCAAGAAAGAGAAAAAGATGAGAGTGAGGACGAAAAAAAGAAAGTTGAATACCAGTTTTAGAGCCAACTAGAGCATTTGAAGATGAGGGCATTGATGTTTTAAAATATGCCCCATTTCCTTATAGATTGGTCAAACCAAAACATGAGCTTTTGAATTATGAAATTTATGAAGTGTTTAAGCAAGTCAAGGTTAACATTCTAATTTTAGATGCCATTAAGCAAATTCCCCCATATGCCACATTCTTGAAGGACTTGTGTACTGTGAAAAGAAGGTTGCATGTCAAGAAAACTGCCTTCATGAATGAGAGCCAAAATGAGATTTTGCAATGTAAGTCCCCACCGAAATCTAAGGACCCCACCTATCCTAATATTTCATGTACAATAGGGGAAGTAAGATAGATCGAGCCTTTCTTGATCCAAGTGCAAGTGTCAATCTACTTCCTTATTCGGTTTATCAACAATTAGGATTAGATGAGTTGTGCCCTACACGTGTTACCTTACAACTAACTGACATATCTATTAAAGTTCCCAAGGATATTGTGGAGGATGTTCCCATTCAAGTAGATAAGTTTTACTATCTAGTGGATTTCATTGTGTTAGATACACAATAGATTGAGAGCATTAGTGCTCATTCCCAAATTCCTATTATCTTAGGACGACCATTCCTAGACACGTGTAATGCTGTAATCCATTGTAAGAATGGGCTATTAAAGTTGTGATTTGGAAATATGACTGTTGAGATGAATATTTTTTTAGTTGGAAAACAACCGGCAGAGTATGAGGACATTAGAGAAGTAGACTACATTGAGTCTATTATGCATGAGTACTTTGAGAGTGATTTTTTTGAGGATCCTATTGAAAAAGCTCTTGTTTTGAGCAAGACACATGACCAGTTAGATTGTAACCATGTCAAGTCTAGGCACACAATTCCTAGAAGGATAGAGAGAGAATAATGTATGCAAATGGGTCACTGGATCCCATCATTTGAGCCTCTAATTTCTTGTATCATAAAGCCTGTTTCTTCTGAAAAAAAAGTACCCACTTCAAAAAGAAAACATTCACCATCTATATTGAAGTATGTATTCCTTGGTGAAGGTGAGTCTTATCCTGTTGTTATATCCTCTATCGTATTTGAAGGCTAAGAGAAGAGCTTTATGAAAGTGCTAAAGAATCATAGAAAATCCTTAAGTTGGACCATTGTAGACCTTCACAGTAGTAGTTCTCTTGTATACACACATCACATATATTTTGAGGAAGAGTCTAAACCGGTGTGTCAAATGCGAAGGCATTTAAATCCCAAAATGAAAGAAGTTGTGAGAGAAGATGTACTGAAGCTTCTCGACACATGTATCATATACCCTATCTCTGATTCAAAGTGGGTTAGTCCAACCCAAGTTGCTCCTAAGAAATCCAGTGTCATGGTAATTCAAATTGAGAAAAATGAACTAGTGCCCACTAGGATTTAAACTGGGTGGTGCATGTGTATTGACTACCGTCGACTGAATGTTGTTACTAGAAAAGACCACTTCCTACTCCTATTCTTGGACCAAGTCTTAGAATAGGTGGCAGGACGAGCCTTTTACTGTTTTCTGGAGAGGTACTCTGGATACAATCAAATTGAAATTGCCTTAGAAGATCAAGATAAAATGACTTTCACCTGTCCGTTTGGTATTTATATTTACAAAAGAATGCCCTTTGGCTTGTGCAATGCACCGGCCACCTTTCAAAGGTGCATGATGAGTATCTTTAATGATATGGTTTAGAGATTCTTGGAGGTTTTCATGGATGATTTTCTATGTATGGAGATACCGATGAGAGTTATTTGGAACACTTCTAGAAGGTGTTAGAACGATGTGAGGAGAGTAACCTTGTCCTAAATTGGGAAAGTGTCACTTCATGGTGACACAAGGTATAGTGCTTTAGCACATCGTGTCTAGCAAGTGGATTGAGGTAGATAAAGCCAAAGTTGAACTGATCTAGAAATTACTTACTCCAAGAACTATGAAAGACATTCGATCTTTCCTTGGGCATGCTAGTTTATACTGGCGATTCATAGCAGGATTTAGTGTCATATCTTGTCCAATGTGCCATCTTTTGTCAAAAGATGTTTCATTTGAATGGATATTTGAATGCCAAGAAGCTTTTGACAAGCTTCAAGAGTTGTTGACAACTACACCTATCATTCGGTCACTTAATTGATCATCACCTTTCGAGTTGACGTATGATGCTAGTAATTATGCTATAGAAGTAGTTTTGGGGCAGAGAGTGGACAAGAAACCCTATCTTATCTATTATGCAAGCAAAACCTTGAATAAAGCCCAATTGAACTATATCACAACTGAAAAGGAACTCCTTGTTGTTGTGTTTTCATTAGATAAGTTTTGATCATACTTAATTGGGTCATTAGTCATTATCTATGTTGATCATTCTATGCTAAAGTACTTGCTTACTAAGGCTGATGTAAAGTCATGCCTCATCCATTGGATTCTTTTCTTACAAGAGTTCGATATTGAAATTTGAGACAAGAAAATGGTAGAGAATATTGTTGCTGACCATTTGTGATGGCTCCCTACTGATGGAGAAGAAAAAGATACTCTCCCTATCATTGAGTATTTTTTTGATGAGCATCTTTTCCAAATGCAAGGACTTTTTCAAGCAATTATTCCATGGTTCACTGATATAGCCAACTTTTTGGCTACTGGTAAGATACCGTCACACTGGCTTTACTTAGATAAACGAAAATTCTTTAGAAATGTGAGGTATTTCTTATGGGATGATTCGTACTTGTTCACGTATTGTCTTAATTAGATAATTCATTGGTGTATCCCTAACAATGAATTTTAATATGTCATGGAGTTTTGTCACTCCTATGCTTGTGGTGGGCACTTTAGTTCGAAAAAGATAGTTGCAAAGATTCTGCAATCTGGCATATATTGGCCCACAATGTTTCGTGATGTTCACACTTTTTGCACATTCTGTGATAGGTTTTAATGACTAGGAAGTCTGACTAGAAGGCACATGATGCCCCTCAACCTCATTCTTACTCTTGAGATATTTGATTGTTAGGGTATTAATTTCATGAAACCGTTCCCTGGTTCATTTGGATTCCTTTACATTCTTGTGGGTGTTGACTATGTGTCTAAATGGGTAGAGGTTGTTGCTTCCCATACCAATGATCATTGCGTTGTGGTCAAGTTCTTAAAGGAGAATATATTTTCTCACTTTAATATGCCTCGTGTTGTAATTAGTGATGGTGGCACTTACTTTTGTAATAAACCCGTTGGAATGTTAATGCGAAAGTTTAGGGTCGTTCACAAAGTTAGTACACCTTATCATCCTCAAACTAGTGGCCAAGTTGAGTTAGCTAACCAAGAGATTAACCAGATTCTTGGGAAAACTATTAATCCTAACCATAAGGACTGGTCTTTAAGGTTAGTGGATACTATAGGCTTCTAGAACTGCTTACAAAACTATATTAGGTGCTTCTCCTTACAGGCTTGTGTATGGGAAACCATGTCACCTTTCAGTGGAAATTGAACATAAAACCTATTGGGCCATTTGCTAATTTAATGAGAACATACTAGGCTGGCCAAACTAGGAAACTACAACTGAATTTGAGGAACTCCAAAATGATGCCTATAAGAATGCAAAGGTCTCTAAGCCCAAGATGAAAACATTCCATGACCAACACATCTTTATTAAGACTTTTCATGTTGGTAAAAAAGTATTCCTTTACAATTTTCAGTTACACTTGTCTCTGGGCAATTGAAGAGTAAGTGGTCTGGACCTTATCTGGTGAGAGATGTGTCACTACACGGAGCGGTAAAAATTGAGAATTCCAGCAATTGGAATGTTTTTAAAGTCAATGGGTAAAGACTGAAGCCCTAGTTGGAGAACTTCGTAAGTTCGATTGAAAATGTGGATCTTATGGATCCACTATTATTTGAGTAGAAGCAACACCCAATCAGTTTGTACAGGTAGTTTAGTCTATATATTTGGTTGGGTAGCTAGTTTATCTTTAGTTGGAGGGAAAGGATATTTCTTCCCGTAAGTTCGATTGCTCAAAGTTTAGTATTTTTACATAATTGTATAGTTTTATCCTTACAAAAGTGTAGATTATTCACTAAGTGAGTTTTAAAGCCAATCACACCTATTGAAATTTTTACATTTACTCTTGATGAATTTCTTTCACTTCACTCTTTCAATAGCTCCATTATATTTGTATTTGACTCAATTGTTTGAATTGCTACTGTAATTGAATATGTTGAATTTTTAGAACTTTGAGCTGTTGTGCACTTTTAAAAATGAATTGAGGCCATCTTTGATCTTTTGAGCCATAGATTTCTTTGTTGACATAATTCCATTGGAACCATCTTTAAGTCTATTTCACAGATCTCTTGCTACATATATCATTGCTAAAGTTTTGTGCCTAAATACGAAACACAAGTATCTTCACTTATGCATGTTGAATTGAGAAATGAGGTGATCTATTTGTAATAGAAAATAATAATAATAATAATTTAGCAATGAAGGAAAGAAAATAAAAAAAAAACAAAGGAAAAAGGGAAGTACAAAAAACAAAAGAAGAAAAAAATCCTATTAAATCAAATGAAATAGGAAAATTGAAGGTATGTATTCATTGATCAATTCATGCCTTGATCACATATGTTTTGAACCTTTTATCCTTTCTTTCTCCCTACCTTAAACCTCGTGGCCAAGTTATAACCTGAACAAAGTTCTCGAGGATTTGATGTGTACATTGCTTGTTCATTCACTTCGTAGAGAATTCACTTATCAGTTGCTTGTATGATTTTAATATTGAGTATTCTTTCATGGAGTTATGCCAAGTCGTCTCTCACTTTATATATTTACATTTATATATTTACATCATTTCTTTATGGTTGTCTCTTTTAATTTTACATTACATTTACTCGTTTACATGGAGATCCAGTGTAAGATGCCTAAATTATTTTCTTCTGAGAGCATATCCAGTGAGGTTAAATCAAAGCTTAAATGATATATTTGTGGTTTTATATTTTAATACTTTTTTTTTAGTTATGTAATGATCATGTACATACAAAAACTTCTCATATATTGTTTTAAGACATTATTTTGCTTGTATATTAACGAGTAGGATCTATAGAATATGCATGTGTTGTGATACATGTAATATTTTTTTCCTTATTATCCTCACTTGTAGATCACATTTTGATATTTGTGGGTACCATCACTGGAAACCCTCACGAAACACCACTCGTCTATGAGGAGTAACCTAGGGTTTTAAAGGCCTATTACATATTCTAAATGTATTCATGATCCCTACAAAAGTGGAACCTATCTTTTAAAGTGTGTTTATTGTTTTTTTAGGGACTAGCAAAACCTTAGTTGGGGGGTATGATTGTACTCTAAAAAGTATAATCAAAGCCCCTAATTGTAAGCTATTGTTAGTAATATTTACATATTAGTTATTATTTTAATATAAAATTAGTTTTCTTTTACGTTTTGTTTTCTGTGCAGATTTAAAGTTAAGATCGACTAAAATGAAGCCAACGGGCACACAAATATTCTTTCAAGTATGATATTATATATATGTGTGTGTGTGTGTGTGTGTGTGTAATATTATATTATATATTGTGCAAGTGTCCAGGTGATGGACAGATAGAATGCACAATGCAAAAGCAAATGGTGAATGAATAATATAAAAGCAAGTGAAAAGAATGGGTGAATCTTATAATATATTATGTGTATGCGTGGGTGTGAGTGGTGTACTCTATATATGTACATATTATATGTATGTATGGGTGTGTGCAATGTGGTATATATATTATATACATATGTATTATAATGTGAGTGCACATATATGTATATATAATATGATAGTTTAATATATTAGTCAAATTGATAGATTGATTGAATCAAAAGGAAATGCTTGGCAAAGTATTGATCAGGAGTGATTAAATAAATAAAAAAAAGAAAAGGAGTCCACCCCACACCATACACCATTGTCGGCCATGACAATGACTAAAGAAAAAAATAAAATATTTTATTTCATTTCATGCAGGACCAATTCTCTTAGTTATAAAAGAAGAAGGACAGGTGGAGAAGAGGGCAGAGAGAGAGAAAGAGAATAGAGGGAAGAGAGCTGAGGCAAAGGCCAGTAGAAAGCTCAATTGCTTCATTTTTCTGTTTTAATTTTCAGGTATAGATTTTCAGTTAGTTTGTTAGTGCTTTTCAGTAAATTAATTTTTCCTTTCAGTCTTTTCTTTACCGTTATTCTACTGTAATAAACATTTTTATTTATGAAATTATTTTTCAAGTTGTGTCTTGTCTTTACAATGCTTTGAGCAGCTAATTTTATTCTTGAAGCCAATTGTGAAGATCATATGAGAATCTTGAAATATCAATGAAGGTAATTGAGTCTTCATTGTTTTATCTTTAAAATCTTTCAATTCTTGGTAATAAAATTCTAAATTTTTGAGAAAACTTAAATTCTTGACTAAGTTTGGTAATTTTTATGCACAAATCCTAGTTTGGTATAGTTATTGCATAAATCAATGGTATGAATCTATGTATTTAATTTTATTATTCTAGATTTAATTATTATTAAATTTTTGTTCTAGTAACTTAATCTTTCTAATCAAAGGCTCAAGACGAAGCAAATGATTTGAGTTACAAAACTTCTGTTGGAATTTCAAGTGAATCAGGTAATCGGATCAATTGGATCTAAGACTATTTTATTTAATTTAATTAAAGTCTCATTCTACAGCCATCAATCCTAAAAAATTAAACTATTTTGCTTTGGTTACCATTTTCTGCAATAATTGTCCAATTCTCATCGGTACTCTTTAAGGTAAAATTCAAACATGTTGGCTTAGGTTCTAACTAAAGTCATTATAACACTACAATGTCTAGTATGACTTAGTTGATATCTAATCTTTTACCATGGGTGAATTTTAACAACTAACTTTGCATGTTTTGATAACTGTTTCCTGTATATCGACTCCAGTCTTACTTGATTTTATTTACTGCTTCGCCGCACCTGCACTTGGGTGCTAATAAATTGCTATATCCTGAACGTAGTCAATCACGTTTTTAAGTAGTCAACTATGATCAATTCGAGCTTGAGTAGAAATAATAAAACTTGAAATTTTTCTTAGGATAAATAATTAGATTTATAAATAATTGAACCATGTAGCAAAGATACTCAACCCTTTTCCATTCTTCGCAAGGAACAATTGCAATACTTTCAAATGAACATCAAGCTGCAATTAAGCTTTATGTTTTTGCAAAAATAGTGTCATATATCCATCACTCATGTACCGTTATAGATAATGCATTTATATCCAACTCATAATCACAACATAGCCACAAGGTCATGTTACCTTCCTCCAAGGATGGTGATGGTACTAGTAGTACCATTACTAACCCAGCCATCTCGTGGCCTAATTAAGATAGCATGTCAGCCGTTAGGAGCCCATCGTGGCCCCCATGACTATTATAGTATAGTGTTTGGAATTGACTATTTAAGTTGGAAGTAGATGTTTTTTGTCTTTACTATTTTTTTAAATTAAAAATTAATTTTATTTTTATGGTAGTTATGTAAGACTTGAAAGAACATAACAATACAAAGAAATTAAAATTTAGTGGAAAAAAGTTGCTCAAGAAGAAAAGCTACTTCACAAGGGCTTAAATAAGTTGTTTACCATAGAAGAAAATCAACTCATATTAAGTTTGTAATTACCATTGAATTTAAGAGATTGCTACAATAGGAATATTGCTTGGACTTAAAAGGAGACGATACCAGTATATATGCATTCATATTTTTAGGAGGTAATTTAAGTTCGTTAGAACATAATTATTTACATAATGAACTTAAAATTTGAAAATTATTTACGTATTCATGTTTGCTTAGGGTTGTTATGAATTATTATATGAAATTGAAGTATCATGGGGAAGGAAATCCTTTAAGTGTGATGCAATGGATGTTGAGGGGCTATCAAGAGGGTTGCCAAGGTCGTGGGAATTAGAATTTTTTAGCTCAGAATCAAAGGTGAAAGAAAATAACTTCATTCTAATGGTAGGAACTATGAGTAAAAGCTTTGGATGTGTTGTTGTGATGAGGACAACGCTGTTCCATAGCTAAAGTTACTAGCCCTAAGATCAAAATGGGATTTGCTTTGGTGTGTAGGAAGGGATTTTGTAAGTTTATGTAATTGGCTAAATTTCATGACAAGTCAAGTTTGATGTAATTTGGGGAATTAGAATATCAATTACAAGCATTAGGAAAGGATTTGAAGCTTATTCATGCAAGCTCGTGCTAAGAGAGACATGTTGATTGCGCTCCAAAACTGCAAGACTTTATCTTGTGCTTTGTTATCCTTAGTTTAGGATTGTAGATACCTCTGTAGTTATATTATAGTACTAATTAATTTTATATTGATTTCTATAGAAAATGGAGCTGAAAAGGCTGCTAAAAGCATAGATCACTGTCGCAGTCATTCAAACGTTAGTTGCAGCAGAGAGAGAAGCTCGCATAAGTTTTGCCGTTTAAACGATGATTAGAGATTCAGAGAGTTGTTTCAGACCTGCATTGGTCGTCCGGATGCCATTCGAACAACCAATGAATGATTTCCCAAATTTCAGATCTCGTCGTTTGGACACTGAACATTGTACTAGAGTGGTAGTTCGGACGATAACCCAGTCCAGCTTCGAACGTTGTTGTTTTCTTTTTGGTTTAGGACTCTAGATTACCATATAAATACTTGTAATTATCCCCAGAGGAGGGGAGTTCATTTTTTGAGTACTTTGAAGGAGGTTTTGAAGGCTTGTAAATGTTTTCTTTCAACCTTTATGAATTTATCAATAATTTCAATCTTGAATTCAAACATGTTCTTCAGAGTGATAGGTCACTAAACATAACCTTGGGTTCAATTATGATGGATACTTGATGCAACCTTGGTGAATCATTAAGATTATATGGTATTGAATGTTTAAATCTTTTGTTAAAATGAAAGTTGTTGATTCTCTATAATCTTGATCTATTGAAAATAAGAGGTTTTTTTTATTATGTTCTTGAGTTATATTACACAAACTGGGGTTTGGGATTATAGTTACTTGAATCAATGGTATGAATCCTTGAAGCAAGATATTGTGAAATAAGGTTCGAGAATCAAGGGCTTAGGATCTAAAGCTTCATTTTTTGAATCAAAGGTTATGACAAAGCCAATGGTTTAAGTTATAAAACAGAATCTTAATGAGACACTAAGGGCATTGACATCCGGATCAATTGACTCCAAGCTTTCAATTTGTCAATCACAAGTCTAGTTTATATTTCTGTTCAGTTGATAATCTTTTCTCAACTCATCAATTTTTTGTTTACTTTCACTTTACTTTGGTAGGTTTATTAGTTTTCTTGTAGATGAATCATTATTTTTACCTACTAGTTTGATTCAATTCAGGTCCCTAAGGATCGATCTAGGACTTTACCAAGTTATTACTACATCACAACCACACATTGGCAGATATCAATCACACTATTTTAGAGTGATAAGTTTTTGGCGCCATTGCTAGGAACACTGAAAGACATAACTTGGTAAGCAAGCAATCTTGAAATTGCAAGAAGATAAATAAATACTTTGCAAAAACATAGAGAGAGCAAGGAAAGTATCGACTAAAGCCGTTGGTAACTTCGCATATCTCTTGTAGTTGTGTGCATGTTAGATTTAGATTCTTCTTTTCTTTTCTTTTTTACGTGTTTTTAAGATATTTGCATTTGACTCATTTATTTTATTTCTAGGAAGGAGGGGGATATGGAGGAGACTAGGATTTTTGTGATACGTGTTTATTGGTGGTTTTCCTTTTACATAAGAGTGGAGGGAAGGAAAAAGACTTCAAAAGTCTATGTGAATTGGTGGATATTTATGCGGAGATTGGAGGGTTTGGAAGGATGAAAAATTGGTGGAAGGGAACTTTGTGGATTTTCTTATTGATTGGGACGTTGCATTGTCTCTTATGTATGCATTGCATATGTATGTAATCGTAGTTTAGATATATTCACAATCGTCTTGTTAGAATCAATTCTTTGTAGAAGCTTCTACCTGGTTACCTGACCCCATCACCCACACGATTTATACTAACTGATTTACTACACTTCCCCTTAGTCGTAGATTTAAGGCCTATTCCAATGGCTAACATCCACGATGATGCGAATCCACATGACCCTGCCAACAATGATAATGTTGAGAGAGTAACTTAGGAGACATAGAAGCTCTAATCCGAACTATGTGGGATTACATGAATCCTATAAGGCAAACACCTACATCATGTATAATACTCCCGACACACCAAGCTACAATGAATCTTAAGCCAAGAATGTTACAAGCGTTACCCACTTTCTATGGTTTAGACTCGGAGAGGCCATACATTTTCATTAAGGATTTTGAGGATGTATGCTCAATATTTCAAGATAACTCATGTCTTAGGGAAGTTTGACTTTTAAAACTGTTTCCTTTCACTCTTAAAGACAAGGCTAATATATGATTCAGTTCATTGAGGCTTATGTCTATCCATTATTGGAACATATTGCAAGGGGAATTTTTGAAAAAAAATTTCCCTAAGAGTCGAACTAAGGCGATACGTCGTGCCATTTCACAATTTGTTCTAGCGAATGGGGAGACATTCTTCCAATGTTGGGAGAGGTTTAAAGAATTGTTACATGCTTGCCTCCATCACGGTTTTGATGATTGATTGGTCATTAGTACTTTTTATTCTTCATTGACTCCTCAATTGAAAATGTTCGGAGAGTCTACGTGTGTAGGCACATACCCTGATAAAATCCCCACTGAAGCTTGCAATTACTTTGATTATCTGGCTAACTTAGCTAGAGATTAGGCTACCACGGGAACTAAAAATCCCACCAACAGACCTACACTACAAGTACGGGGTAAACATCAACTTGGAAAAGTTGAAGACCTTTAAGCTAGAGTTACATCACTTTCACGTAAGTTAGAGGCTCTAGAAACTTCTAAGATCCACATAGTAGGGGTTGACCCACATTCGTTTTGTCTAGTTTACGATACTTTGGGGCATGACACTACGACATGTCCAGTCATACTAGAAGTACAAGAGGCATTGCATGGCCAAACGAATGCTGTTAGCCAGTTCTAGGGGGGTGTAAGTGGTCAAGCAAGTGGGGAAAACCCTTATTCCAATACATATAACCTAGAATAGTGAAACTACCAAAAATTTCAATGGTGAAATGAGATTTAGTCAAATCCTCAATCATTTCAAGGGGGGTATCAGAATACTAAACCATTCCAAGCACAACCTCACTAAAACCAACAAAGGTCATATCAACCACCTCATAAGAGACCTTTTGAAGATAATATTTTGTAATTGACCAATGACATGAGGGTAATAAACAGTGAGACTGATAAGTATGACAAACTTTTTGAACAAAACACTCGTATGCAAGAGGACCTACAAAAGCAAATGTCTTTAATGACACAGGCTTTAACCTAGTAAGTAGCGGGGAGATTCCTGGCTCAACCTCAACTGAACCCAACTGTACGGAGTGTGACCATTACTGAACCTGCAAATAACACGTCCTTGAGTCATGAGCAAATCCAGTCTATCACAACTCTTAGGTGTGGAAAAATCATAGATAAAACCATGGCACCTAAGGATGTGAAGTGTGAGAGGTCTAAAATAGAAAAAGAAAAAAAAAGTTTAGACAAAATCAATAATGATAGAGAGTGAAAGGATTGAGCATGAAAGAGTTGAAACGAAAAATCCATGCAAGGTGGATAAACTAGTTGTAACCCTAGCCTAAGTGTCTAGGGATGATGACCAAGTAGTGTTGAAGTATGTTCCTTTCCCTTGTAGGTTAACCAAACCTAAACATAAACTTCATAACCTCAATTATACTCTTCTTGATGCAATTAAGCAGATTCCTTCTTATGGCAAGTTTTTGAAAGATTTGTGCATTGTTAAGAGAAAACTGCATGTGAAAGAAACATCTTTCTTAGCCAATTAAGCGAGTGCAATTTTGCAATCCAACACCCCACCTAAATACAAGGATTCGGGATGCACCATGATTTCATGTGTCATAGGAAACCATCGTATAGATCAAGCTAGCTGATAAATCACCCTTAAGCTAGCTGATAGATCTACTCGGATTCCTAGGGGTATGCTAGAGGATGTGTTAATTCAAGTTGATAAGTTCTATTTCCCAGTTGATTCTGTTGTGATTGACATTTTAACCTATTGTGAGGTCTAGTGCTAATATTTCCATTCCAGTCATCTTAGGAAGACCCTTTCTTACTATATCTAATGCTCTGATCAATAGTATAAATGAGTTTATGAAACTTTCCTTTGGTAATATTATTGCTGAGTTAAACATTTTGAATAAAAGTAAACAACTGAGGGAAGTTGAAGTTATCAAGGAGGTAAACCTTATTGACATAGTGGTGCATGAATACCTTGAGAAAGAACTTGTTGACGATACGCTGGAAAGAGCGTTGATGTTTAGCGAGGGATTATAGTCTGTGAGAGGACGGAAAGAGTTAAAGAGTTATCCTATAGAAAGGTTAGACTTCATGGACATTCATGTTGTGGGTTAGTGGACCCTGAATTTTGAACCTCTTGCCCTCAATCCCATTTGACCTAAGCCATCTATGCTTAAGCCTCCACCACCCGATTGGAAACCACTACCACTCCCTTTAAAATATGCATTCCTCAGGGCAAGGGAGACTTATCTTGTTGTGATCTCATTAAGTCTGTATGGCTACCAAGAGAAACGTCTTTTGAAATTCCTAACAAAACATAGAAAAGCCATAGCAGATTTACATGACATTAGCTCCTTAGCTTGTACTCACCGCATTTATTTAGAATAAGAAGCTATGCCAGTGTGGCAAATGCAAAGACGTCTCAACCCAAACATGAAAGAAGTGGTTAGAGGAGAAATGCTGAAGCTTCTCGATGCGGGTATTATATATCCCATCTCTGACTCCAAGTGGGTTAGTCTGACCCAAGTGGTTCCAAAAAAATCAAGTGTCATAATAGTCACCAATGAAAAGAATGATTTGATACCCACTAGGATCCAAACAGGATGCCGTATGTGTATTAATTACTGATGCCTTAATGTTGTAACTAGGAAAAATCACTTCCCGCTCCCATTCTTGGACCAAGTCCTTGAACACGTGGTTGGGCGAGCTTTCTATTATTTTCTCAATGGATACTAGGGGTACAATCAGATTAAGATTGCCTTAGAGGATTAAGCTAAAACCACTTTCACTTATCAATTGGAACTTATGCATATAAGCGAAAGCCCTTTCGATCTGTGCAATGCACCGGCTACCTTTCATAGGTGCCTGATGAGCTTATTTAGTAATGTGGCAGAGAGGTATTCGGAAGTCTTCATGGATGATTTTACTGTCTATGGAGATACTTTTGATAGTTGTCTAGAGCACCTAGAGAAGGTGCTAGAGAGGTGTGAGGAGAGTCATTTAGTGCTTAATTGGGAAAAATGTCACTTTATAGTGACACAAGGTATAGTGTTGGGTCACATTATATCCCATAAAGAAATTAAGGTAGACAAGGCTAAAGTTAAGCTCATTCAGAAACTCCCAATCCCTAGAACAGTCAAAGATATTAGATCTTTCCTTGGGCATGCCAGTTTTTACCGGTGATTCATTAAAGGGTTTAGTTCAATCTCTTGCCTCATCTATCATTTATTATCTCAATGTTTCAGGTCAATGGACATCTAAATGTCAAGAACCATTTGACACACTTAAAGGAAAATTGACAACTGCCCCTATCATATAATCTCCAGATTGGTCGTTGCCTTTTGAATTAATGTGTGACTCTAGGGATCATACTATTGGGGTAGTGTTGGGACAGCCTATTGATAACAAACCGTATATGATTTGTTATGCTAGTATGCTCAGACAAACTATACCACCATAGAAAAGGAGCTCCTTGCCGTAGTCTTTGCATTCAACAAATTTTGTTCATATCTAGTGGGATCCTTGGTTATCATATTCATAGATCATGCTGCACTTAAATAATTGTTAACAAAAACTAATGCAAAGCCACGTTTGATCCGATGGATTCTCTTAGTTCAAGAGTTTCACATCGAGATCAAAGACAAAAATGGAGTAGAAAATGTTGTTGCCAATCATTTGTCTCGACTGCCTACTGATGGGGAAGCCCATGAGTCACTCCCTATTAATGAACATTTTCCATAGGAACATTTACTGCATGTACACTCTCTTACTCAAACTATCACTCCTTGGTATGTTGATGTAGCTAACTTTTTAGCTACAGGCTAAATTCCTGCATGTTGGTCTAGTCTAGATAGAAAGAAGTTTTTAAGGAATGTGAGAAGTTTTTTCTTGGGATGAGCTGTATTTCTTTAAATATTGCCCTAATCAGGTCATTCGTAAATGCATCAATGATGATGAATTTAGGAGTGTCATGGAGTTTTGTCATTCACTAGCATGCGGTGGACACTTTAATTCCAAAAAGATCGTTGCAAAATCTTTCAATGCGGTTTCTATTTGCCCACTATGTTTCATGATGTTCACATATCTTGCATGTCATGTAATAGGTTTCAAAGGTTAGGCAGTCTGTCGAGGAGGAATATGATGTCCCTTAGCCCCATTATTATAATAAAAGTATTCAATTATTGGGGTATAGACTTTATGGGACCCTTCCCGAGTTCATCTGGTTACCTCTATAAACTTTTGGCCATAGATCATGTTTCCAAGTGGGTCGAGGCTATAGCATCCCGAACCAATGATCATCAAGTGGTAGTCAATTTTCTCAAAGAATACATTTTTGCTCGTTTTGGCATGCCACGTGCCATCATCAGTGATGGTAGCACACACTTCTGCAAATGACCTATAGGATTGTTAATGCAAAATATGGGGTTGTGCATAAGGTGGGAACATCTTACCACCCCCAAACTAGTGGCCAAGTGGAACTAGCCAATAGAGAAATTAAGCGCATTTTAGAAAAGACAGGCAACCCAAACAGAAAGGATTGGTCCTTAAGGTTAGTAGGTCCATTATGGGCATATAGAACTGCATTCAAGACAACACTAGGTGAGTCGCCCTACAAGCTTTTGTATGGAAAGGCATGCCACCTTCCGGTAGAGATCAAACACAAAGATTATTGAGTCATACGCCAATTCAATGAGAACTTAGATGAAGCTGACCTTGTTAGGAAACTCCAATTTACCAAGCTTGAAGAGCTCCGGAATGACACTTACGAGAATGAAAAATCTCAAAAGCTAAAATGAAAGCCATTCATGACCAACACATTTCTAGGAAATCATTCACTATTGTTCATAAAGTCCTCCTATACAATTCTTGGTTACATCTTTTTCCTGGTAAGCTTAAAAGTAAATGGGCAGGACCATATGTGGTGACTGAAGTCTCAATGCATGGGGCAATTGAAAATAGAGAATCTAGTCTCTGGTGCACGATTCAAAGTTAATGGGTAAAGATTAAAGCCCTACATAGAGAATTTGGTTGGTGAGATAGAGTGTGGATCTTGAGGATCCACCGCCTTTTGATCCTTAATTTAATTCTAGATAGCGGGTTGTAGTCCTTGTATTTTATTTTGTTTATTTTATTTTATTCTTTTACCCATTTCTTTTGTTTATTTATTTTCTTTTCTAGTCGTGTTTTGTTTTGTTTTTCTCTTTTAGGTTTTTCCTTATCCGGTTCCCTTAGCATTTTTCGTGCGAGTGTACTAGCACCTCTTGGAACCATGTTATCCAAAAGGAGTTGTAAATAGAGCTGAAAGGAGATTGAGCGTTCTGCAAATTTGAGGGAGAAGGAGATGTTTGTGGCTAATTTCAATGGCCGCTAAGTCATTATAGAACGTCGTGGGCATTTATTAGAATTTGCTGACAACCTTTCGAAATCCAATTTCATACATAGGGGATGGTTTCATGTGCTTTAGAGAGAAGGGTCAATTAATGTTGACATGGTCCGTGAACTTTATGCTTATTTACCCCATACCCATCATCTTGAGCTTTGCTTGACCTCTACTATAAGGGGATGCTCAGTAACCATCTCTAAAGAGGATGTCTGCCAACTCCTCCAGCTGCTACGCGTCTGCCACCCTGATTATCCACCATTCCCTCGATGTCCACCTACTAGTGAAGAACTCCTTACTAAGCTTCAGACCACCCTTATCCCATGGCATCAATTCATAATTCCTATAACATTTTTAAAATGGAAATACCAAATGTTAAATTTGATTGTTGTCACCAATATCATTCTTGAGATGAGCTCTAGCACTACGTGCACGGGTCTCGCTGCTTGTGGTTACACAGCATTGGAAAGGGGTATGCTATAGACCTTTCGAACCTTATTCTAAAGGCCATTGTTGAATCCCGGTCCTCATATGATCCTCTGCCATTCGGTCTGTTACTCTATCATTTTCTAAAAGCAACTCGAGTCCTTACTTACCTTCAGACATGATTCAATACTTTGAGCCACCTTCGTTGCTAAGTACTCCATCGGTAGCTGCCACCTCGTCTTGGTCTCTTGAGGACTTGCACTCTCAAATTACAGATTTGAAGGCTGATTAGACTACATAAGTGTGGTCTATTGCCGCTAAACGACCTTTGATAGCTGTAAATAAGCATTAATTATGCTCTCTTTACTATATATTGTATTTAACCTCATACTCAACAATATTTCATGTATTTAAAGCTAAGGGAGTTGATTTGGAGTAAAAAAAAAGTGTTCTTATCTGCGGGCAATGCTTGTCGAGGAACGTTGCCGGGCCTTGTCTCAAGATACGTGCAAGTTTTCACTCGTAGCTTGGAATGGGGTGAATGATAGCTTGTTGGAAATCTTTTTTCAAGTTACACATTTTTGGGTCTAATGAGTGTCATCAAATTCTGACTCCAAGAGACTCAAACAAGTCGAATCCAAAAAGGGCAAAAAATGGCTCCAGCGTTCAAATGCCCAGAATGTCGTTCGAACGGCAAGAAGTAGAAAGAAGACCAAAAATGGCCTAGCGTTCGAATGCCCAAGGTCAATTGACGCACCCAAATTTTTAGTACTCGAGGAATACACAGACAATTGGGAAAAATATTGTACTCTCTCGTTAGAACTTATTCTCCTAGAAAAATGAGTGCGACTAGGTTTGAATGAAAAATTGATTTGAATAAAGGGCTTTTGAAAAACACTTGGAGTGCCACCTAACTTGGTTAAGGTGAGTTTGGTCACCTAAAAACTAAGCACAATCCAAAGAATACACTTAGAGTTTTTGAAAAGATTTTGAAAATACTTCCTCAAGAGAGGGTTTTTAAGAAAATAGGTTGTTTGACAACCTTTGAAAATAACTCTCTTTGGTCTTTGAAAACAGTGATCTAGGTTCGGAGGTTGGTTATGTGTAGGGAAGATGCACTAAGCCATCACCCTATCCCGCCCTTGTGGTACTTATATGTCTATTCACCCTATATTCAACCATTAAAGTTTTCAATTAACAAATGTCCAAAACTATCCACTTTAGAAAATAATGTTTAAAAAGAAACTATCATGATGCATGATATGTAAGTGCAAGAGAAAGATTTGACTTTGAAATAGATTTGAAAAGAAGAATTTGATTTGATTTTAGAAAAGAGATTTGGAAAGATAGATTTGAGTTTTCAAAGAAGAGTTCCGGAGAGAGATTTGAAAATAGATTTTTGGAATTAGAATAGATCATGGATTTGGAAATTTGAAAGTAGTTATGGAATTGAAACTTGAAGAAGATTGTGGAATTGGAGATTTTAAAAAAAGTTATGACCGCACTCGTGAGGGTTGCCTACGTATCCTTTTTGAGGAATCAGGTCAATCGTAGTTCAGACAAGAGTCCGATTAAAAATAGAAGATTTGATTTGGAAAAAGAGATTTTGATTTGAAAGAGATTTGATTTGAACTTAGAATGGAAGATTTGAAATTGGAATTTGGAATTGAAAAGATTGGACTTTGATTTGGAAAGATAGAACTTGGAAGAAAGATTTGGACTTGTTTTGGAAAGATTGAGATTTAGGAAACCTAGACTTAAGAAAGATAGGATTTAGGAAAAACTTAAGATTTAAGAAAGATTTGACTCGAATATTGAACTTGAAAGATTAGGAAAAGATTAGATTTAGGAAAGGTTCAAATTAGGAAAGTTCAAAAATAAGAAATTTCTATTTTAGGAAAGTTTCATCTTAGGGAAGTTTTGATTTAGGAAAGTTTCGAAATAAGAAAGGTTTCGTTTTAGGAAAGTTTCAAATTAAGAAAGTTCTAACCTAGGATGAGTTTAAATTGAAAAGTTTTAAATTAGAATGTTTTGAAATAGGAAAGTTTTGAAATTGAAAAGTCTTCTTTTTAAGAAAGAGTTGATTTTTGGAAAGAGTTTGAATTAGGAAAAGTTTAGTTTAAGAAAAATTTGGAGTTTGGAAAGTTTAGAATTTAGAAAGTTTTAACTTAAGAAAGTTTCGAATTTAGAAAGTTCTAACTTAAGAAAGTTTTGAATTTAGAAAGCTTAGGATTTCGAAAGTTTAGAAATGAAAAATTCGAAATTAGGAAAGGTTTGAAAGTTTGAGTTTTGGAAATACTTGAAATTAGGAAAGGTGTGGAATTAAGAAAAGTTGGAATTAGGAAAGATTTGGAAGCTTAAAGTTTAAGGAAAGATTTAAACCTTCAACTTTTGGAAACTTAAGATTTAGGATAGTATGAGATTAGGAAGGAGTATATTAGGAAAGATTTAGATTAGGAAGGATTGGGTTTCCTATTTCCTTAAACAAAAGATTGGATTTTGTTTCTAAAACGAGGTGTTTTGATTTAGTTTTCAAAAACGGAGGATTAGATCTAGTTTCCTAAATGAGAGATTGGATTTGGTTTCCTAACGGGAAGAAATGATTTGGCATGAAATTGGGAAGATGAAGTTTTGGAAATCCTAGATTTTGAAGTAGAAAATAGGTTTTGAAGATATATAGTTTTGATATTGAAAATAGGTTTTGGAAACTTATAATTTTGATGTAAAAAAGGAGATTTTGAAAACCTAGATTTTAAAGCAAGATTGGAAATCATGTTTTACGAAAGAAAATTAAGGTTTCCTAATCGTTGGCTCTAGGGCTTGACTTGAGCTCTAAGGTAAAGAGTTTTTGGAAAGTGAATTTTTAAGGAAGAAGAATTTTTGAAAGAGATCTTGAAAAGGAGTTTTTAGAAAGTGGACTTTTGGAAAGAGAGTTTTTGGAAAGGAATTTTTGGAAAGAGTTTTCAGGAAGGAAGTCTAGGGAGTGTTTCTAGAAATGGAATTTTGAAGAGAGCCTTTTTGGAAAGGAGTTTGAAAAGAGTTTTGGAAAATAGATTTTTGAAGAGAATTTTATGAAAACAATTTTTACAAGGAGATTGGAGAGAGTTTTCTAAAAGTGTATTGGAAAAGGGATTTTTAGAAAGAGAGTTTTTTGAAAAGATAGTTTTGGAATGTCCATAAAAATATCTCACTTTCCTAAAGCGATTCTAACCATAAGAAGGTTAGAACCACTCTAAGATAGTGGTTTTGAAAACAACAATGATTTGAAAATATGGACCATATTGGTCACTTTAAATGTAACAGTTTTTCAGAGCAACCCTAACCATGGAAAGATTAGAATCACCCTATGATTGAGATTTTGAAAACAAGTTTTGAAAAAGAAAATTTTAAAGCAAGTTTGAAAACAATTATAATGCAAGTTTTTTAAAATAAGTTGGAAAACAAATTTTGGAGGAATGCAAAATCATGATATGCATAATACAAGTTCGGCTCGTGAACATATAAAGTTAAGACTTCACCACATAATCAAGGGGGCCGAACCAACGTGGTCTCCAGTTAGACTAAGAGAAAACCCCCGACACGGTGACCTTCAATAGCCTAATCCTACACATGGATTGGGAAGTCCCTTGTTTCAAGCATGCAAGAAAGGGAGGGAAGAAGATGGGGGATTAAAATAGAAGAAAACTCAAGAGGGTTAGGAGAGAGAAGAGAGAGGGGAAAAGATGCGTAAATGTAAAAAGAAAGGCTACCTTATATCTTTTTTATTTGCTTTTTTTTTTTCTTGCTTTGCTTCGGTCTTTGCTTCAGTCTTCACTTTGATCTTCGAGTGCTCGCTTGGATCCTCGAAAACTTCAGAGTTGTAGCATTTCAAATTTTTAATGGAGGCTTTGGAGGCTAGTGTAGGAGTATATATGAGTGCATAGGAGTATATGAGAGCTAAGGTTTGTATGTGGGGGTTAGGGTTTGGAGAACCTAAAGAAGACTAGGGTCTGGAGAGGCTACGAACTCTGTATATCGAAGAAGAGGGTTTTCAAAATGAGTTTACAGAAATTTTTCACACTAGAAGAGGCTCTATATTTATAGACAGAGGAATGACCTAGCGCCTATTGCGGTGGCTCCAAGCAAAAGTTTACATTGAGTGGCACCAGGCCATATTTTGGCTTAGTGCCACCAGCCAATTAGGAAATGTTTAAGGTCGGCAAGCAGCGTATCTTTAGAAGATTTGGGCGCCTATACTAATAACTACCATGCAATTTTTAGCCTGGCTTCACTAGAAATGACTTCGGAAGGTCCGGGAATGATTTGAAGGGGCTGGGCATGGCCCGAAAGGCCAGAAAGGGACAAGAACCTTTAGAATAATGTCCCAAGAGGTAGTAGACTTGAAGAATGATGTCAAGATATGTCGGAAAGGTTGACCGGGCCATTAGGGGCAAAACAGTCAATTGGGTCGAAAAGCTGCCGGGATGGACTCAGAATGTCCCGAAAGAAGACTCGAGATTTGAAAACATTACTTAGAATGTCCCAGGAGGTTACCAGTTTGATACCTAGAGCTGGTGTGGTCGGAAAAGATGACTGGCCCACCAAAGGTAAAATGGTTATTTTGCACCAAGTTTGCTAGAACTGACTCGGAACGATCCGGAAAGATAATGGAAGGTTGGGAATGCTATAAAAAGCATTCTTAGGAAGTTACCAATTTGATACCTAGAGCCGGCGTGGTTCCCGAGGCATTCGGATGCCTAGGGGCAAGTGGTCATCTTGACCGGAATGTTTCAGAATTGGCCCGAAACTGACTAGAAGGCACCTAATCATGCCGGATTATCTTTAAGACAATCTTGGAAGGGTGGACTTATCATTCTGAGGACTTAGGTACTGTCTCGAGAAACATGCCGAAAATGGCCATAGGGGTAGTTTGGTAATTTTTCACCGAGGTGGGCTAGCAGGCACTGGTGTTGACCTGGGTTTTGAGTGTTTCCGTCACTTAAATAGTGGTCCCATGCCATAAGGGTTTGTTGGCAATTCCCAATGCCGAGCTGTTTACGAGTGTTTCTGCCATTCTGACGGTTACGATGTTTACGAGTGCTTCCGACACTCTAACGGTTCGCAATCATTTTAGAGATTGCCTGATGTCAGGAAGCTGCTAAGTAGACTTATCGCTTGAGGAATTAACTTTCTTGAAAGGGGTGCTGAAACAGACATTCTTCATTGGCGGGCTAGTCGGCGCCAAAGATGGACTGTTCTACCATCTCGGAGACTTGGGGTCTCGTCCCAATCGACGGGTTTGAAGGGACTTACCATTCTGAAGAGTTCACTCGGAAACGTGCAGGACAGGATGGACTTACCACCTCGAGGAATCAACTTTCTCGAGGGATGTGTCGGAGTGGATTTCGAATTGGAATTGGAATTCTCGAGAGGTTACCGGTTTGATACCTAGAGCCGGTGTGGTTCCTAGGGCGTTCAGATGCTTAGAGGCAAAATGGTCATCTTGACTGGAATGTCTCGGAATTGGTCCGAAACTGACTAGAAGACACCTAATCATTGTCGTGCCTAGATTTTTTGCACTCGAGGAATACACACAATACTGTACTCTTTCGTTAGAACTCACCCTCCTAGAAGAATGAGTGCGACTAGGTTTAAATTGAAAATCAATTTGAATTTGGAGTCGCCACCTAACTTGATTAAGGTGAGTTAGGTCACCTAAAAACTAAGCACAATCCAAAGGTTACACTTAGGGTTTTTGAAAATACGATTTTGGAAAACATCCTCAAGAGAGGGTTTTTAAGAAAATGGGTTGTTTAGCAACCTTTGGAAAACATTTAAGCTCTTTTTGACAAGAAACTCCATTTTGGTCTTTGAAAATAGTGATTCTAGGTTCGGAGGTTGGTTACGTATAGGGAAGACACACTAAGCCATCACCCTACCCCACCCTTTCGGTACCTACATGTCTATTTACCCTAAATTCAACTATGAGAGTCTTTAACTAACTAATGTTCAATCCCATCCACTTTGAAAAAGAATGTTTGAAAAAATATGATGCATGATATGCAAGTGCAAGATAAGAGAAGTTGGAAAATAGATTTGGAAAGAAATTTGAAAAGAAAATTTTGATTTGATTTTAGAAGAAGGATTTGAAAGGATAGATTTGAAATTGGAAAGTTTTAGAATTTGGAAATTGAGATTTGAAAATAGATTTTTGGAATTGGAAATTGAAAATAGAACATAGAATTGGAAACTTGGAGAAGATTGTTGAATTGCAGATTTGAAAGAAGTTGTGGAAATGGAAATTGAAAGATGTTGTGGAATTTGAGATTTAAAAAATGTGGAGATAGAAATTTAAAAAATATTGTGACCGCACCCATGAGGGTTGTCTATGTATCCTTTTGAAGGAATTAGGTCAGTCGTAGTTCGGACAAGAGTCCGATTGAAAATAGAAGGTTTGATTGGAAGAAAGAGATTTTGACTGGAGAGAGGATTTGATTTGAACTTAGAATAGAAGGTTGGAAACTGGAATTTAGAATTTTGGAATTGAAAAGATTAGACTTTGATTTGGGAAGATAGAACTTGGAAGAAAGATTTAGACTTGTTTCGGAAAGATGGAGGTTTAGGAAACCTAGACTTAGGAAAGATAGGAGACTTAGGAAAGACTTGAGATTTAGAAAGATTTGACTCGAATGTTGGACTTGGAAGATTAGGAAAGACTAGATTTAGGAAAGGTTCGAATTAGGGAAGTTTCAAATTAGGAAAGTGTCATTTTATGAAGGTTTTAGAATTAGGAAAGGTTTTGAAATTAGGAAAGTTTTGAAATAGGAAAGGTTTAAATTAAGAAAGTTTCAACTTAGGAAAGTTTTAACTTAGGAAAGTTTTGAATTTGGAATGTTTTGAAATAGGGAAGTTTTGAAAATTAGAAAGTTTTAGAAAACAATGAAGTTTTGAAAGTAAGAAAGTTTTGAGTTTAGAAAATTTTGAAATTTGGAAAGGTTTGAAATTTAGAAAGTTTAAGATTTGGAAAGATTTAGGAAGTTTAGAAGAATTTACTTAAGAAAGTTTTGAATTTAGAAAACTTCGAATTTGAAAAGATTTGAAATTTATAAAGTTTAGGATTTAGAAAGTTTTAGACTTTTAGAAGATCTAGAGAGTAGGAAAGGTTTGAGTTTAAGAAAGACTTGAAAGCATAGATTTGGAGAGTTAAGATTTAGAAAAGGGGTAGAATCAGAAAAGGGTTGAATTAGGAAAGATTTGAAAGTTGAGTTTTAAAATTTAGGAAAGATTTTTATGTTCAAGTTTTGGAAACTTAAGATTTAAGAAAGTAGAGGATTAGGAAGGATTTGAATTAGGAAAGATTTGGATTAGGAAGGATTGGATTTTGTTTCTAAAAGGGAAGGCTTGACTTTGTTTCTAAAAACGGAGGATAAAATCTAGTTTCCTAAACGGGAAGATTTGATTTGATTTTCTAAAGGAAAGATTTGATTTGACAAGGATTTGGAAAGGGGAAGTTTTACAAACCCTAGATTTGGAAGGCTATAGTTTTGACATAAAAAATAGGTTTTTGAAAATATGTATAGTTTTGGAAACCTAGGTTTTGAAGCAAGTTTGAAAACCATGTTTTTGGAAAGAAAATTAGGGTTTCCTAATTGTGGGTTCTAGGGCTTGACTTGGGCTCTAAGGAAAACGTTTTTGGAAAGTGTGTTTTCGGAAACGAAGATTTTGGAGGGAGATTCAAAAGAGGAATTTTTTAGAAAGTGTATTTTGAAAAGAATTTTAGGAATGAAGTTTTTGGAAAGTAAAATTTTGAGAGAGTTTTTGGAAAGAGTTTTTCTAGGAAAGAAACCTAAGGAACGTTGTTTTAGGAAAGTGAATTTTAAAGAGAGCGTTTTGAGAAAGATTTGAAATGGGGAGTTTCGAAAAATAGATTTTTGGAGGGAGTTTTTGAAAACAACTTTGGAAAGGAGAATTTTTAGAAAGCAAGTTGAAAGAGGAGTTTTTAGGAAAAGAGATTTTTGAAAATAGAGTTTTTTAGAAGGTATAAAAATGTCTCACCTTCCTAAAGCGATTCTAACCATAAGAAGGCTAGAACTACTTTAAGAAAGTGGTTTTGAAAACAACAAGGGTTGAAAATATGGACTATATTGGTCACTTTGAATGTAACACTTTCCTAAAGCAACCCTAGCCATGGAAAGGCTAGAATCACCCTACGATTGTGATTTTGAAAACATGTTTTCAAAAAGAGATTTTGATGCAATTTTGAAAACAAGTTTAATGCAAGCTTTGAAAACAAGTTTGAAAACGATTTTTGGAAGATGCAAGATCATGATATACACAATGCAAAATTGGGGTCGTGAACATACAAGGTTAAGGCTTCACCACATAATCAAGGGGGCTGAACCCACGTGGTCTCCGGTTAGCCTAAAGGAAAGCCCCCGACACGGTGACTCTCCAATAGTCCAATCCTACACATGGATTGGGAATCCCCTTGTTTCAAGCATGCAAAGAAAGGGGGGCAAAGAGATAGGGGATTAACATAGAGAAAACCCAAGTGGGTTAGGAGAGAGAAGAGAGAGGGGGAAGTGCGGAAATTTAAATAGAAAGTCTACCGTATGTCTTGTTTATTTTGCTCGCCTTGCTTGTCTTCGGTCTTCATCTTGATCTTCGTCTTCAATCTTCAAGAGTTGTCTTCAATCTTCAAACTTCAAATTACAGTTCTTCAAGTCCTCAAATGAGGGTTGTGTAAGCACCCCATTTTTTACCGCTCGGCAGTCTACACTCCGTCCAGACTTGTTTTCAAGTCATTGTGGACATATTCCAATCGAAACCAATCCTCTAGGTCCAAATTCCTTCTTTCCATCGCTTCGCGGGCCTGTCAGGCCCAAATAGAGGCAAAATGACCAAAATGCCCTTAGGGGCATTGTCCTTTCTTATTCCAGTTCCAATCCCTCTCTCGAGACAGTTTATTCCTAGAGACGGTCCGAGTAGCAAAACTACTCACAAAACCATTAGAGTGGCGGAAACACTCACAAAACCGTTAGAGTAGCGGAAACACTCACAAAACCGTTAGAGTGGCGGAAACACTCACAATCCAGGCATGTCTCTTTGGAGACGGTAAGACCCCTTTCTAATCCCACTCTCGAGACAATTTATTCCTCGAGACGGCTCCAATCCAGGCATGTCTCTTCAGAAACGGTAAGACCCCTTCCAGTCCCACTCTCGAGACAGTTTATTCCTCGAGACGGTCCGAGTAGCAAAACTACTCATAGAACCGTTAGAGTAGCAGAAATACTCACAGAACCGTCCGAGTAGCGGAAATACTCAACCCCGTCCGAGTAGCAGAAATACTCAACCCCGTCCGAGTAGCGGAAATCATCAACCCCATCCGAGTAGCAAAAATACTCAACCCCGTTAGAGTAGCGGAAATACTCAACCGTTAGAGTAGCGGAAATACTCACAAAACCGTTAGAGTAGCGGAAATACTCACAAAACCGTTAGAGTAGCGGAAATACTCACACTGTGAGAGTGGCGAAAACACTCAAAACCCAGGTCAACACCAGTGTCTGTTAGCTCACTTTGGTGAAAAATGACCAGATTACCCTTAGGACCTTTTCCGAGACTTTTCGATCAAGATGACCATTTTGCCCCTAAGCATCCGAATGCCCCGGGAACCACACCGACTCTGGGTATCAAACCGGTAACCTTCTGAGAATACTATAAACACTTTTTATAGTATTCTCAACCTTCCTTTACCTTTCCGGACCATTCCGAGTCAGTTCCGGCCAACCCGGTACAAAATGACTGTTTTGCCCCTGGAGGGCCGGTCTCCTTCTTCGACCATACCGGCTTTGAGTATCAAACCGGTAATGTCCCGAGAATACTTTTTATAGTATTCTCAACCTTCCTTTACCTTTCCGGACCATTCTGAGTCAGTTCCGGCCAACCTGGTACAAAATGACCGTTTTGCCCCTAGAGGGCTGGTCTCCTTCTTTAACCACACCGGCTCACCGGCTCTGGGTATCAAACCGGTAATCTCCCGAGAATACTTTTTATAGTGTTCTCAACCTTCCTTTACCTTTCCGGATCATTCCGAGTCAGTTCCGGCAAACCCGGTACGAAATGACCGTTTTGCCCCTGGTGGGCCGGTCTCCATTTCCGACCACGCCGGCCTTGGGAATCAAACCGGCAATATCTGGGAACATTCTAAATAATGTTTCCAGATCCCAAGTCTTTTCCCGGGACAATCCGAGCTCTCCCAGCAGTTTTTCGGTCCGATTGACCGTTTTGCCCCTAAAGGCCCGGTCAACCTTTCCGACCCACCTTATCTTCATTTTTCAAGTCAAATACCTCCAAGACACTATTTTAAGTGTTCCTGCTTCTTTTCGACCTTCCGGGTCACTCCCGGCCCCTTCAAATCATTCCCGGACTTTCCCGAGTCACTCTTAGTGAAACCAGGCTAAAGATTGCATGGTAGTCACTAGTACAGGGGCCCAAATCTAGTCAAAGATACGTTGCTTGCCGACCTTAAATCTTTCCTAATTGGCTGGCGCCACTAGTAGTGGGGCCAAGCCAAAAAATGGCCTGGCGCCAAGCCAAAAAATAGCCTGGCGCCACTCCTAGTGGCGCCAGTGTATAATTTGGCCTGGCGCCACTGCAACAGGCGCCAGGTTTGTCCTCCTTCTATAAATACAGAGCCTTGTTCAACGTGAAAAGGATCTGCAAACTTAACCTAAAAATCCTATATTTCGATATACAGAGCTCAAGCACCTCCAAAACCGTAGCCTCCTTAGGTTTTTCCAAACCCTAGCCACTATACACAAACCCTAGCCTCCCATACACTCATACACTAGCCTTCAACCACTCTTTGAAGACTTGAAGAGCTACCATCCAAAGCTTGAAGACAATTCTTGAGGACTGAAGGTGAAGATCAAGACAATTCTCGAAGACCGAAGACTGCACGACGCGCAAAATAAACAAGAAACAAGGTAGGCTTTCTCTTTAATTTTCTGCACTTCCCCCCTCTCTCTTCTCTCTCCAACCCACTTGGGTTTTCTCTATTTTAATCCCCCATCTCTTTCCCCCCCTTCCTTTGCATGCTTGAAACAAGGGGACTCCCGGTCCATGTGTAGGATTAGACTGTTGGAGAATCAGCGTGTCGGGGGCTTTTGTTCTAGTCTAACCAAAGACCACGTGGGTCCGGCCCCCTTGATTATGTGGTGAAGCCTTAACCTTGTATGTTCACGACCCCAAATTGCATTGTGCATATCATAGTCTTGCATCTTCCGAACTTCGTTTTCAAACTCGTTTTCAAAATCGTTTTCAAACTTGTTTTCAAAATTGTATCAAAATTTCTTTTTCAAAAACTTGTTTTCAAAACCATGATTCTAGGGTGATTCTAGCATTTCCATGGCTAGGGTTGCTTTAGGAAAGTGTTACATTAAAAGTGACCCTTTTGGTCTATATTTTCAAACCTTATTGTTTTCCAAAACCACTTTCTTAAAGTGGTTCTAGCCCTCTTTTGGTCAGAATCGCTTTAGGAAAGTGAGACGTTTTCATGCTTTCCAAAAAACTCTCTCTTTAAAAATCTCTTCCTAAAAATCACTTTTTTAACATACTTTCCTAAAACTCTCCTCTCCAAAATTGTTTTCAAAAACTCCCCTCCAAAATCTATTTTTCAAAACCCTTTTTTTTCAACTCCTTTCCAAAACTCTCTCTCTTAAAAATTCACTTTCCAAAAACGCTCCCTAAAAATCTTTCCAAAAACTCTCTTTTTCAAAATCTTCCTTCTAGAAATTTCCTTATAGGATTTCCTTCCAAAATCTATGTTTCCAAAAACACACTTTCCAAAAACTCCTCCCTAGGATTCCCTTCTAAAAAACCTTCATTTCCAAAAACGCGTTTTCCAAAAACTCTTTCCTTAGAACCCAAGTCAAGCCCTAGAGCCCACAATTAGGAAACCCTAATTTTCTTTCTAAAAATGTGATTTTCCAAACTTTGCCCCAAACCTAGGTTTCCAAAACCTTTTGTTTTCACATCCAAACTCTACACGTTTTCAAAACCTATTTTCTACGTCAAAACTATAATTTTCCAAATCTAGGGTTTCTAGAATCTCCTTTTCCCAAATCTTTGCCAAATCCTATCTTCCCTTTAGGAAACCGAATCAAATCTTCCCATTTAAGAAACTAGATTCCGTCCTCTGTTTTTGGAAACAAAATCAAATCTTTTCTTTTAGAAACAAAATCCAATCCCTTCCCAATCCAACTCTTTCCTAATTCAAATCCTTTCTAATCCTCCACTTTCCTAAATCTTAAGTTTTCAAAATTTGAACATAAAATCTTTCCTAAGTTTTAAAACTCAACTTTCAAATCTTTCCTAATTCAACCCTTTCCTAATCTCAAGATTTTCTAAAACTTTAAGACTTTCTAAATCTTAAACTTTCTAAATTTCAAATCTTTCTAAATTCTTAAACTTTCTTAAACTTCAAATCTTTCCAAATCTAAGACTTTTCTAAATTCAAAACTTCCCTTTTTCAAACATTCCAAAATTCAAAACTTTCTTAATTCAAAACTTTCCTAATTCTAACATTTCCTAATTCCAAAACTTTCCAAAAATAAAACTTTCCTAATTTCAAACTTTCCAAAAATGACACTTTCTTCATTCGAAACTTTCCTAATCTAAATTTTTCCTAAATTCAAAGTTTCCCAATCTTTCAAGATCTTTCTAAATCCAACATTTCAATCTAATCTTTCTTAATCTCAAGTCTTTCCTAGGTCTCATCTTTCTTAAGTTTAGGTTTCCTAAACCTCCATCTTTCCAAAATCAAGCCTTTCCAAAATCAATCTTTCCAAATCAAAGTCCAATCTTCTCAATTTCAATTTTTTTTAATCTCCTCTTCCAATTTCAAATCAAATTCAATTTCCAATTCAATCTCCTTCTTCAAATCCACTCTTCTATTTTCAATCGGACTCCGGTCCGAACTACGTCTGACCTGATTCCCCCAAAGGGATACGTAGGCAACCTCCATAGGTGCGGTCACAATACCTTTCAAACTTTCAATTCCACCCTCATGGGTGCGGTTTTCAAAGTCTTTTCAAATCTCAAATTCCAATCAATTTTCAAAATTCCAATTTCAAAATTTCTATTTTCAAATTTCTACTTTCAATTTTCAAATTTTCCAATTTCAATCCCATCTTTTCAAATCTATTTTCAAATTAAATCAATCGCTTTCCAAATCTATTTTTCAATTCTTTTCTATTGCACTTGCATATCATGCATCATGTTAGTTTTCAAACATTTGTTTTTCAAAGTGAATAAGATTGAACTATAGTCAATTAAAGACTCTCATAGGCGAATCTAGGGTAGATTGACATGTAGGTACCGAAAGGGCGGGGTAGGGTGATAGCTTAGTGCGTCTTCCCTACACGTAACCAACCTCCGAACCTAGATTACTGATTTCAAAGACCAAAAGGAGTTATTTTTCTAAAAAGGGCTAAATATTTTCCAAAGGTTGCCAAACAACCTGTTTTCTTTAAAACCCTCTCTTGAGGAGATATTTTCAAAACCTTTTTCTAAAAACCCTAAGTGTAGTCTTTGGATTATGCTTAGTTTTTAGGTGACCTAACTCACCTTAATCAAGTTAGGTGGCGACTCCGAATCTTTTTCAAAAGCCCTTTATTCAAACTTATTTGTCAATTCAAACCTAGTCGCACTCATTCTTTTAGGAGGGTGAGTTCTAACAAGAGAGTACAGCATTTTTTCTACTTGTGTGAGTATTCCTCGAGCGCGAAAAATCTATGCGCAACAGCTGGTGACTCCACTGGGGAGACTTAGAGGGTTAGGCCGTAGTCATGTCTCTTTACCCTTCACCCATGTAGAGTCTTTAATTAACTTGGTTCAATCCTATTCACTTTAAATTTTCAAAACTAAATTTCCAAATTGTTTTCAAAAAAAAAAACAAAACATGCATTCATTCGTATTATCTTGTATTATGTTTGTCATCCACATACTGACACTTGCATCTTTGTTTTGTAGGTGCGCTTTATGTTTAAATTTTATTAATTGCTTTGCATGAATGTGATGTACAAGATGAATGGGAGTTATTGGGCCCTTTCCTTCACTTTTAAAAATCACACACACACTGCATGTGCACTTGCATTCTGCATATTTGCATACCCTGATATGTCCTTTCTAGTTAGAAAGGGGGAACGGTATATTGGTTGTGGGCAAGATGCTGTGTCAGTTTCTTCGCCTACGGCCTCTTGATGGTTCCCCCGCTCGGATGACCAACCGATCATGGCACCACCTCGGGGAGTGGGCCCAAGTTTTTAAGATCCGGGGACCGAGCCTTTTTAGGATGCATTAGCCAACCCTCAACCTCATACTCATATAGACACCATGCATAGCCAAACCTCTGCCGGATTTAGGACACGAGCACCGTTTTCAAAATCACGGAGGAAAGGGCGACTGCTCTTACTTTCATTTATACCTGCTGTTATAATGCTTGTATTTATACTGTTATAATGCCTATCTAACTGTTCATGCATGCATGTTTACTTCAATTGTACCTTCTCTCCTTATACTTTTTGCATATTCTTGTTCATGCATTCACTATCCCATGTTAAGACAAGAGTTCCAAGTAACTCAAGTCACTGCATTCTCACGCATATGGTCAACCCATTGAGAGTGATACTAACGTCACTCTACCTTGCATTGAACCTACCCAAACCCTAAGGGTTCCCGCGTAACCCTAAGGACTCATGGCGTTCACACCAATCGATTTCATAAGAGGGGCCCCAATCCCTCTATGCTCACGGAGATAGGGTTGCCAAGAAGACAAGGGGCAATCAATCAACAAGGTCTCTCAGCGACCTCCTCAACATTAAATCCAAGGAAGGCGAATCCGAAGACTCAAGAGTAGTTTAGGTTTTCCCTTTTGTAAAAGTAGATAGGTGGAAGTCTAAAGGAAAATGTTCCGCTCCCCCTATTAAAATGTACTTCAATTCTTTTGTACTTCAATTCTTTTAATGTACTTCTTTATTTTTATGAATGAATGCATGAATGGCTGAAGGTTCCCACCTGACGGTAAAGTGTCTGCATACAGGGGCAAACCCCCTATCTCCAAAAGTGAGCCAATACATCATGTTTAGTTTCCCCTTTAAAAAGGGGCACCTTAGAGCATGCATTGCATAAAGACTTGTCAAGGTCAAACACTGACTCTTCCCTTTTTGTTGGTTTTAGGTACCTTCCCTCGTTCCCCGATCTTACAAGCATGGAATTGCTTACTCTTGATACGTTAACTTAGTTACTAGCAGAGACAAGAGGAGTCAAGCATAAGATGACCGAAATGGAAGGCATGCTTTCCTCACTCTTGACTCACACAACCCGAGAGCAAACAGAGTCCTTGCGGGCCCAAACCCATGATGGACGAAAAAGGATGAAGAAGGAAGATCATGACTATGCCGCCACCATTGCTTCCCAACGACCTCCCCGGGCCGAGGGCCTTGCTCGAATGCCTTCCAAACCAACCCCTAACCAAACACAAGGATTATATGACCTTCTCTTCGGATATCATCCCGACCCTTTTGGCCCTGCCACTGAGAATGGTCCCGTTCTGAAACATAGAACCCAAAGCCCTTTCAATTCCCGAACCATCAACCCAGCTACGACCTCACCAAAACGTGGTCCCCAATCATCAAAAACATCTGCAATACCTCCTAGGACTAGGCGAACAAGTGGGAAGAAGCGAACATTTACAAAACTCGCGTGCTCACAGACCACGGTCTATTTTGGCCTCTTAGCAGCTGGGTACCTGAAACCTATACCTGCTCAACCCCAGCCCAGTCCTCCGCCTCATTACTTCAAATCTGCAGCAAGTTGTAAGTATCATTCGGATAGCCAAGGACACGATACTGAAGATTGTTTGGCCCTCAAGCATAAGATTCAAGACCTGATAGATAATAAGATCATTGGGATACGACCGGTAAATCCTTCTTCGAACGGCTCTGCAAACCCTCCACTGGACCATGCTGTCAACATCATTACAAAGTTTGGTAACAACAAGGTTTGTTTTGCTGCATGCCAAGAGATATATTACAAGGACAGAAAGGAAATGGAATGCGAAGATGCCTGGTCACGATATAACCCTGATGAGATGCCGACCCCCGAAGACAAACTTGTATACGAGTCTGTGAAGAAAATTAATGAGGAGCTGTCCATACTCCGTAATAAGAATTTCCCATTGTGTACACCTGAGGAGCGTCGAGCCCCAATTGGAGGCCAGAGCAGAAAGCCCCGGGCATGACCTATCGAGCTGGACGAATACGAATCGCCCGAGTGGTTTGTTAGAGAAACTCCGGAGCAAACAAATGAAAGCCAGACAATCAAGAAAGCTGACAATTACATTATCATCACCAACTCACTCGGAACTCCGGGAGAAGCATCTACCTATCCTGCCTTAGCTGAAAATCTCAACCATGGATGGAATGCAGACGAGGGCACAGGCCCAAAGCCGTACTAAAAATGGGTTTCTTGCACAAGCGTACAAGAGAGGGGTGGTTTCACCCACTTTCTTTCTATCCCTTTTACTTCTTGTTTTTAATTAATGCTTACATTTTCTTATTGCTAAAGAACCTTATGCTTTCCGTGAAAATAATAATAATAATAATCAAATAACAGTCTTTTATTCTATTGTTGTTGTCTTGTCTTTCCTGGGAATAGTGATTACTTTCTACGCAAGGGGCATGGTTTGTCTTATGAAATGATCCAACTTGAAGGGATGATAGCATGAGTTAACCACTCGCCAAATGCTCAGCCTTCCACAGAGAGAGAGAATAAGGATGAGTGAGAATACTACCCAAAGACAGCACTTGCAAGACTCTGAGGTTAAGTGATGTGTGGCCAGTTTATCAAAATGAAAAGAAGCCATCTTTCATTCCCCCACATATAAAGAATACATAACTGAATAAATGACTAAATGTGCTAATCTTCCCCTTTGCTTAACCCCTAGTGCCTCGCGGAAAGCGAAAATTTTCTTTGTTAACCCTGATCGAAGACTGTCCTCCCCACACTAGGGCAGACAATAGTTGTGAACTCTAGGAGTGGTGTCCACCTCTATCATGCTAGGATAGTGTTGAAAAACTCTATGGATCAAGCAATTTAATTCAAAGTGAAGAGAGGCCCTTATTTCATTTCTCATACAGTCAAAAGCAACCCCTTGCCAAACCCGTTGAGCTATCTATCCTTTTTTAACAAAACCCTAACCTAGAGATCACCGCCCATACTGGGTATATTGAACTACCAAGGAAAAGGTTTAAGGGAAAAGGGTTAAAGAATTGTTCCGTTTCGTAAAAGAAAAGAAAAGAAATAGAAAGAAAAAAGCAAAAGAAAGGAGTTGCCAAGGGGCAAGAGGCCAAAAAAAAAAAAAAAGATTTAAAAAAAAAAAGGCCTGAAGAAAATCATGATTGAGTCAACTTCAAAGGCATAGTGAGAGGATTGAAAGAAAAGAAAGTCATGTTTATCTCAAGAAATACATGGAAAGGGTGAAAGAACAAGGTCATTGTCACCCTGAGAAGTATATGGTCAAAGGCAAGAAGGAAGTTTAAAGGTGATCCTAGGTTACAAGGAAACCCAGTAGAAACAATAGGTTTGAGCCTTTACCCTTTCTTGCAAAACCCTGAAACCATGACCTACATTACAACCCTATTAAAGTCCACTCTAATTGAAAATAGATTGCTTGATCTAAATGAGTTAGATACGCTGCCAAAGCTTTTTAAAAAAAAAAAAAAAAAAAAAAGATGCTAATCCTATTGAAAAACGGTTAATGACAGTATGGATCTAAACCTTGCTAAAACCAACATTGAATTTGAGCCTACATATCCCGTTGTTTCTAAAACCCCATAACCTAGCCTACATTACGGTCCTAAATAAAGTCTTCTCGGATTGAAATAACTAGCCACTTATCGCTCTATCAAAGGTCAGGTAAGTTGTTGCTAAGACCCCGACAGTCGAGAGTCTCAGCCCAATAACCCTATACACTAACCCTAAGACAAGGAGTTGGGGGCAATCAAGAGGTTGAGTAAAGAACGAAATGCTATCATCCAATCGAGGTAAGGTTGAGCCAGAAGAGAGGCTAAAATCCCCGAAGAGGAGGGAGTTACCATTCCCAAGGCTACAAGTCTAACAGTACCCTGTGTCATTCTATTAACATATTTCTAACTTGTGCATATGTTAAAAAAAAAAAATAATAAAAATAATAAATAAGTAAATAAAAAAAATAATAATAACAATAAAAAAAAAATCAGCATGGGCTTTGCACACATAGGATTTAACTCCGTGTAGAAATAGAAGTCATCTGCATCAACTCATGGAATAAATATCACATCCATCTGGGCATATGCCTAACTGTAAAAGTCATAAATGTATCTGTCAATCCATGCATCTAAGTACCATAAACATTCGTTTTTGTACAAAATATCAGAATAAAACTGTCTAACATAAATATAACTCAGAGACCAGGGGGCAAAAGAGGATCAGAGTCTCCGCAAGGGGCATCTATCACAGGTCAAAATCAATATCATCTGGGTCAAAATCTCCGAAACCCGGCATCGGAGGAGGAGGATAATTACTCGAAGCACCGCCATCCTACAAGGAAGATAGAACCAAAATCAGCCGCAAGCAAAAGGAAATAAGCAACAGCAGAGCAATAAGGAGCAAAGAAAGAATAACTTACCCCCCCACCACCCATCTGAGACAACCGAGCCGTTAGAGAAGCTACCTCGGCCTGGTACTGGTCCCTCTCCATCTGGTACCGATCTCTCTGGTCCCTCACAGTAGTAAACTCAGCCTGGGGCACATATCCTCCAGCACGGCGCCATAGGTCAACCACCTCCTAGCCAACAGCATACCCACTGACTACTACCTCGAACCGGGTGAAGGCACCAACCGAATGAGCTCCAAAGTGCGCAACGTAATCCGTATCCGGAGGAAGCAAGAACTCGGCACCTGGCTGACGCTCCTGATAAGGGATGGGCACTTTCGCCACCAGGGCTCTAAACATATACTCTAGCGGAGCCCCTGCTGATCGAAACTCCTCGTGAAACTGTCGCCAATGTCGCTCTCCAAGATAGGACTCCCAGGTGTCATCACTGAGAAAAGCAGCTCTCGACAAGGACAACGGGACAAGGTACCGGACTATCTCATAATGGACGGATCCAATGAAGGGCCGCCAGGTCACATCCCTCGCCTCAATCAGCTTTAGGTTAACTCGGAGCGTCATGAAGTCAGTAATCTCCGATCGCTGGGCTACCCGGTCACGAGCCCACCTCAAAGCACGAGGATAGAGATCATCCTCAACGACAGCAGGGCGACGCACCGGCAGGTACTCGTAACTCCACCAGACAAGGAAAGGCCAAAAGCTAGTCATGCTGCCCCAACGAGAAGAAGTCCGAACCCGCATCGATCGAAGAAAGCAGCTAAAAGAAAAGGACCCCCAGTCCAACTCAGACAAAGCTCCCAGATCGGCTACTATACTCACCAAACGACACGGCACAGCACGAGCGACTTGTTGTTGTTACAGAAGCAGCTAAAGATGATGTACAACACAAGTCGCCGTCTCATGATGTCCCACCGGGCAGGCGATGGCTCAGTAGCAAAAGTACGCTCACCCTGACTAATCCAAGAGACTGGGAAGGCAGAACGCTCAGGCTGAGGTAAATCCAACAGCAAGCAGGCCTCGTCCCTGCTGACCGGGTGCAGGGTGATCCGCCGGCCGACAAAGGAGAGTCCTGTAATAATCGCCCAATCTAAAGGAGTGGGGCCTAACTCGAAGCCGACAAAATGGAAGGTCCCAGTCTCCCCGAACCACCTCTCGACAAGTGCCAGTACCAAATGCCGGTTCAGGCGGTTAGCCTGTAATCCCATAAAGGCGCAAAACCCAATCTCTGCCAAGAAGGCGCGATATGATGGGGCAGCCTGCTGCATGGTCACAAAAACTTGATGAATAGCCCCTCGAAAAGCTGTATGTACCCGTGGAGGTGGCAAATGCTGTCTGGAATATACACTAGGGTGATAGGCCAGATCCCCGAGAGGTGGGACATCTGGTATCTGTAAATCTCCCAAGTCGGCGTCTGTCTACCTATGCCTGGAAGAAGCTCTCCCATAGCCGGTCACCTAGTCCCCAAGGCCCGGTACCTCTTCCTCGGCATCAACCTCCTCAGCAAAAGCCTGCTCAACCGGAGGAAAAGGGTCGACAGGTAGTCTACTCCCCTGCCCGCTCTGGCCGAATGAGGATCGTCCGGTGGATCGTCGACTACCTCTGGATCGATTAGAGCCGCCAGCAGAATCTGTCCGGGCCACCTTCCCCGAGCAGCGTCTCCTCTCAGAACCATCATCACCTGCGTCTGCCATCCTGAAAAGGTAAGCCAAGGTAAGTGATGTTAATATATGTAAGCATCCCATTTTTGACCGCTCGGCAGTCTACTCTCCGTCCAGACTAGTTTTCAAGTCATTATGGACATATTCCAATCGAATCCAATCCTCTAGTCCAAATTCCCTCTTTCCATCGCTTCGCGGGCCTGTCAGGCCCAAATAGAGGCAAAATGACCAAAATGCCCTCAGGGGCATTATCCTTTCTTATTCCAATTCCAATCCCCCTTTCGAGACAGTTTATTCCTCGAGACGGTCCGAGTAGTAAAACTACTCACAAAACCATCAGAGTGGCGGAAACACTCACAAAACCGTCAGAGTGGCGGAAACACTCACCAAACCGTCAGAGTGGCGGAAACACTCACACTGTTAGAGTGGCGGAAACACTCAAAACCCAGGCACGTCTCTTCGGAGTCAGTAAGACCCCTTTCCAATCCCTCTCTCGAGATAGTTTATTCCTCGAGACGGTTTTAATCTAGGCACATCTCTTCGGAGTTGGTAAGACCCTTTTCCAATCCCTCTCTCGAGACAGTTTATTCCTCGAGACGGTCCGAGTAGCAAAACTACTCACAAAACCGTTAGAGTAGCGGAAATACTCACAAAACCGTTAGAGTAGCGGAAATACTCACAAAACCGTTAGAGTAGCGGAAGTACTCACGGAGTCGTCCGAGTAGCAGAAATACTCCACCGTTAGAGTAGCGGAAATACTCACAGAACCGTTAGAGTAGCGGAAGTACTCACAGAACCGTTAGAGTAGCAGAAATACTCACAGAACCGTTAGAGTAGCGGAAGTACTCACAGAACCGTTAGAATAGCGGAAATACTCTCAAATCGTCAACCCCGTCCGAGTAGCGGAAATACTCAACCCCGTCCGAGTGGCGGAAACACTCAAAACCTAGGTCAATACCCATGTTTATTAGCTCACTTCGGTGAAAAATGACCAAATTACCCTTTGGACCTTTTCCGGTCAAGATGACCATTTTTGCCCCTAGGCATCCGAACGCCCTAGAAACCACACCGGCTCTGGGTATCAAACCGGTAATATCCCAAGAATACTTTTTATAGTGTTCTCGACCTTCCTTTACCTTTCAGGACCATTCCGAGTCAGTTCCGGCCAACCCGGTGCAAAATGACCGTTTTGCCCCTGGAGGGTCGGTCTCCTTCTTCAACCACACCGGCTCTGGGTATCAAACCGGTAATGTCCCGAGAATACTTTTTATAGTGTTCTCGACCTTCCTTTACCTTTCCGGACCATTCCGAGTCAGTTCCGGCAAACCCGGTGCAAAATGACCGTTTTGCCCCTAGTGGGCCGGTTTCCATTTCCGACCACGCCGGCCCTAGGAATCAAACCAGCAACCTCTGGGAACATTCTAAATAATGTTTCCAGATCCCAAGTCTTCTTCCAGGACAGTTTGGGTCTGTCCCGACAGTTTTTCGGTCCGATTGACTGTTTTGCCCCTAAAGGCTCGGTCAACGTTTCCGACACATCCAATCCTCACTTTTCAAGTCAAATACCTCCAGGACACTATTCTAAGTGTTTCTGCTCCTTTCCAGCCTTCCGGGCCACTCCCGGCTCCTTCAAATCATTCCCGGACTTTCCGGAGTCACTCCTAGTGAAGCCAGGCTAAAGTTTACATGGTAGTCACTAGTATAGGCGCCCAAATCTAGTCAAAGATACGTTGCTTGCCGACCTTAATTGTTTCCTAAATGGCTGGCGCCACTAGTAGTGGTGCCAAGCCAAAAAATGGCCTGGCGCCACTCCTAGTGGCGCCAGTATAAATTTTGCCTTGGCGCCACTGCAACAGGCGCTAGGCTTGTCCAACTTCTATAAATACAGAGCCTCGATCAACGTGAAAGGGGTCTGCAAACTGAACCTAGAAATCACACAATTCGATATACAGAGCTCGAGCACCTCCAAAAACCCTAGTTTCCTTAAATTCTCCAAACCCTATCCACCCTACACTAAACCCTAGCCACTATACACAAAACCCTAGCCTCCTATACACTCATACACTTCCCCATACACTCATACAATAGCATTCAACCACTCTCTGAAGACTTGAAGAGCAGCCCTCCAAAGCTTGAAGACAACCCTTGAAGACTGAAGGGTGAAGATCAAGACCGAAGACCGAAGACTGCACAGCGCGCAAAATAAACAAGAAACAAGGTAGGCTCCCTATTTAATTTTCTGCACTTTCCCCCTCTCTCTTCTCTCTCCAACCCACTTGGGTTTTCTCTATTTTAATCCCCCATCTCTTTCCCCCCCTTTCTTTGCATGCTTGAAACAAGGGGATTCCCGGTCCATGTGTAGGATTGGACTATGGGAGAGTCACCGTGTCGGGGGCTTTCTTCTAGTCTAACCAAAGACCACGTGGGTCCGGCCCCCTTGATTATGTGGTGATGCCTTGACCTTGTATGTTCACGACCCCAAATTGCATTGTGCATATCATAGTCTTGCATCTTCCAAAATTCGTTTTCAAAAAGTTGTTTTCAAAAATCGTTTTCAAACTTGTTTTCAAAATTGCATCAAAAGCTCTTTTTCAAAAACATGTTTTCACAACCACAATTCTAGGGTGATTCTAGCCTTTCCATGGCTAGGGTTGCTTTAGGAAAGTGTCATATTAAAAGTGACCATTTGGTCTATATTTTCAAACCTTGTTTTCAAAACCACTTTCTTAAAAGTGGTTCTAGCCCTCTTATGGCTAGAATCGCTTTAGGAAAGTGAGATGTTTTTATACTTTCCTAAAACTCCCCTCTTCAAAATTGATTTCAAAAACTCCCTTTCAAAATCTCTTTTTCAAAACTCTCTTTTTTTCAACTCCTTTCCAAAACTTTCTTTCCTCAAAATTCACTTTCTAAAAACACTCCCTAAAAATCTTTCTAAAAACTCTCCTCCCGGAATCTTCCTTCTAGAAATTCCCCTATAGGATTTTCTTTCTAAACTCTACGTTTCCAAAAACATGCTTTCCAAAAAAAAAACTCCTCCCTAGGATTCCTTTCTAGAAAACCTTCGTTTCCAAAAACGCGTTTTCCAAAAAAACTCTTTCCTTAGAGCCCAAACCAAACCCTAGAACCCACAATTAGGAAACTCTAGTTTTCTTTCCAAAAACACGATTTTCAAACTTTGCCCTAAACCTAGGTTTCCAAAACCTCTAGTTTTCACATCCAAACTATACATGTTTTCAAAACCTCTTTTCTACGTCAAGACAACAATTTTCCAAATATAGGGTTTCTAGAATCTCCTTTCCGAATCCTAACCAAATCCTATCTTCCCTTTAGGAAACCAAATCAAATCTCCCCGTTTAGGAAACTAGATCCCATCTTCCGTTTTTGGAAACAAAATCAAATCTTTTCTTTTAGAAACCAAATCCAATCCCTTCCAAATCCAAACCTTTCCTAATTCAATTCCTTCCTAAACCATAAGTTTCCTAAACTTGAACTTTAAACCTTTCCTTAAGTTTCAAAATCCAATTCTTTCCTAAATCAAAACCTTCCTAAACTTCCACTTTCCTAAATCTTAAGTTTCCAAAACTTGAACATAAAAATCTTTCCTAAATTTTAAAACTCAACTTTCAAATCTTTCCTAATTCAACCCTTTCTTAATTCTACCCTCTTTTCAAATCTTAACCTTTCAAATCTAAGTTTTCAAACCTTTCCTAAACTCAAACCTTTCCTAATCTCAAGATTTTCTAAAACTCTAAAACTTTCTAAATCTTAAACTTTCTAAATTTCAAATCTTTCTAAATTCTAAACTTTCCAAAGCTTCAAAATCTTTTCAAATCTAAAACTTTTCTAAATTCAAAACTTTCTAAATTCTAGACTTTCTTAATTCAAACATTTCCTAAAACGAAACTTTCCACTTTTCTAAACTTCCTTATTTCAAAACTTTCCTAATTCAAAAAGTTTCCAAAAATGAAAACTCTCCTTTTTCAAGCCTTTCTTATTTTCAAAACTTCCTTATTTTCAAAACTTTCTTGTTTTCAAAACTTCCCACTTTCAATACTTCCCTTTTTCGAAACATTCCAAAATTCAAAACTTTCTTAACTTGAAACTTTCTAAATTCTAAGTCTTTCCTAAACTAAACTTTTCCTAATTCAAAACATTTCTTAATTCAAAACTTTCCTAAACCTAATACTTTCATAAACCTAAAACTTTCCTAAATTCAAAACTTTCCTAATTCGAAAACTTTCCAAAAATAAAACTTTCCTAATTTGAAACTTTCCTAAATCGGACCTTTCCTAATTTGAACATCTCCTAAAATCCAATCTTTCCAAATCTTCCAAGCCAAGTCAAATCTTTCCTAAGTCTCTTCTCTTTCCTAAGTCTAGGTTTTCTTAAACCTTCTTATTCCAAAACAAGTCCAAATCTATCTTTTCAAATCAAAGTCCTCAATTTCCAATTTCCAATCTCCTCTTCTAATTTCAAATCCAATTCGATTTCCAATTCAATTTCCTTCTTCAATCCAACCTTCTATTTTCAATCGGACTCCGGTCCGAACTACGACTGACCTGATTCCCCCAAAGGGATACGTAGGCAACCTTCATAGGTGCGGTCACAATATTTTTCAAACTTTCAATTCCACCCTCATGGGTGCGGTTTTAAAAATCTTTTCAAATCTCAAATTCCAATTTTTCAATTTCAAATTTTCAATTTTCAAATTTCTATTTCCAAATTTTCAAACTTTCCAATTTCAATTCCATCTCTTTAAATCTATTTTCAAATCAAATCAATCTCTTTCCAAATCTATTTTTCAATTCTCTTATTTTGCACTTGCATATCATGCATCATGTTAGTTTATAAACATTATTTTTCAAAGTGAATAGGATTGACCATTAGCTAATTGGAGACTCTCATAGGTAAATCTAGGGTAGATTGACATGTAGGTACCGAAAGGGCGGGGTAGGGTGATAGCTTAGTGCATCTTCCCTACACGTAACCAACCTCCGAACCTAGATCACTGTTTTCAAAGACCAAAAGGAATTATTTTTCTAAAAAAGGGCTAAATGTTTTTCAAAGGTTGCTAAACAACCTGTTTTCTTAAAAACCCTCTCTCGAGGAGATATTTTCAAATTGTTTTCCAAAAACCCTAAGTGTAGTCTTCGGATTATTCTTAGTTTTTAGGTGACCTAACTCATCTTAATCAAGTTAGGTGGCGACTCCGAATCTTTTTCAAAAGCCCTTTATCTCAAATCAATTTTTCAATTCAAACCTAGTCGCACTCATTCTTTTGGGAGGGTGAGTTCTAACGAGAGAGTACAACATTTTTCCCGCTTGGGTGAGTATTCCTCGGGGGCAAAAAATCTGGGCGCGACAATATACCATCCATGCAGTTTAAATAACAATAAAATAAAACAAACAAATAACACAAAACAAATAAACGATTTTGAATAACAAATCAAAAACAAAATTTTCACACATCTTGATTTTCCAACTCCAAATCACATCTCAAGGGTTCTCTACCTTTTCCCTTCAAAAACATTTTGTTTCTAAAATTTTAACCAACTCTTTCCATAATTTCTAAAAATTTCGGCAGAGTCCCATTTAAAAATGGCCCCTACAACGCCCATGACATCAACACAAAACACGAAATATGCACCTTCCAACGCTACAATCACATGACAATGGCACCCGTGCACACTTTCTAATTTTTCAAAATTTTCAAAACTCGTGTTTTATTTTTCAAATAAATCAATGGTTCTCAAAAGGTTTCCAAAATTTTTCAAAATCACCTCAAATGTTTTCAAAATATTCCTACATTTTTCCAAATTTCAAACTTTAAAAATTTCATCAATTTCTTGAATTTCCTAATTTTTTCTAATTTTTTAAATATTTTTCTAATTTTCCAAAAAATCAAAAATTCACCGAGTTTTCAAAAAATCACGAAACTTCATACGGTTGTTAAACACATTTTTCTAAGGCACATTGCACAAAAACATAGCCAGAAAACCTAATACCCATGCTTATAGGAACAAATTTCCTATTCCTACAAAAAACCCCCTTCACAGATAGCCACTCAAATTCAATCAAACAACCATCAAATTGCAAAAACAACATCACCAAAGTGTTCAAAACATATCAAAGCATTAATTTCCACTATTCACATGATTCAAACGAAGTTCTACACATCAAAATCAACAAAATTTGAAAACTCACCTTTTGGAAGTTCTCCGGTGAAATCTTCACTTCTGACGACTTTTCCGGCGACGTGGACTCCCTCCGGCAATCACCCGTGGTCCCTAAGGAGTGCTCCTTCAATGTCCAAGACGGATTCCTCGCAATGCCTCACAAATTTGCAAAAAACTCTTCAAATCCCGTGGGTGTTCGAACCAGAAATTTTTTGGTTTTAACTTTAAGCCTGGCCCCACTAGTAGAGGCGCCAGTTCATTTCTGCCAAAGGCGCCACTACTAGTGGCGCCAGTTATTAATTTTGGGTAGTTTTGCCCTTTTTCCCGCTAAAACTCGTTTTCGAAGGCCTTTTTGGCCGTTATCCGTTTTCGACCCCCGTTGTCGAAGGATTTCCAGTGTCCGTCCCTCCAACTGCCTCGCGGTCAACATGAGACTCTTACTCTTATCGTTTTCTGTCTTTGACAAGCAAAGACAGAAAAACAGGGGCAGCAATAAGCACCCCATTTTTGACCGCTCGGTAGTCTACACTCCGTCCAGACTTGTTTTCAAGTCATTGTGGACATATTCCAATCGAAACCAATCCTTTAGGTCCAAATTCCGTCTTTCCATCGTTTCGCGGGCCCGTTAGGCCCAAATAGAGGCAAAATGACCAAAATGCCCTTAGGGGGGCATTGTCCTCTCTTATTCCAATTCTAATCCCTCTCTCGAGACAGTTTATTCCTCGAGACGGTCCGAGTAGCAAAACTACTCACAAAACCGTTCGAGTGGCGGAAACACTCACAAAACTGTTAGAGTAGCGGAAACACTCACAAAATCGTTAGAGTGGCAGAAACACTCACAATCCAGGCACGTCTCTTTAGAGACGGTAAGACCCCTTTCTAATCCCACTCTCGAGATAGTTTATTCCTCGAGACGGCTCCAATCTAGGCACGTCTCTTCAGAGACGGTAAGACCCCTTGCATTCCCACTCTCGAGACAGTTTATTCCTCGAGACGGTCCGAGTAGCAAAACTACTTACAGAACCGTTAGAGTAGCGAAAATACTCACAGAACTGTCCGAGTAGCAGAAATACTCAACCCCGTCCGAGTAGCAGAAATACTCAACCCCGACCGAGTAGCGGAAATCATCAACCCCGTCCGAGTAGCGAAAATACTCAACCCCGTTAGAGTAGCGGAAATACTCAAAAACCGTTAGAGTAGCGAAAATACTCACACCGTGAGAGTAGCGGAAACACTCAAAACCCAGGTCAACACCAGTGTCTGTTAGCTCACTTCGGTGAAAAATGACCAGACTACCCTTAGGACCTTTTCCGAGACTTTTTGGTCAAGATGACCATTTTGCCCCTAAGCATCCGAATGCCCCGGGAACCACACCAGCTCTAGGTATCAAACCGGTAACCCCCTGAGAATACTTTTTATAGTATTCTCAACCTTCCTTTACCTTTCCGGACCATTCCTAGTTAGTTCCGGCCAACCCGGTACAAAATGACTGTTTTACCCCTAAAGGGCCGGTCTCCTTCTTCGACCATACCGGCTTTAAGTATCAAACCGGTAATGTCCCGAGAATACTTTTTATAGTATTCTCAACCTTCCTTTACCTTTCCGGACCATTCTGAGTTAGTTCCGGCAAACCCGGTACAAAATGACCGTTTTGCCCCTAAAGGGCCGGTCTCCTTCTTTAACCACAACGGCACTGGGTATCAAACTGGTAATGTCCCGAGAATACTTTTTATAGTGTTCTCAACCTTCCTTTACCTTTCCGGATCATTCCGAGTTAGTTCCGGCAAACCCGGTACAAAATGACCGTTTTGCCCCTGGTGGGCCGGTCTCCATTTCCGACCATGCCGGCCCTAGGAATCAAACCGGCAACCTCTGGGAACATTCTAAATAATGTTTCCAGATCCCAAGTCTTTTCCCGGGACAATCCGAGTTCCCCCGACAGTTTTTCGGTCTGATTGACCATTTTGCCCCTAAAGGCCCGGTCAACCTTTCCGACCCACCTTATCTTCATTTTTCAAGTCAAATACCTCCAGGACACTATTTTAAGTGTTCCTGCTTCTTTCCGGCCTTCCGGGTCACTCTTGGCCCTTCAAATCATTCCCAGACTTTCCAGAGTCACTCCTAGAGAAGCCAAGCTAAAGATTGCATGGTAGTCACTAGTACAGGCGCCCAAATCTAGTCAAAGATACGTTGCTTGCCGACCTTAAATCTTTCCTAATTGGCTGGCGCCACTAGTAGTGGCGCCAAGCCAAAAAATGGCCTGGCGCCACTCCTAGTGGCGCCAGTGTATAATTTGGCCTGGCGCCACTGCAACAGGCGCCAGGTTTGTCCTCCTTCTATAAATACAAAGCCTTGTTCAACGTGAAAAGGATCTGCAAACTTAACCTAAAAATCCTATATTTCGATATACAGAGCTCGAGCACCTCCAAAACCATAATTAGGAAATCCTAATTTTGAACCCACAATTCAAGCCTAGGTTTCCTTAGAGCCCAAGTCAAGCCCTAGAGCCCACAATTAGGAAACCCTAATTTTCTTTCCAAAAACGTGGTTTTCCAAACTTTGCCCCAAACCTAGGTTTCCAAAACCTTTTGTTTTCACATCCAAACTCTACACATTTTCAAAACCTATTTTCTACGTCAAAACTATAATTTTCCAAATCTAGGGTTTCTAGAATCTCCTTTTCCCAAATCTTTGCCAAATCCTATCTTCCCTTTAGGAAACCGAATCAAATCTCCCCGTTTAAGAAACTAGATTCCGTCCTCCGTTTTTGGAAACAAAATCAAATCTTTTCTTTTAGAAACAAAATCCAATCCCTTCCCAATCCAACTCTTTCCTAATTCAAATCCTTTCTAATCCTCCACTTTCCTAAATCTTAAGTTTCCAAAATTTGAACATAAAATCTTTCCTAAGTTTTAAAACTCAACTTTCAAATCTTTCCTAATTCAACCCTTTCCTAATCTCAAGATTTTCTAAAACTCCAAGACTTTCTAAATCTTAAACTTTCTAAATTTCAAATCTTTCTAAATTCTTAAACTTTCTTAAACTTCAAATCTTTCCAAATCTAAGACTTTTCTAAATTCAAAACTTCCCTTTTTCAAACATTCCAAAATTCAAAACTTTCTTAATTCAAAACTTTCCTAATTCTAACCTTTCCTAATTCCAAAACTTTCTAAAAATAAAACTTTCCTAATTTCAAACTTTCCCAAAATGACACTTTCTTAATTCGAAACTTTCCTAATCTAAATTTTTCCTAAATTCCAAGTTTCCCAATCTTTCAAGATCTTTCTAAATCCAACATTTCAATCTAATCTTTCTTAATCTCAAGTCTTTCCTAGGTCTCATCTTTCTTAAGTCTAGGTTTCCTAAACCTCCATCTTTCCAAAATCAAGTCTTTCCAAATCAAAGTCCAATATTCTCAATTTCAATTTTTTTTCAATCTCCTCTTCCAATTTCAAATCAAATTCAATTTCCAATTCAATCTCCTTCTTCAAATCCACTCTTCTATTTTCAATCGGACTCCGGTCCGAACTACTACTGACCTGATTCCCCCAAAGGGATACGTAGGCAACCTCCATAGGTGCGGTCACAATACCTTTCAAACTTTCAATTCCACCCTCATGGGTGCTGTTTTCAAAGTCTTTTCAAATCTCAAATTCCAATCAATTTTCAAAATTCCAATTTCGAAATTTCTACTTTCAATTTTCAAACTTTCTAATTTCAATCCCATCTTTTCAAATCTAGTTTCAAATTAAATCAATCGATTTCCAAATCTATTTTTCAATTCTTTTCTATTGCACTTGCATATCATGCATCATGTTAGTTTTCAAACATTTGTTTTTCAAAGTGAATAAAATTGAACTATAGTCAATTAAAGACTCTCATAGGCGAGTCTAGGGTAGATTGACATGTAGGTACCAAAAGGGTGGGGTAGGGTGATAGCTTAGTGCGTCTTCCCTACACGTAACCAACCTCCGAACCTAGATTACTAATTTCGAAGACTAAAAGGTGTTATTTTTCTAAAAATGGCTAAATGTTTTCCAAAGGTTGCCAAATAACCTGTTTTCTTTAAAACCCTCTCTTGAGGAGATATTTTCAAAACCTTTTTCCAAAAACCCTAAGTGTAGTCTTCAGATTATGCTTAGTTTTTAGGTGACCTAACTCACCTTAATCAAGTTAGGTGGCGACTCCAAATCTTTTTCAAAAGCCCTTTATTCAAACTTATTTTTCAATTCAAACCTAGTCGCACTCATTTTTTTAGGAGGGTGAGTTCTAACGAGAGAGTACAACATTTTTCCCGCTTGTGTGAGTATTCCTCGAGCGCGAAAAATCTGGGCGCGACAGGTTGGCGGCTAGTGTATGAGTGTATGGGGGTGTGTATGAGTGTATAGGAGGCTAGGGTTTAGTGTATGGTGACTAGGATTTGGAAAACCTAAGGAAGCTAGGGTTTAGGGAGTGTTCGAGCTCTGTATATCGAATATTGGTGTTTTTAGACTGAGTTTGCGAACCTCTTTCATGCTAGAAGAGGCTCTGTATTTATAGAGGTAGGACAGACCTGGCGCCTATTGCAGTGGCGCTAGGGCAAAATTGTTCTTGGCGCCACTAGGAGTGGCACCAGGCCAATTCTTGGCTTGGTGCCACTACTAGTGGCGCCAGCCAGTTAGGAAAGTTTGTAAGTTGGCAAGCAACGTATCTTTGACTAGATTTGGGCGCTTGTACTAGTGACTACCATGCAATTTTTAGCTTGGCTTCACTAGGAGTGACTCCGAAAAGTCCGGGAATGGTTTAAAGAGGCCGGGAATGACCTGGAAGGCCAAAAAAGAGCAGGAACACTTAAGAAACTGTCTCAGAGGTATTTGACTTGAGAAATAAGGATAGTATGTGTCGGAAGGGTTGACTGGGCCTTTAGGGGCAAAACGGTAAATCGGGCCAGAAAGTTACCGGAATAGACTCGGACTGTCCCGGAAGAAGACTGGAGATTGGAATCATTATTCAAAATGTTCCCAAAGGTTGCCAGTTTGATAGCCAAAGCTGGTGTGGTCAGAAAAGGTGACCGGCCTACCAGGGGTAAAACGATCATTTCGCACCGGGTTTACCGGAACTGACTCGGAAAGATACGGAAGGATAAAGAAAGGTTGGGAACACTATAAAGAGCATTCTCAGAAAGTTACTGGTTTGATACCTAGAGTCGATGTGGTTCCCGGGGTGTTCGAATGCCTAGGGGCAAAATGGTCATCTTGACCGAAAAGTCTCAGAATTGGCCCAAGGGGCAATTTGGTCATTTTTCACCGAAGTGGGCTAGCAAGCACCAATGTTGACTTGGGTTTTGAGTGTTTCCGCCACTCTGACGGCGGTTGTCATAACACAGGGGTTTGTTGGCAATTCCTTATATCGACATGTTTGCGAGTATTTCCGCTACTCTAACGGTTGCGATGTTTGCGAGTATTTCTGCTACTCTGATGGTTCGCGATCATTCCCAAGACTGCCTGATCTCGGGAAGCTACTAAAGGGGACTTAGCGCCTGAGAAGTCAATTTTCTCGAAAGGCATGCCTAAACGGACATTTTTGCATTGGCGGGCTAGTAGGCGCCAAAGGTGGACCGTTCTACCATCTAGGGGACTTGGGGTCTCGTCCCGGTCGACTGGTTTAAAGGGACTTACCGTTTCGAAGAGATTTTCTTTGAAAAACGTGCTGAACCGTCTCGAGAAATAAACTATCTCGAGAGAGGGGTTGGAATTGGAAAGGGGGCTTACCGTCTTCGGAAAGACGTGCCTGATTTGGAACTGTCTCGAGGAATAAACTGTCTCGAGAGAGGGATTGGAAAGGGGACTTACCATCTTCGGAAAGACGTGGCTGATTTGGAAGCGTCTCGAGGAATAAACTGTCTTGAGAGAGGGGTTAGAATTGGAAAGGGGACTTACCGTCTTCGGAAAGACATGCCTGATTTAGAACCGTCTTGAGGGATAAACTATCTTGAGAGAGGGATTGGAAAGGGGACTTACCGTCTTCGAAAAGACGTGCCTGATTTGGAATAGATTTACCGTCTCGAGGAATCAACTGTCTCGAGAGAGGGGCTGGAGTTGGAATTGGAAAAGATAATGCCCCTAAGGGCGTTTTGGTTATTTTGGCTCTATTTGGGCCTGGTGGGCCCGCGAGGAGATGGACAAACGGGATTTGGACTTACAGAGTTGGTTTTGATTAGAATGCATTTATATTGATTTAAGTACAAGTCTGGACGGAGCGTAGACTGCCGAGCGGTCAAAAATGGGGTGCTTATAGTCCTAATCGACGAGTTTGAAGGGACTTACCGTTCCAAAAAGTTCACTCGGAAACGTGCCAGACAGGATGGACTTACCGCCTTGAGGAATCAACTTTCTTGAAGGACGCGCCGAAGTGGATTTGGAATTAGAATTGGAGTTGGACTGGAATTGGATCGGAAGAGCGGACTTACAGCCTTCGAGAAGACATGCCCATTGGAATTGGACCGAACAATGCCCTTAAGAGCATTTCGGTCATTTTGCCTCTATTTGGGCCCAAAATGCCTGCAAAGCGAATGATTAATGGGATTAGACTTGGAAAATTAAGTTGACTCAGAATATGTCCATATTGACTTAAATACAAGTCTGGACGGACTGGAGACTACTCAGCTGGCAAAAACAGGGTGCTTACACCAGCGTTCGAACATCCTGAGAGGACGCAATACCAAAAATGTCCTGTATTCGAAAGCCCAAGGTCAGCATTCAAATGCCAAAGAACAAAACAAGAGGCGTTCGAATTCCCATTTTGGCATTCAAACTCCAAGGCTAAAATCTAACAATTTTTAGGGCTTAGACTACGATCCCTATAAATATCAAGCCATTATGTTCGAACAAAGGAGAGTAGGAGGTGGCTATAATAGAGGGTTTTTGTAGTTTTTCCATTAGAATAGGTCACATTTGTTAGTTTATTGCTTATTTGTAATTGTAATCACTTAAATATAAGTTTCAATACAAGTTCTTTAGATTCCTTGCACTCTGTAAGTACCCCATTTTTACCCGCTCGGTAGTCTCCAGTCCATCCAAACTTGTATTCAAGTCGATATGGTTGCATTCCAATTCAAACTAGTTTTTCAGATATAATCCAGTCAATCAATCCCTTCGCGGGCCAGCCCGGCCCAAATAGAGGTAAAATGATCAAATTGCCCTTGTAGTATTATCTAGTCCAATTCCCATGGGCACGTCTTCTTGAAGATGGTAAGTCCCCTTTCAATCTCAATTCCAGCTCAAATCCAATTCCAGTCCAATTTCAGTTCAAATCTAATTCTAGTCCAATTCCAGTTCAAATCCAATTCCAGCCCAGTTCCAGTTCAAATCAAGTTTGGCATGCTTTTCGAGAAAGTTGATCCCTCAAGGCTGTAAGTCCATCCAGTCTGGCATGTTTTTCAAGAAAAATCTTAAGAAAAGTAAGTCCCTTTCAAACCCGTCAACCGGGATGAGACCCCAAGTTCTCGAGATGGTAGAATAGTCCACCTTTGGCCCCTGCTCGCCAGCCAATGAAAAATGTTCATTTCGGCACCCCTTTCGAGAAATTTTATTCCTTAGGCGATAAGTCCACCTAGCAGCTTCCTGATATTAGGCAGTCTTTGAAATGATCGCAAACCGTTGGAGTGTCGAAAATGCTCGTAAACATCGTAACCGTCAAAGTGGCAGAGACACTCGTAAACAGGTCGACATTGGGAATTGCCAACAAACTCTTATGGCATGGGACCATCATCAGAGTGATGGAAACACACAAAACCCAGGTCAACACCAGTGCCTGCGACCCCGCTCTGGTGAAAAATGACTAAACTACCTCTAGGGCCATTTCTGACATGTTTCTCGAAAAAGGACCTAAGTCCTTAGAACGGTAAGTCCACCCTTCTAAGATTGTCCTAAAGACAATCTGGCATGATTAGGTGCCTTCCAGTCGGTTTCGGGCCAATTCCAAGACCCTCAAGTCAAAATGACCATTTTGCCCTTAGGTATTTGAGTGCCTTCGGTAACCACACCAGCTCTAGGTATCAAACTGGTAACCTCTCAGCGATGCTTCTAATTGTATCCCTGGCTTTCCAATGCATTTGTGGATCATTCTGAGTCAATTCCGGCAAACCTGAAGCAAAATAACCATTTTGCCCCTAGTGGACTGGTCACCTTTTCTAACCACACTGGCTCTGGATATCAAATCGGTAACCTCCGGAACATTCTAGCTAATGTTTCCAAGCCTCAAGTCTTCTTCCGGGACATTCCAAGTCCATCCTTGCAACTTTTCGGCCCGATTAACCATTTTGCCTCTAATGGCCCAGTCAACCCTTTTAATATATCCTGACATTATTTTTCAAGTCTACTACCCGCGAGACACTATTCTAAGGGTTCATGTCCCTTTCCGGCTCTTCGGGCCATTCTTGGACCTTCCAAAGTCACTCCTACTGAAGCCAGGCTAAAAATTACATGACAGTCACTAGTACAGGCACCCAAATCTTTGAAAGATACGTTGCTTGCCGACTTGAAAAGTTTCCTAAATGACTGGCACCACTAGGAGTGTCTCCAGTGTAAATTTTGGCCTGGCGCCACTGTAGCAGATGCCAGTTCAGTTTTCTGTCTATAAATACAAAGCCTCTTCTAGTGTGAAAAGGGTCTGCAAACATAGTTTAAAAATCATACCCTTCGATACACAAAGCTTGGAGCCTCTCCAAACCATAGCTCTCTTTAGGTTCTCCAAACCTTAGCCCCCATACACTAAACATTAGCTCATATACACTCTTATGCACTCATATACAAGCCTCCAAAGCCTCCATTAAAGACTTGAAGTACTGCAACTTGGAAGCTCTCGGAGACCGAAGCAAATCAAATCAAACAAAGCAAGTAAAGCAAGCAAGCAAAACAAAAAAGATACAAGGTAGGCTCTCTATTTACGTTTATGTGATTCTCCTCTCTCCTAACCCACTTGGATTTTTTTTCTATTTTAATCCCCATCTTCTACCCTCCTTTCTTGTATGCTTGAAACAAGGTACTCCCCGGTTCATATGTAGAATTAGGCTACTGAAAGTCACCGTGTCAGGGGCTTTCTCTTAGTCTAACCACAGACCGCGTGGGTTTGGCCCCTTTGATTATGTGGTAAAGCATTTAACCTTGTATGTTCACCACCCCAACTTGCATTGTGCATATCATGATCATGCATATCTCCAAAACCTGTTTTCAACTTGTTTTCAAAACTTGCATTAAATCTTTCGTTTCCAAACTTATTTTTAAAATCACAATTCTAAGGTGATTCTAGCCTTTCCATGGTTAGAGTTGCTTTAGAAAAGTGTTACATTTAAAGTGATTTTCATGGTCCATAGTTTCAAATCCTTATTGTTTTCAAAATTACAATCCTAGAATGGTTCTAAACTTTTTATGGTCAGAATCATTTTAGGAAAGTAAGATATTTTTAGAAGCTTGGAAAAGTCCACATTCAAAACCCTTTCCAAATTGCTTATCAAACTTACTTTCTAAAATCTCTTTTCAAATCCTCTCAAAAATCACTTTTCAAACTTGCTTTCCTAAAAACTATTTCCAAAAATTTCTTTCCTAAAAACTCTTTCAAAAAATTCTTTTCCAAAACTCTCTTCAAAAGTTCTACTTTCTAAAAACACTCTTTAAGTTTCCTTCGTAGAAACTCTCTTCAAAAGATCTTCTTTCCAAAATCTCTTTTTCTTGGAGTTTAAGTTAAACCCTAGAGCCACGGTCAAGAAACTCTAATTTTTTCTCCTAAAACATGATTTCCAATCTTGCCCCAAAACATAGATTTCTAAAACTTCTATTTTCTATGTCAAATCTTAAGATTTTCAACATCACTTTTCCTATACCAAAACTATGGCTTTCCAAACCTAAGTTTTCCAAAACTCCACCTCTCCAATTCTATATCAAATCAAATCGTCCTTTTCTAGAAACTAAATTAAATCCTCCATTTTTTGAAACAAAATCAAATCATCTCTTTTTGGAAATAAAATCCTATCTTTTGTTTTAAGAAATATGAATCTAAATATTTCCTAATTCTAATATTTCCCAATTCCATATCTTTCCAAATTTCAACTTTCTAAATTCTAAATTTTCAAATCTTTCTGAAACTCAGATATTCCTAACTTCAAGTATTTTCAAAACTCAAACTTTGAATCTTTCTAAACTCAAACCTTTCCAAAATTCTAAACTTTCTAAATTCAAATATTTTCAAAATCAACTTTTTCTTAGAAAAGGAAAAATTCCTAATCCAAAACTTTCCTAAAATGAAACTTTCCAAAAATGAAACTTTCTTATTTTGAAACTTTCCTAATTTCAAGATTTCATAAATTCAATCTTTCCTAAACCCCAACTCTATGTTTTCTAAATCGAACTTTCTAATCAAATTTTCCTTAAATCTCAAGTCATTCCTAAATCCTATCTTTCCTAAGTCTACGTTTTCCGAAACTAAACTTTCCAAAATCAAGCTTTTCAAGTTCAAGTCAAGTCAATTCGATTACATGTTTTAACCCTAGGTTACCCTAAGTCCTAGGATGTCTAGACCCAAGTTCAACCCTAACCCTAAAGTTAGAAAGCTTCCAACTTTTCTCCAAAAGTTCTTTTCTAAACCAAAATGGTTTTTCAAACTTCAATTCAAGTCAAAATGTTTTCAAATCTCAATCTTTCCAAATCAAGTTGAAGTTCTTCTTCCAAGTTCTATCTTTCCAAATTAAAATCAATTTCAAATCCTCAAGTTCTATTTCAAATCAAAGTCCAATCTTTTCAAATCTTCGAAGTCAATTTCAAAGTAAAGTTCAATTTTCAATCTTCGATCTAAGTTCCAAATCAAACTCTTTTCAAATCAAATTTTCTATCGGACTTTTGTCTAAACTATGATTGACCTGATTCTCAGAAAGGGATACGTAGGGAACCCTCACGGGTGCAGTCATAACTTTTTTTTTCAAATCTCTAATTCCATAACTTTTCTTAAATTTCCAATTCTATAACTATTTTGAAACTTCCAATTCTGAAAAATCTGTTTTCAAATCTCTATTTCTAATTTCTAAAACTTTCTTTCCAATTTCAAATCAGGTCATTTCAAATCCATTTAAAATCAAATCAAGCCTTTTCTCAAATCTATTTTGAAAGTCAAATCTCTCTTTTCAAATCTACTTTCAAAATCAAGCCTTATTTTTGCACTTGCATATCATGCATCATGTTAAAGATCTTTTCAAAATTCTTTTCAAAGGTGGATAGTTTTGGACATTTATTAATAAAAGATTTTGAATGAGTGTACCTAGGGTGAATACACATGTAGGTACCGCAAGAGCGGGGTAGAGTGATGGCTTAGTATGTCTTCTCTACACGTGACCAACCTCCAAACCTAGATCACTGTTTTTAAAGACCAAATGGAGTTATTTTCGAAAAAAGGCTTAAATATTTTCAAAGGTTACCAAACAACCTATTTTCTTAAAAACACTCTCTTGAGGATGTTTTTCAAAACCCTTTTTCAAAAACCTAAGTGTAATTTTTCGGATTGGGCTTAGTTTTAGGTGACCTAACTTACCTTAATCAAGTTAGGTGGCGACTTCAAAGTTTTTCTAAAAGCCCATATTCAAAATCAATTTTTAATTCAAACCTAGTCGCACTCGTCCCTCTAGGAGGATGAGTTCTAACAAGAGAGCACTGTATTTTTCTCACTTGTGTTTTTTGAGTGTGAAAAATCAGAGCGCTACAGCTGGCGACTCCACTGGAGACTACTTAGAGGGTTAGGCCAATATCATGTATCTTCACTCTCACCCATTCGGAGACTTTGATTAATTTATTCAATTCTATCTTCTTCAAACTTTCAAAATCAAGTTTTCCAAGTAGTTTTCGAAAAAGAACATGTCATTGTTTGCACTCCACTCATATTTATTCTATATTGCATTGAGTTTGTCATTCAAATACTGATTTTTGCATATCTATTTTTGTAGGTGGACCATTATTCATGAATTTATTTCATGTTATACTAACTGCTGTATATGAATGAACGTATGGAATGGATAAGATGGATGTGAGTTGTTGGGCTCTTTCCTCTAATTTTTAAAAATCACTCACGCATTGCACGTGCATTTGCATTCTCTACCCTGATATGTCTCTTCTAGTTAGAAAGGGGAACAGTATATTGGTTGTGGGCAAGATGTTGTGTTAGTTTCTTCGCCTACGGCCTCTTGATAGTTCCCCTGCTTGGATCACCAACCGATAATGGCACCACTTCAGGGAGTGGGCCTAGGTTTGAAGATCTAGAAACCGAGCCTTTTTAGGACGCATTAGTAAACCCTCAACCTCATGCTCATATAGACACCATGCATAGCCGAACCCCTGCCGGATTTAAGACACGCACACCGTTTTCAAAACCACAGAGGAAAGGGTGACTGCTTTTTATTTTTCTGTATACTTATTTATTCCTGTTATTATAATGACTGTACTCTTACTGTTATAATGCATGTATAACTGTTCATGCATCCATATTTACTTTACAAATGCATTCTCTCTCTCTTTACTCTATGCACCCATGCTCATGTATTCAATATTCCATGTCAAGGCAAGAGTTCCAAAGAAACTCATGTCATTGCATCTCCATGCATATGATCAACCCAAAGAGAGTGACCCCAAGTTCGCTCTACATTGCATTAAAGTTACCAAAACCCTAAGGGTTCCCATGTAACCTTAAGGAATCATTGCATGCATTTCAAATCATTCCATAAGAGGGGCCCCAATCCCTTTATGCTCACGGAGATAGGATTGCCAAGAAGACAAGGGGCAATCAATTAACAAGGTCTCTCAGCGACCTCCTTGACATCAAATCCAAAGGGAGCAAATTTGAAGACTCAAGAGTAGTTTAGGATTTGATATGTAAAACTAGATAGGTGGAAGTCCAAAGACAAATGTTTCCCTTTCCGCCATTAAAGTGTACTCTGTTTCCTCTTGTATTATAAATTCAAAGTTCAATGATCCTTTCCTTTGAACGTGCGAATGAAAGAAGATTTCTATCAGATGGTAAAGTATTTGCATACAGGTGCAAGTCCCCTATCTCTGAAAATGAGCCAAATTCGTCATGTTTAGTATCCCTCTCAAATAGGGACACCCTAGGGCATACATTACATAGGGCTCTCTAAAAACCAGAAACTAACTTGCGATTGGTGTCCTTGTTTTTCTACTTCTTTCTTTTTCATTTACAGAGATCACTCTGCACTGAGTCAACATTGTTCCCAAGATAGGTCAACATCCACCTAGAGACCCCATTATCACTCGATAAAGAGCCTCACTTATGGCTATCAACCCAGAAGAGTTATCCCACATCTCTTGAGAGGAGGTCAATGAAATGAGGACCAAGATGTATGAAATTTTCAAGCTCATTCAAACCATGGCCATGAGAGATGCTATTATAATCCCATCGTCGTCCATGACTTCTTCCAAAGACCCCGAACCCGCCAACCCAAGGGTTATGCTTCAATCTGATGATGCTGGAAAGAATAAGGAAGATGCCAAAGGGGTTGATACTTGTAAGCACTCCATTTTTGACCGCTCGGCAGTCTACACTCCGTCCAGACTTGTTTTCAACTTATTGTGGACATATTCCAATCGAAACCAATCCTCTAGGTCCAAATTCCGTCTTTCCATCGCTTCGCGGGCCTGTCAGGCCCAAATGGAGGCAAAATGAGCAAAATGCCCTTAAGGGCATTATCCTTTCTTATTCCAATTCCAATCCCTCTCTCGAGACAGTTTATTCCTCGAGACGGTCCGAGTAGCAAAACTACTCACAAAACCGTTAGAATGGCGGAAACGCTCACAAAACCGTTAGAGTAGCGGAAGTACTCACAAAATTGTTAGAGTGGCGGAAACACTCATAATCCAGGCACGTCTCTTCGGAGACGGTAAGACCCCTTTCCAATCCCACTCTTGAGACAGTTTATTCCTCGAGACGGTTCCAATCCAGGCACGTCTCTTCGGAGATGGTAAAACTCCTTTCCAATCCCTCTCTCGAGACAGTTTATTCCTTGAGATGGTCCGAGTAGCAAAACTACTCACAAAACCGTTAGAGTAACGGAAGTACTCACAAAGCCGTTAGAGTAGCGGAAATACTCACAAATCATTAACCCCGTTCGAGTAGCGGAAATACTCAACCCCGTCCGAGTAGCGAAAATACTCACAAACCATCAACCCCGTTCGAGTAGCGGAAATACTCCCAAATCATCAACCCCGTCTGAGTAGCGGAAATACTCACAGAACCGTTAGAGTAGCGGAAATACTCAACCGTTAGAGTAGCGGAAATACTCACAGAACCGTTAGAGTAGCGAAAATACTCACAGAACCGTTAGAGTAGCGGAAGTACTCAATCGTTAGAGTAGCGGAAATACTCCCAAATCATCAACCCCGTTCGAGTAGCAGAAATACTCAACCCCGGCCGAGTAGCGGAAGTACTCAACCCCGTCCGAGTAGCGGAAATACTCACAAATCAACAACCCCGTCTGAGTAGCGGAAATACTCACACCGTTAGAGTGGCGGAGACACTCAAAACCTAGGTCAACACCCGTGTCCGTTAGCTCACTTCGGTGAAAAATGACTAGACTACCCTTAGGACCTTTTCTGAGACTTTCCGGTTAAGATTACCATTTTGCCCTTAAGCATCCGAATGCCCCGGGAACCACACCGGCTCTGGGTATCAAATCGGTAATGTCCCAAGAATACTTTTTATAGTGTTCTCGACCTTCCTTTACCTTTCCGGACCATTCCGAGTCAGTTCCGGCAAACCCGGTACAAAATGACTGTTTTGCCCCTAGAGGGCCGGTCTCCTTCTTCGACCACACCGGCTCTGGGTATCAAACCGGTAATGTCCCAAGAACACTTTTTATAGTATTCTCAACCTCCCTTTACATTTTCGGATCATTCCGAGTTAGTTCCGGCTAACCAGGTACAAAATGACCGTTTTGCCCCTGGAGGGCCGGTCTCCTTCTTCGACCACACCGGCTCTGGGTATCAAACCGGTAATGTCCCGAGAATACTTTTTATAGTGTTCTCGACCTTCCTTTACCTTTCTGGATCATTCTGAGTCAGTTCCGGCAAACCCGGTACAAAATGACCGTTTTGCCCCTGGTGGGCCGGTCTCCATTTCCGACCACGCCGGCCCTGGGAATCAAACTGGCAACCTCTGGGAACATCCTGAATAATGTTTCCAGATCCCAAGTCTTCTTCCGGGACAGTCTGAGTCTGTCCTGGCAGTTTCCTAGTCCAATTGACCGTTTTGCCACTAAAGGCTCGGTCAACCTTTCTGACCCACCTTACCTTCATTTTTCAAGTCAAATATCTCCAGGACACTATTTTAAGTGTTCCTGCTCCTTTTCGGCCTTCCAGGTCATTCCCAGCTCTTTCAAATCATTCTCGGACTTTCCGGAGTCACTCCTAGTGAAGCCAGGCTAAAGATTGCATGGTAGTCACTAGTACAGGCGCCAAAATCTAGTCAAAGATACGTTGCTTGCCGACCTTAATTGTTTCCTAAATGGCTGGCGCCACTAGTAGTGGCGTCAAGCCAAAAAATGACCTGGCGCCACTCCCAGTGGCGCCAGTGTATAATTTGGCCTGGCACTACTGCAACAGGCGCCAGGTTTGTCTTCCCTCTATAAATACAAAGCCTCGTTCAACGTAAAAAGGGTCTACAAACTTAACCTATAAATCACACAATTCGATATACAGAGCTCGAGCACCTCCAAAAACCCTAGTTTCCTTAGGTTCTCCAAACCCTAGCCATCATACACAAACCCTAGCCTTCTATACACTTACACACTCCCCCATGTACTCATACACTAGCCTTCAACCATCTTTTGAAGACTGGAGGAGCTGCAACCCGAAGCTTGAAGATAACTCTTGAAGACCGAAGGCCGAAGACTGCACGGCGTGCAAAATAAACAAGAAACAAGGTAGGCTCCCTATTTAAATTTCTGCACTTCCCCCCTCTCTCTTCTCTCTCCTAACCCACTTGGGTTTTCTTTATTTTAATCCCCCATCTCTTTCCCGCCCTTTCTTTGCATGCTTGAAACAAGGGGATTCCTGGTCCATGTGTAAGATTGGGCTATTGGAGAGTCACCGTGTCGGCGGCTTTCTTTTAGTCTAACCAAAGACCACATGGGTCCGGCCCCCTTGATTATGTGGTGAAATCTTAACCTTGTATGTTCACGACCCCCAAATTGCATTGTGCATATCATAGTCTTGTATCTTCCAAAAACCGTTTTCAAAGTTGTTTTTCAAAACGCTTTCAAACTTGTTTTCAAAATTGCATCAAAAGCTCTTTTTCAAAAACATGTTTTCAAAATCACAATCCTACGGTGATTCTAGCCTTTCCATGGCTAGGGTTGTTTTAGGAAAGTGTTATATTAAAAATGACCTTTTGGTCTATATTTTCAAATCTTGTTGTTTTCAAAACCGCTTTCCTAAAGTAGTTCTAGCCTTCTTATGGTTAGAATTGCTTTAGGAAAGTGAGTTGTTTTTACACCTTCTAAAAACTCTCTTTAAAAATCTCTTCCTAAAAATCTCTTTTCCAACATACTTTCCTAAAGCTCTCCTCTCCAAAATGATTTTCAAAAACTCCCTTCAAAAATCTATTTTTCAAAACTCTCTTTTTCAACTCCTCTCCAAAATCTTTTCCTCAAAATTCATTTTCTAAAAACACTCCCTAGATTCACCTTCCTAAAAACTCTCTTCAAAAACCTTTCTAAATCTTCCTTCTAGAAACTCCCCTCTAGGATTTTTCCTTACAAAATCTATGTTTCCAAAAACACACTTTCCAAAAACTCCTTCCTAGGATTCCCTTCTAGAAAGTCTATGTTTCCAAAAACACACTTTCCAAAAACTCCTCCCTAGGATTCCCTTCTAGAAAACCTTCATTTCCAAAAACGCGTTTTCCAAAAAACTCTTTCCTTAGAGCCCACAATTAGGAAACCCTAATTTTCTTTCCAAAAACATGATTTTCAAACTTTGCCCCAAACTTAAGTTTCCAAAACCTCTTGTTTTCTACATCAAAACTATTCTTGTTTCCAAAACCTATTTCCTACGTCAAAACTACGATTTTCCAAAACTAGGGTTTCTAGAATTTCCCTTTCCAAATCCATGCCAAATTCTATCTTCCCTTTAGGAAACCAAATCAAATCTCCCCGTTTAGGAAACTAGATCCTGTCCTCCGTTTTTGGAAACAAAATCAAATATTTTCTTTTCGAAACCAAATCAACTCCTTCCAATTCCAAATATTTCCTAATTCAAATCCTTCCTAAATCTTAAGTTTCCTAAACTTGAACATAAAAATCTTTCCTAAATTTTAAAACTCAACTTTCAAATCTTTCCTAATTCGACCCTTTCCTAATTCAACCCCTTTTCCAAATCTTAACTTTCTAAATTCAAGCTTTTAAACCTTTCCTAAATTCAAACCTTTCTTAATTTTCAAGATTTTCTAAAACTCTAAAATTTTCTAAAATTCAAACTCTAAAACTTTCTAAATCCTAAAACTTTCTAAATTTCAAATCTTTCCAAATTCTAAACTTTCTAAATTTGAAACCTTCTTAAGTTAAATCTTTCTAAACCTAAAAACTTTCTAAACTCTAATCTTAAACTTCAAATCTTTCCAAATCTAAGACTTTTCGAAACTCAAAACTTTCTTAATTTAAGACTTTCTTAAGTTGAAACTTTCTTAATTCAAACATTTCCTAAACCGAAGACTTTTCTTTTTCAAACCTTTCCTAAAACAAAACTTTCTTATTTTCAAAACTTTCCAATTTTCAAAACTTTCCAATTTCGAAACTTTCTTAAATTCCAAACTTTCCTAATTTCAAAACTTTCCAAAAATGACACTTTCCTAATTCGAAACTTTCCTAATCCAAATTTTTCCAAAATTTCAAGTTTCCAAATCTTTCCAAATCTTCCAAATCCAACGTTCCAATCCAATCTTTCTTAATCTCAAGTCTTTCCTAGGTCTCCTATCTTTCCCAAGTCTAGGTTTCCTAAAACCAAGTCTTTCCAAAATCAATCTTTCCAAAGCAAGTCCAATCTTCTCAAATTCAATCTCCTCTTCTAATCTCAAATCAAATCCAGTTTTCAATTCAATCTCTTTCTTCCAATTCAATCTCTCTCTTCAAATCAATCTATTTTCAATCGGACTCTTGTCCGAACTACGACTGACCTGATTCCCCCAAAGGGATACGTAGGCAACCTTCATAGGTGCGGTCACAACACTTTTCAATCTTTCAATTCCACCCTCATGGATCTGGTTTCCAAAATCTTTTTGAATCTCAAATTCCAATTTCAAAATTTCTATTTTCAAATTTTTACCTTCAATTTTCAAACTTTCTAATTTCAATTCTATTTCTTCAAATCTATTTTCAAATCAAATCAATTTCTATTTTCCAATTCTTTTAACTTGCACTTGCATATCATGCATCATATTAGTTTCGTTTTAAACATTCTTTTTCAAAGTGAGTGGGGTTGAACTATAGTTAATTAAAGACTCTCATAGGTGAATCTAGGGTAGATTGACATGTAGGTACTGAAAGGGCGGGGTAGGGTGATAGCTTAGTGCGTCTTCCCTACACGTAACCAACCTCCGAACCTAGATCACTGTTTTTAAAGACCAAAAAGGAGTTATTTTTTCTAAAAGGGGCTAAATGTTTTCCAAAGGTTGCCAAACAACCCATTTTCCTAAAAAAACCCTCTCTTAAGGAGATATTTTCAAAATCGTTTTTCAAAAACCCTAAGTGTAGTCTTCGGATTATTCTTAGTTTTTAGGTAACCTAACTCACCTTAATCAAGTTAGGTAGCGACTCCGAATCTTTTTCAAAAGCCTTTTATTCAAATCAATTTTTCAATTCAAACCTAGTCGCACTCATTCTTCTAGGAGGGTGAGTTCTAACGAGAGAGTACAGCATTTTTCCCGCTTGGGTGAGTATTCCTCGAGTGCGAAAAATCTAGGCACGACAGTACTGAGGAAGGAGAAACCATACTGCTCTTAACTACTATGAAAAAGACTCCTCTAAACCCTCTTAATTTAAAAATCCAAGGGTTAGACGATTCACTGCAAAATCTTCATGGTTGTAACACTTATGGGTTTACTTCCTATGACAAGTTGTGTTTCTTCCCAGACCATCCGAGACCTGCTAAGTTTAAAATGCTTGACTTTTAGAAGTATGACAGCATTGGTGACCCTATTGCTTGTCTTCGTTTGTATACCGGAGCACTGAGTGGTCATGGCAACGATCTAAAGCTCCTCATGCGGTTGTTCTAACATAGTCTCACTGGGTCTGTTCTATAGTGGTTCGCCCGTCTAGACCTAAGGAAGATCACCACTTGGATTGAGCTAGTCAATGCATTTAAAGCCCAATATCGTCACAACATCAACCTCACTTCTGATCGATGGTCTCTAATGACGATGAGTAAAGGTGAGAAATAAAGCTTTAAAGGCTATGCCTAGAGATGGAGGGAAGCCGCTGCATAAGTCAATCCCCCACCAGAAGAAAAAGAGTACGTGCAATTATTTGTGCATACATTCCAAGGACTATATTACGAGAAGCTTTACACCAGTGTAGAGAAGAGCTTCTTTGAGCTCATTATGCAAAGGCAAATGATAGAGAACGGTCTTAAGACGGGGAGGATTACCGATCCCTATGCAAAAATTGGAGAAAGCTAGGCCAACATAGCCAAAAAAGTGGCCACTACAAGGGGAGTAATCAAGAAAGAAAGCGAGGTGTCTGCCATCTTACCTGTTCAACCGCCCTAATACCGTCCCCCACTTCGGTCTCACCCTATCCCACCTGTGCCCACTCTAAGCATGCTCGCTCAAGCACCCAACATTGGCCCTACTGGGGTATGACCTATTTTCAATAGGCCTGCCCGACGCTTCCGTAACTTTGATGCCTTAGCCTGCACCCAAACTGAAGCCTATTATAACCTCTTAAAGAACAACATCCTAATACCCATACTGGCCCATCCATTGCCAAGTCCCCTATGCCCAAACATTAACAGCGCCCTCACCTATAAGTACCATTCAGGTGGCCAAGGGCATGACACTGAGAGTTGCTTCTCCTTCAAATATAAAATCCAAGACTTAATCGATAACAAGCCCATTGATCTACAACCGGTGAACCCTGCTCCAACCCCTAATATGACCACCAACCCTCTGCCGAACCACATAGTCAATGTGATACTAGTAGAAATAGAGGACGAAGGAGAGTTAGATGAGGCCATGATTGAGGATTATGAAAAGGATTGGAGGACTAAGGAAGAGGCTGATTGGGAGGAGGATCTCCCATTATGCCTGATCTATCTCTATAACCCTAATGAGGTGCCTGATTCTTCTGACTGGCCAGTTGAGGAGCCAATGATTCTAGAAGAAGATCTTAACATGGTTGTTGATGGATTGGGTGCTAAGTTTTTACACCCGAGGTATGCCTCCACTGAACATCACTTATTGGAGAACCCTTGGCCCGAGATCAAGTGCAACTATAAAGACATGGGCTGGGAGCTAGAAGAGCCAAATGCACCAATAAAACCGTTCAAGTTGGAGGGAGCCGAGTTAGCCATTCTGTTTGTGGAAGAATCTACCGTTGAGGTCATCAAGGAGGTTAATGAAGCACAACTGCACCATCACTGCCAATATGCCTAGAGTTCTAGAAGAAGCTTTCGCATGCCTTGACTTGACTGGAAGCCGTGATTGTGGATGGAGCGTCGAGGAAGTGGGCATTGTCCTAAAGCCCTACTGAGACGGTTTCTCTTTCAAAAGCGTATAAGAGAGGGGTGTTCTCACTCACTTTCTTTCTATCTCTTTTATTTTCTATCCCTAAGTTAAATGTCTGCATTTTCATTCTAAAAGAACTCTATATTTTTCATTAAATAGAGAAATTCCAATTTATGTTATTATCTTATATCGCTGTCATCTTATATTTCTTTTGTGAATGGTGAATGCTTCCTACATAAGGGGGCATGGTTTATCTTTTGGAAGGACTGACATGAAAGGGTGATAGCATGAACCAACCACTAGCCAAATGATCAGATTTTCGAAAAGAGAGAAGATAAGAATGAGTGAGGAGACTACCTAAAGGCAACACCTAGAAGACACTGAAGCTAAGCAATGTGTGGCCAAATTATCAAGATGAAGAGGAGCCATCTTTCATTTTTCCATATAAAAAAAGTGTTTATATTCCCTTTGCTTAGCCTTTAGTGCCTCACAAAAAGCAAAATATTCCTTGTCAACCCTGATTCAAGATCGTTCCCCCCACACTGGGGCAGACAAATAATGGAGAACTCCATAAGGAATGTCATCCATTCTCTATCATGCTGGGGTAACGTTGAAGGCTCTATGGATCAAGCAATCCAGCTCATAGTGAAGAGAGGCTCTCATTTTATTTCCTATACAGTCAAAAACAACCATTGTTAAACCCATTGAGCCATTTACTTTTCTTTCGAGAAAATCCTAACCTAGAGATCACTGCCCACAATGGGTTAAATTAAAATGGTAAGGAAAGGATCTAAGAGAAAGAAGTTATAGAAATGTTGATTCATTAAAAGCCAAAAAAAAAAAAACAAAGAAACAAACAAAAAAATCATGTCTGTGCTATTATGAAAAGCGTATAGAAAAGCTAGAAGTCAATGGCCAAGTTGTCGCGCCTAGATTTTTCGCACTCGAGGAATATACACGCAAGCAGAAAAAATACTGTACTCTCTCGTTAGAACTCATCCTCCGAGAAGAATGAGTACGACTAGGTTTGAATTGAAAATTAATTTGAATAAAGGGCTTTCGAAAAACAATTCAGAGTCACCACTTAACTTGATTAAGGTAAATTGGGTCACCTAAAAACTAAGCGCAATCCGAAGACTACACTTAGGGTTTTTTAAAATAATTTTGAAAATGCTTCCTTAAGAGAGGGTTTTTAAGAAAATAGGTTGTTTGGCAACCTTTAGAAAATATTGTAGCCTTTTGTTTGAAAATAACTCCATTTGGTCTTTGAAAACAGTGATTCTGGGTTTGGAGGTTGGTTATGTGTAGCGAAGACTCACTAAGCTATCACCCTACCCTGCCCTTGCAGTACCTACATATCTATTCACCCTAGATTCATCCATTAGAGTCTTCGATTAACGAATATCCAAAACTATCCACTTTTAGAAAAGAATTTTTAAAAGAATGATGCATGATATGCAATTGCAAGAGAAGAGAGTTTGAAAATAGATTTGGAAATAGGTTTGAAAGGAACTTGATTTGATTTGAAAAGATAGTTTTGATTTTGAAAGAAAGTTTTGGAGATTAGAAATAGAGATTTGGAAATAGAAATTTGGAATTGGAAGTTTGAAAAAAGTTATGCAATTAGAGATTTGAAGAAAGTTATGGAATTGGAGATTTGAAAAAAGTTATGGAAATAGAAGTTTGAAAAAGATTATGACCGCACCCATGAGGGTTGCGTGTGTATCCTTTTTGAAGAATTAGGTCAGTCGTAGTTCGGACGAGAGTCTGATTGAAAATAGAATGTTTGATTTGAAAAAGGGACTAGAGGATTTGAAATCAGGATTGAACTTAGACCTAGAATTGAACTTGAAAGAGGATTTGACCCTTAAAAGAGAACCTAGACCAGATTTGAAAAGATAGAGTTTTGGGAAACCAATACTTAGGAAAGATGGAATTTTAAGGAAAGACTTGAGGTTTAAGAAAGATTTGACTTGACTGTTGGACTTGGAAGATTAGGGAAATATTGGATTTAGGAAAGGCTTGAATTAGGAAAGTTCTGTTTTAGGAAAGTTTCATTTTACGAATGTTTTCAGATTAGGAAAGTTTTTGAATTAGGAAAGTTTTGAAATAAGAAAGGTTTCATTTTTTAAATAGAAAATTTTTGAAATTGGAAAGTTTTCACTTAAGAAAGTTTTGGATTTAGAAAGTTTTGAAATTTAGAAAGTTTAGGATTTTGAAAGATTTGAAATTTGAGTTTTAGAAATGCTTCAGATTAGGAAAGGTTTAAGTTTAAGAAAGGTTTGAAAACTTAATCTTTAAGGGAAGATTTGAAAGTTTAAGTTTTCGAAACTTAAGGTTTAGGAAAGTATGAGATTATGAAGGATTTGAATTAGAAAAAATTTGGAGTTGGAAGGATTGAGATTCCTATTTCCTAAAACAAGGGATTGGATTTTGTTTTTAAAAGAGGTGTTTTGATTTTGTTTCCAAAAACAGAGGATTAGATCTAGTTTTCGGAAAGGAGATTGGATTTGGTTTTCTAAAGGAAAGATTGGATCTGGTATAGATTTGGAAGGTGAAGTTTTTAGAAATCCTAAATTTGGAAATCTATAGTTTTGATATAGAAAATAGGTTTTGAAAATTTAGGATTTAGATGTAAAGAAGGAGATTTTGGAAACCTAGGTTTTAAGGCAATAGTGAAAATCATGTTTTAAGAAAGGAAATTAGGGTTTCCTAGTTGTTGGCTCTAGGGTTTAACTTGGACTCTAAGAAAAGAGATTTTTGGAAAATGAGTTTTTAAAAAGGGAGATTTTTGAAAGAAAATCCTAAATAGGAGTTTTTGGAAAGCAAATTTTGAAAAGAGAGTTTTTGGAAATAGATTTTTGGGAAATGGTTTTTCTAGGAAGGAGTTTTTTGGAAAGAGTTTTAGAGAATGTTTCTAGAAAGTGAATGTTAAAGAGAGGTTTTTTTGGAAAAGAGTTTTGGAAAATAGATTGTTGATAGGAGTTTTTAGAAAACAATTTTGGAAAGGAATTTTAAAAAGGAGATTGGAGAGAGTTTTTAGAAAGTATGTTGGAAAAGAAATTTTTAGAATGAGAGATTTGAAAGGAGAGTTTTTGGAACGTTCATAAAAATATCTCACTTTCCTAAAACGATTCTAACCATAAGAAAGCTAGAACCATTTTAGGATAATGGTTTTGTAAACAACAAGATTTGAAAATATAGACCATATTGGTCACTTTAAATATAATACTTTCTTAAAACAACCCTAACTATAAAACAAAGAGGCTAGAATCACCTTAGGATTGTGATTTTGAAAACAAGTTTTTGGAGAAGAAGATTTTAACACAAACTTTGAAAATGATTTAATGCAAGGTTTGAAAACAAGTTTGAAAACGGATTTTGGAGAGATGCAAGATCATGATATGCACAATGCAAGTTGGGGTCGTGAACATACAAGGTTAAGGCTTCACCACATAATCAAGAGGGCCGAACCCACGGGGTCTCCAGTTAGACTAATAGAAAGCTCCCGAATTGGTGACCTTCAATAACCTAATCTTACACATGTACTGGGAAGTCCCTTGTTTGAAGCATGCAAGAGGGGGGGGGGGAAGAAGATGGGGGATTAAAATAGAAGAAAACCCAAGTGGGCTAAGAGAGAGAAGAGAGAGGGAAAGTTGCATAAACGTAAATAGGAAGCCTACCTTATGTCTTGCGTTGTTTTGCTTGCTTTCTTCTTCTTGCTTTGCTTCGGTCTTCGCCTTGATCTTCAAGAGCTTACTTGGATCTTCGGAAACTTCAGAGTTACAGTATTTCAAGTCTTCAATGGAGACTTTTGAGACTAGTGTATCAGTGTATAGGAGTATATGTGAGTTAAGGTTTGTGTATTGAGGCTAGGGTTTGAAAAACCTAAAGGAGACTAGAGTTTAGGGAGGTTACAAGCTCTTTGCATCGAACAGGAGAGTTTTTAGACTGAGTTTGCGGACCCTTTTCACGCTGAAAGAGGCTTTGTATTTATAGAGAGTGCAATGACCTAGCACTTGTTGCAATGGTGCCAAACAAAAGTTCCTTCTGGCACCACTAGGAGTGGCGACAGGCACTTAGGAAAGTTTTAAGGTTGGCAAATAACGTATTTTTAGAAGATTTGGGCACTTATATTAGTTACTACCATGTAATTTTTTGTCTAGCTTCACTAGAAGTGACTTCGGAAGGTTCGGGAAGGATTTAGGGGATCGAAAATGGCTCGAAAGGTCGGAAAGGAACAAGAACCCTTAGAATAGAGTCCCGGAGGTATTAGACTTGAAAAATGATGCCGAGATTTGTTAGAAGGGTTGACCGGGCCATTAGGGGCAAAACAGTCAACTGAACAGAAAAACTACTGGGATGGACTCGGAATGTCCCGTAAGAACATTCGATGTTTGGAAACATTACTTAGAATGTCCCAAGAGGTTACCGATTTGATACCGAGAGCCGATGTGGTTAGAAGAGACGACCGGCCCACTAAGGGCAAAACAGTCATTTTGCACCGACTTTGCCAGAACTGACTCGGAGTGACTCAAAAATGTAATGAAAGGTCAGGAATACTATAAAAAGCATCCTCGAGAGGTTACTGGTTTGATACCCAGAGTTGGTGTGGTTCCCGAAGCGTTTGGATGCCTAGGGGTAAAATGGTCATCTTGACTAGAATGTTTCGAAATTGGCCCGAAACTGACTAGAAGGCACCTACTCATGTCCAATTGTCTTTAAGACAATTCTAGAAAGGGTAGACTTACCGTTCTAAGGACATAGGTACTTTCTGGAGAAATGTGCCGGTAATGGCCCTAGAGGCAGTTTGGTCAATTTTCACCAAAATGGACTAGCAAGCACCAGTGTTGACCTGGGTTTTAAGTGTTTCCGTCACTCTGAGGGTGGTCCCGTGATATAAGGGTTTGTTGGCAATTTCCTATATCGACCTGTTTGCGAGTGTTTCCGTCACTCTGGCGGTTACGATGTTTACGAGTATTTTCATTACTCTAACGGGTCGCTATCATTCCAGAGACTGCTTCATCTCTGGAAGCTGCTACGTGGACTTAGTACCTGAGGAATCAACTTTCTCAGAAGGTGTGCCGAAACAGACATTTCTGTATTGGCAGGCTAGTAGGCGCCAAAGGTGGAACGTTCTACTATCTAGAGGACTTGGGGTCTCGTCCCGGTCGACAGGTTTGAAGGGACTTACCGTTCCGAAGAGTTTACTCAGAAACGTGCCGAATTGGATTGTCTTACCACCTCGAGGAATCAACTTTCTCGAAAGGTGTGCCAGATTTAATTGGAATTGGAATTAGAATTGGAATTGGAATCGGAATCGGAAAGAGGACTTACCATCTTCGGAAAGACGTGCCTATTGGAATTGGACCGAATAATGCCCCTAAGGGCATTTTAGTTATTTTGCCTCTATTTGGGCCCAATGGGCACGTGAAGCAATTAATTTGATGGGATTAGACTAGGAAAGTTGATTTAGATTGGAATACGTCCATATTGACTTGAATATAAGTCTGGATCGACTGGAGACTGCTGAGCGGGCAAAAATAGGGTGCTTACACAAGTGTCAGACAATTTCATTAGAAGGTCAAAAGTTACAAGAAAAGTCAACTCCCTCTGTAAAAGGAGAAAATTTAAAGGTGATCCTAGGTAACAAAGAAGCCTAGTAGAAACAATAGGTTCGAGCGTTTCTCCTTTCTTGTAAAAACCCAAAACCGTGGCCTACATTACAACCCTACTAAAGCCCACTCTGATTGAAAACAGATTGTGTGATCTAAATAAGCTGGATGTGCTGTAAAAGCTAAAGAAGGATGCTAATCGTGTCCAAAAAAATATATATGTATATATAGTCAAGGATGGTATGGATCTAAACCCTATTGAAAGTAACATCAAATTTGAGCCTCTATATCCCATTGTTTCAAAAGCCCCATGACCTAGCCTACATTACGGTCCTAAAGAAAAGTCTCCTCAGATTAGAAGACTGGCCGATTATTGCTCTGCTAAAGGTCAAGTAAGCTGTTGCCAAAGCCCCGAGAGTTGAGAGTTTTAGCCCTAGTAATCCTATACACTAATCCCAAGATAGAGAATCGGAGGCGATCAAAAGGTTAAGAAAGGTACAAAGTGCTATCATCTAGTCAAGGTAAGGTTGAGCCAGAAGAGAGTCTAGACCCCCGAAAAGGAAGGAGTTACCATTCCAAAGATACCGAGTTTGACAGCACCCCTTGTTATTCTGTTAGCTAGTATATTTCTAATATGTGCATGCATTTTTATGAAAAAAAAATTCGACATGAGCTTTGCATACATAGGACATAACTCCTTGTAGAAACAGAGGTCACCAATATAGTTCAATATCAACTCATGTAATAAATATACAATATCATCATCCATGCACATACATCTGATTATATACTTAGCTGTAAAAATCATAAATATCTTTTCTTGTCCATAGATTTAACTATCTAAATCATAAACATCTATCTCTGTGCAAAATTTATAAAAATAAAACTATTTAACATAAACTAAACACATCTCCAGGATAGGGGCAAAAGAAGATCAAGATCTACGATAGAGGGCATCCGTCAGAGACCAAAATCGATATCCTCCGGATCAAAATCTCCAAAACCTGGCTCCGGAGGAGGTGGATAACTATTAGAAGCGTCAGCATCCTACAAAGAAGACAAAATCAGAATCAGTAGGGCAAAGGAGTAACTAAACAACAGCAGAGCGAAAAGAAGATGGAAGGAAAAGACAACATACCCCGTTGCCTCCCATCTGAGCTAACCGAGCTGTCAAGGAAGCTACCTTTGCCTAGTACTGATCTCGCTCTGTCTGGAACCGGTCCCTCCGGTCTCTCACTACAATAAACTCAGCCTAGGGCACGTATCCCTTGGCACGACGCCACAAGTCAACTACCTCTTGGCCAATAGTATATCTGCCGACTACTACCTCATACCAGGTGAATGCACCAACAGAATGAGTCCCAAAGTGCGTAGCATAGTCCCTCTCTAGAGGAAGTAAGAACCCGGTGCCCGGCTGGCGCTTCTGATAGGAAATAGGAACTCCCTCCACCAAGGCTCCAAACATATACTCTAGTGGATCTGCTCCTAACCAGAACTCCTTATGAAATTGGTGCTAGTGTTGCTCTCCTAAGTAGGACTCTTAAGAATCATCGCTGAGAAAGCAAGCCCTCGATAGGGACAACAGGACAAAGTATCGCATCGTCTCATAATGAACCGACCCAATAAAGTGCCGCCAAGTCACATCCCTTGACTCAATCAACTCTAGGTTCGCCCGTAGCGTCACGAAATCAGTGATCTCTGATCGTTGGGCTACCCAGTCACGAGCCCACCTCAAAGCACGAGGATAAAGGTCATCTTCGATAATTGTGGGTCGACGAATTGGCAGGTACTCATAGCTCCGCTAGACAAGAAAAGGCCAGAAATTAGTCATGCTTCCCCAACGAGAGGAAGTCCAGACCTACATCAACCAAAGAAGGCACCCAAAGAATAAGGACCCCTCATCCAGCTCAGATAAAGCCCCATGATCAGCTACTATGCTCACCAACCGAAAGGGCACGAGCAACTTATTGTTATTACAGAAGTAGCTGAAGATGATGTATAAAATAAGTCGCCACCTCATGATGTCTCGCTGGGCAGGTGGTGGCTCAACAACAAAGGTGTTGTCATCCCGACTAAGCCAAGAGACTGGGAAGGCATAATGCTTAGGAAGGGGCAAGTCTAGCAAAATACACGCATTAGCCCTACTAACTGACTGTAAGGTGATCTGTCGACGGACGAAGGAAAGCTCTGTGATAATAGCCCAAACCAATAGAGTGGGTCCTAACTTGAAGACCACAAAATGGAAAGTCTCGGTCTCTCCAAACCACCTCTCAATAAGTGCCAACAATAGATGTCTGTTTAGGCAGTTAGCCTGTAATCCCATGAAGGCCCCATGTCGTGCTCAAATTTTTTGCACTCAAGGAATACACACACAAGCAGGAAAAACATTGTACTCTTTTGTTCGAACTCACCCTCCTAGAAGAATGAGTGCGACTATGTTTGAATTGAAAATCGATTTGAATAAAAGGCTTTTGGAAAACATTTGGAGCCACCACCTAACTTGATTAAGGTGAGTTAGGTTACCTAAAAACTAAGCACAATCCAAAGACTACACTTAGGGTTTTTGAAAAACGATTTTGGAAAACATCCTCAAGAGAGGGTTTTTAAGCAAACGGGTTGTTTAGCAACCTTTGAAAAATATTTAAGCTCTTTTTAAAAATAAACTCCATTTTGGTCTTTGAAAATAGTGATTCTAGGTTCGGAGGTTGGTTAGGTGTAGGGAAGACGCACTAAGCCATCACCCTACCTCGCCTTTACGGTACCTACATGTCTATTTACCCTAAATTCACCTATGAGAGTCTTCAACTAACAAATGTTCAATCCTATCCACTTTAGAAAAAGAATGTTTAAAAAGAATGATGCCTGATATGCAAGTGTAAGAAAAGAGAGTTGGAAAATAGATTTGTGAAGAAATTGATTTGCTTTTAGAAAGAGATTTGAAAAGATTGAAATTGGAAAGTTTTGGAAATGGGAAATAGAGATTTGGAAATAGAAACTTGGAATTAGAAAAATAGATTAAGAAATTGGAGACTTGAAAAAGGTTGTGGAAATAGAACTTTGAAAAATGTGGTGACCGCACCCATGAGGGTTGCCTACTATCGCGCCCAGATTTTTTGCACTCGAGGAATACTCACACAAGCAGGAAAAATGATGTACTCTCTCGTTAGAACTCACCCTCCTAAAAGAATGAGTGCAACTAGGTTTGAATTGAAAACAGCTTTGAATAAAGGGCTTTTGAAAAAGATTCGGAGTCACCACCTAACTTGATTAAGGTGAGTTAGGTCACCTAAAAACTAAGCATAATTCGAAAACTACACTTAGGGTTTTGGAAAACGATTTTGAAAATATCTTCTCAAGAGAGGGTTTTTAAGAAAACAGGTTGTTTGACAACCTTTGAAAAACATTTAGCCCTTTTTGAAAAATAACTCCTTTTGGTCTTTGAAATCAGTGATCTAGGTTCGGAGGTTGGTTACGTGTAGGGAAGACGCACTAAGCTATCACCCTACCTCGCCCTTTCGGTACCTACATGTCAATCTACCCTAGATTCACCTATGAGTCTTTAACTAACATGTGTTCAACCCTATTCACTCTAGAAAAATAATGTTTGAAAAGCATTATGCATGATATGCAAGTGTAAGATAAGAGAGAATTGAAAAATAAATTTGGAAATAAATTTGGAAAGAATTTGATTTGCAAATAGATTTGAAGAGATGGAATTGAAATTGGAAAGTTTGAAAATTTAGAAATAGAAATTTGAAAATAGAAATTTTGAAATTGAAATTTGAGATTTGAAAAGATTTTGAAAACCACACCCATGAGAGTGGAATTGAAAGTTTGAAAAGTGTTGTGACCGCACCTATGAAGGTTGCCTACGTGTCCCTTTGGGCGAATTAGGTCAGTCGTAGTTCGAACCGGAGTCCGATTGAAAATAGAAGAGTTGATTTGAAGAAGGAGATTGAATTAGAAATAGAAGATTGAGAGATTGAACTTTGAATGGAGGATTGAAAATTAGAATTTGGAATTTTGGAATTGAAAAGATTGAATTTTGATTTGAAAAGATCGAACTTGGAAGAGAGAGATTTAGACTCATTTTAAAAAGACGAAGGTTTAGGGAACCTAGACTTAGGAAAGATAGGAGACCTAGGAAAGACTTGGGATTAAGGAAGATTGGATTGGAATGTTGGGTGTGGAAGATTTGGAAAGATTTGGAAACTTGGAATTTAGGAAAGATTTAGATTAGGGAAGTTTCGAATTAGGAAAATGTTATTTTTGGAAAGTTTCAAATTAAGAAAGTTTTGAATTAGGAAAGTTTTAGGTTTAGGAAAGTTTCGAAATTGGAAAGTTTCGAGTTTAGAAAGTTTTCAAAAAATGAAAGGTTTTCAGATTAGGAAAGTTCCCAAATTAGGAAAGTTTTGAAAATCAAAAAGTTTTGAATTTAGAAGTGTTTTGAAAAAGGGAAGTTTTGAATTTGGAAAGCTTTGAAACAAGGAAGTTTTGAAAATAAGAAAGTTTCGTTTTAGGAAAGGTTTGAAAAAGGAAAACTTACAGTTTAGGAAATGTTTGAATTAAGAAAGTTTTGAGTTTAGAAAAAGCCTGAGATTTAGAAAGATTTTGAAGTTTTGGAAAGTTTAGAATTTGGAGAGATTTAGGTTTAGAAAGATTTAACTTGAGAAAGTTTCAAATTTAGAAAGTTTTGAATTTGGAAAGATTTGAAATTTAGAAAGTTTAAGATTTAGAAAGTTTTAGAGTTTTAGAAAATCTTGAGATTAGAAAAGCTTTGAATTTAGGAAGAGTTTGAAAACTTAGGTTTGAAAAGTTAAGACTTGAAAAGAGAGTAGAATTAGGAAAGGGTTGAATTAGGAAAGATTTTTATGTTTAAGTTTTGGAAACTTAAGATTTAGGAAAGTGAAAGATCAGGAAGGATTTGAATTAGGAAAGAGTTGGATTTTGAAATTTAAAGAAAGATTTAAAGTTTAGGTTTAGGAAACTTATGGTTTAGGAAGGAATTGAATTAAGAAAGTTTCGGATTAGGAAGGGATTGGATTTGGTTTCTAAAAGAAAAGATTTGATTTTGTTTCCAAAAACGGAGGACGGGATCTAGTTTCCTAAACGGGGAGATTTGATTCGGTTTCCTAAAGGGAAGATAGGATTTAGCAAGGATTTGGAAAAGGAGATTCTAGAAACCCTAGGTTTGGAAAATCATAGTTTCGACGTAGAAAAGAGGTTTTGGAAGCATGTATAGTTTGGATGTGAAAACAAGAGATTTTGGAAACCTAGGTTTGGGGCAAAGTTTGAAAATCATGTTTTTGGAAAGAAAATTAGGGTTTCCTAATTGTGGGCTCTAAGGCTTGACTTGGGCTCTAAGAAAAGAGTTTTTGAAAGTGCATTTTTGGAAACGAAGGTTTTCTAGAAGAGAATCCTAGGAAGGAGATTTCTAGAAGGAAGATTTTGGAAAGAGAGTTTTTAGAAAGGTTTTTGGAGAGAGTTTTTAGGAAGGTGAATCTAGGAAGTGTTTTTAGAAAGCGAATTTTGAGGAGAAAGAGTTTGGAAAGGAGTTGAAAAAGGGAGTTTTGAATAATAGATTTTGGAAGGGAGTTTTTGAAAACAATTTTGGAGAGGAGAGTTTTAGAAAAGTATGTTGAAAAAGAGATTTTTAGGAAGAAAGACTTTTTGAAAATAGAGTATTTAGAAAAGTATGAAAACATCTCACTTTCCTAAAGCGATTCTAACCATAAGAGGGCTAGAACCACTTTAAGAAAGTGGTTTTGGAAAACAATAAGATTTGAAAATATAGACCAAAAATGTCACTTTTAATGTAACACTTTCCTAAAGCAACCCTAGCCATGGAAAGGCTAGAATCACCCTAGAATTGTGGTTTTGAAAACAAGTTTTTGAAAAAGAGATTTTGATGCAATTTTGAAAACAAGTTTGAAAACGTTTTGAAAAACAACTTTGAAAATGAATTTTGGAATATGCAAGACTATGATATGCACAATGCAATTTGGGGTCGTGAACATACAAGGTTAAGGCTTCACCACATAATCAAGGGGGCCGGACCCACGTGGTCTTGGTTAGACTAGAAGAAAGCCCCCGACACGGTGACTCTCCAATAGCCCAATCCTACACATGGACCGGGAATCCCATTGTTTCAAGCATGCAAAGAAAGGGGGGGGAAAGAGATGGGGGATTAAAATAGAGAAAACCTAAGTGGGTTAGGAGAGAGAAGAGAGAGGGGGAAAGTGCGAAAATTTAAATAGGGAGCCTACAGTTTGTCTTGTTTATTTTGCGCGCCGTGCAGTCTTCGGTCTTTGGTCTTCGTCTTGATCTTCACCTTCAGTCTTCAAGAGTTGTCTTCAAGCTTTTGATGACAGCTCTTCAAGTCTTCAAAGGAGGGTTGAAGGCTAGTTTATGAGTGTATGGGGGAATGTATAAGTGTATAGGAGGCTAGGGTTTAGTGTAGGGTGACTAGGGTTTGGAGAACCTAAGGAAACTAAGGTTTTTGGAGGTGCTCGAGCTCTGTATATCGAAATATATGATTCTTAGGTTAAGTTTGCAGACCCCTTAAACGTTGAATGAGGCTCTGTATTTATAGAGGGAGGAATACACTGGCGCTTGTTACAGTGGCGCTAGGACAAATTTCCTTTTGGCGCCACTAGGAGTGGCGCCAGGCCAAATATTGGCTTAGCGCCACTATTAGTGGTGCCAGCCAATTAGGAAACTATTAAGGTCGGCAAGCAACGTATCTTTGACTAGATTTGGGCGCCTGTACTAGTGACTACCATGCAATCTTTAGCCTAGCTTCACTAGGAGTGACTCCGGAAAGTCCGGGAATGATTTGGAGGAGCCAGGAATGACCCGGAAGGCCAGAAAGGAGGAGGAACACTTAAAATAGTGTTCTGGAGGTATCTGACTTGAAAAGTGAGGATAAGATGTGTCGGAAAGGTTGACCGGGCCTTTAGGGGCAAAACGGTCACTCGGAGCGGGAAACTGCCGGGACAGACTCGGATTATCCCGGAAGAAGACTTGGGATCTGGGAACATTATTCAGAATGTTCCCGGAGGTTTCCAGTTTGATTCTTAGAGCCGGCATGGTCGGAAAAGGAGACCGGCCTACTAGGGGTAAAATGGTCATTTTGTACCGGGTTTGCCGGAACTAACTCGGAATGATCCGGAAAGGTAAGGAAGGTTGAGAACACTATAAAAAGTATTCTCGAGACATTACAGGTTTGATACCCAGAGCCGGTGTGGTCGAAGAAGGAAATCGGCCCTCTAGGGGCAAAACGATCATTTTGTACCGGGTTGGCCGGAACTGACTCGGAATGATCCAGAAAGGTAAAGGAAGGTTGACAATACTATAAAAAGTATTCTTGGGACATTACCGGTTTGATACCCAGAGCCGGTGTGGTTCCCGGGGCATTCAGATGCTTAGGGGCAAAATGGTCATCTTGACCGGAAAGTCTCGAAAAAGGTTCAAGGGATAATTTGGTCATTTCCCACCAAAGTGGGTTAACAAACACTGATGTTTGACCTGGGTTTTGAGTGTTTCCGCCACTCTAACGGCGGTCGTCGTGACACAGGGGTTTGTTGCCAATTCCCTATATCGACCTATTTGCGAGTATTTCCGCTACTCTAACGGTTTTGTGAGTAGTTTCGCTACTCGGACCGTCTCGAGGAATAAACTATCTCGAGAGAGGGATTAGAAAGGGGTCTTATCGTCTCCGAAGAGACGCGCCTGGATTGGAACCGTCTCGAGGAATAAACTGTCTCGAGAGTGGGATTGGAAAGGGGTCTTACCGTCTCCGAAGAGACGTGCCTGGATTGGAACCGTCTCGAGGAATAAACTGTCTCGAGAGTGGGATTGGAAAAGGGGTCTTACCGTCTCCGAACAGACGTGCCTGAGTTGAAGCCGTCTCGAGGAATAAACTGTCTCGAGAGTGGGATTGGAAAAGAGTCTTACCGTCTCCGAAGAGACGTGCCTGGATTGGAACCGTCTCGAGGAATAAACTGTCTCGAGAGTGGGGGTTGGAAAGGAAATGACAATGCCTCTAAGGGCATTTTGGTCATTTTGCCTCTATTTGGGCCTGATAGGCCCGCGAAGCGATGGAAAGACAGAATTTGGACCTAGAGAATTGGATTCGATAGGAATATGCCCACAATGACTTGAAAATAAGTCTGGACGGAGTGTAGACTGCTGAGCGGTAAAAAATGGGGTGCTTACACCTATGTATCCTTTTGGAGGAATCAGGTCAGTCATAGTTCAGACAAAAGTCCGATAGAAAATAGAAGGTATGATTGGAAGAAAGAGATTTTGATTGGAAAATGGATTTGATTTGAACTTCGAATTAAAGATTGAAGATTGGAATTTAGAATTTTGGAATTGAAAAGATTGAATTTTGATTTGGAAAAATAGAACTTGGAAGAAAGATTTAGACTTGTTTTGGAAAGATGGAGGTTTAAGAAACCTAAACTTAGGAAAGAGAGGAGACTTAAGAAAAATTTAACTTGGAAGGGATTAAGAAAGATTCGACTTGACTCAAAAGAGTTTTAGAAAAAATAAGATTTAGGAAAGGTTCGAATAAGGAAAGTTTCAATTTAGGAAAGTGTTAGAGTTTAGAAAGTTTCGTTTTAGGAAAGTTTCAATTTGGGAAAGTGTTGGATTAAGAATGTTTTGAAATAGGAAACATTTCATTTTAAGAAAGTTTTGAAATTGGAAAGTTTTGAATTTAGAATGTTTTGAAATTAGGAAGTTTCAAAAATTTGAATGTTTACAATTTAGAAAGTTTTGAATTTAGAAAGTTTTAGATTTGAAGTTTAGGAAAGTCTAGAATTTTAGAAAGATTCAAAATTTGAGTTTTAGAAATTCTTGAAATTAGGAAAGGTTTTGAGTTTAAGAAAGGTTTAAAAACTTAAATTTGGAAAGGTAACATTTGGAAAGGGATGGAATTAAGAAAGGTTTGAAAGCTTAATGTTTAAGGAAAGACTTAAAAGTTTAAGTTTATGAAACTTAACGTTTAGGAAAGTACTAGATTAGGAAGGAATGAATTAGGAAAGGTTTAGAGTAGGAAGGATTGAGATTCCTATTTCCTAAAACAAGGGATTAGATTTTGTTTCCAAAAATAGAGGCTAGGATCTAGTTTCTTAAATGGGAATATTAGGTTTGGTTTCCTAAAGGGAAGATTAGATTGGGCTTCTTAAAAGGGAGATTGGATTAGGCATGAATTTGGAAAGAGGGAGTTTTTAGAAATCCTAGTTTTGGGAAGACTATAGTTTTGATGTAGAAAATAGGTTTTGGAAATATATATAATTTTTGATGTAGAAAACAAGAGGTTTTGGAAGCCTAGGTTTTGAGGCAAAAATAAGGGATTGGAAAGCATGTTTTTGGGAAGGAAAATTAGGGTTTCCTAATCGTGGGTTCTAAGATTTAACTTAGGCACTAAGGAAAGAGATTTTGGAAAGTGAGTTTTTTGGAAAGAGGGATTTCTGGAAAGAAATCCTAGAGAGGAGTTTCTAGAAAGTGAATTTCGAAAAGAGAGTTTTTGGAAAGAAATCCTAGTGAGGAGTTTTTAGAAAGAGATTTTTTAGAAGAGTTGTTTAGGAAAGAAACGTAAGAAGCGTCTTTGGAGAGTGAACTTTGAGGAAAGCGTTTTTGGAAAGGAGCTTTTAGGAAAGATGTTTTTGGAAAGAGATTGTTGGAAATGAGTTTTTGAAAAAAAAAAAAATTTTGGAAACGAGATTGGAGAGAGTTTTCTAAGCAGGAAACCTAGGGAGTGTTTTTAGGAAAGGAATTTTGAAGAGAGTCTTTTGGAAAGGAGTTGAAAAGAATGTTTTGAAAATAGATTTTTGAAGAGAGTTTTTAGAAAACAATTTTGGGGAAAAGAGTTTTTGGAAAGCATGTTGGAACAGTGATTTTTAGGAGGAGATTTTTTAGAAGAGATTTTGGAATGTATATAAAATATCTCACTTTCCTAAAGCGATTCTAACCATAAGAGGGCTAGAACCAATTTTGAAAACAATGTTAATACAAGTTTTGAAAACGAGTATGAAAACGATTTTGGAGTGATGCAAGATCATGATATGCACAATGCAAATTTGGGGTCGTGAACATATAAGGTTAAGGCTTCACCACATAATCAAGGGGGGCCGAACCCACATGGTCTCCGGTTAGACTAAAAGAAAGCCCCCGACATGGTGACTCTCCAATAGCTTAATCCTACACATGGACCGGGAATCGCTTTGTTTCAAGCATGCAAAGAAAAGGGAGGGAAGAAGATGGGAGATTAAAATAAAAGAAAACCCAAGTGGGTTAGGAGAGAGAAGAGAGAGGGGGAAGTGTAAAAACTTAAAGAAAAAGCCTACCGTATGTCTTGTTTATTTCGTTTTGCTTTGCGCGCTTTGCTTTTCTTCGGTCTTCGCTTCACTTTAGTCTTGATCTTTGAGGGCTTGTCTTTGGTCTTCGAGAGCTTTGAGTTGCAGCAATTCAAGTCTTCAACGGAGGGTTGGAGGCTAGTGTATAATTGTATAAGAGTGTGGATGAGTGTATAGGAGGCTAGGGTTTAGTGTATGGTGGCTAGGGTTTAGAAAACCTAAGGAGACTAGGGTTTAGAGAGGCTACGAGCTCTGTATATCAAAAAGTAGGGTTTTTAGATTGAGTTTGCGGACCTCTTTCACGCTGGAGGAGGCTCGGTATTTATAAACAAGGGAATGACCTAGCGCTTGTTGCAGTGGCGCTAGGCCAAAAATGCTTCTAGCGCCATTACTAGTGGCAGCAGCTAGTTAGGAAAGTTTTAAGGTCAGCAAGCAACGTATCTTGAGAAGATTTAGGTGCCTGTACTAGTGACTACCATACAATTTTTAGCCTGGCTTCACTAGGAGTGACTACGAAAGGCAAGGGAAGCATTTAAGGAGCCAGGAATGGCCCGGAAGGCCGGAAAGGGACAAGAACACTTAAAACAGTGTCCCAGAGGTAGTAGACTTCAAAAAGGATGACAAGATTTGTTGGAAGGGTTGACCGGGCCATTAGGGGCAAAACGGTCAACTGGATTCGAAAGTTGCCGGGACGGACTCAGAATGTCCCGGAAGAAGACTCAAGATTTAGAAAAATTATTTAAAATGTTTCCAAAGGTTACTGGTTTGATACCTAGAGCCAGTATGGCTAGAAAAGGCGACCGGCCCACTAGGGGCAAAACGGTCATTTTACACCGGGTTTACCGGAATTGACTCGGAATGATCTGAAAAGATAATAGAAGGTTGAGAATACTATAAGAAGAATTCTTGAGGGCTACCGGTTTGATACCCAGAGCCGGTGTGGTCCCCGGGGCGCTCGGATGCTTAGGGGCAAAATGGTCATCTTGACCAGAAAATCTCGGAACTGGCCCGAAACTGACTGGAAGGCACCTAATCATGCTGAATTGCTTTTAAGACAATCTTGGAAGGGTGGACTTATCATTCTGAGGACTTAGGTGTGTTCTCGAGAAATGTGCCAAAAAATGGCCCTAGAGGCAGTTTTGTCATTTTTTATCGAACTGGGCTAGCAGGCACCGGTGTTGACCTCGGTTTTGAGTGTTTCGGCCACTCTGACAGTGGTCTTATGATACAGGGGTTTGTTGGCAATTCCCTATATCGACCTACTTGTGAGTATTTACGCTACTCTGACGGTTGCGATGTTTACGAGTATTTTCGCTACTCTAACGGTTCGAGATCATTTCCGAGACTGCCTGATCTCGAGAAGTTGCTGAAGGGACTTAGTGCTTGAGAATCAAATTTCTCAGAAGGCGTGCCTAAATGGACATTTTTGCATTGGCGGGCTAGCAGGCGCCAAAGATGGATCGTTCTACCATTTAGGGGACTTGGGGTCTCATCCCGGTCGACAGGTTTAAAGGGGACTTACAGTCTTTGGAAAGACGTGCCTATTGGAATTGGAAAGGGGTCTTATCGTCTCTAGAAAGACGCACCTGATTTGGAATATGGAAAGGGAACTTTTCGTCTTTAGAAAGACGTGCCTGTGAGAATATGGAAACGGGATTTACTGTTTTCAGAAAGACGCGCACCTGTTGGAATATGGCAAGGACAATGCCCCTAAGGGCATTTTGGTCATTTTGCCTCTATTTGGGCCTGGTGGGCCCACGAAGCGATGGATAGACGGGATTAGACTTATAGAGTTCATTTGACTCAAAACACATCCGCATTAACTTGAATACAAGTCTGGACGGACTGTAGACCGCCGAGCAGTCAAAAATGGAGTGCTTACACCCTAAACCCAATCTCAACTAAGAATGCACGGTAAGATGGAGCCGTTGCTGCATAGTACTGAAGACAAGATGAATATCCCCTCTGAAAGATGTGTGTACCTGTAGAGGGGGCAAATGCTATCGCGAGTAGACACTGGGATGATAGGCAAGGTCTCCCAGCGGTAGAATATCCGGTATCTCCAAGTCACCAAGATTAGCATCCGTCTATCTATGTCTAGAGGAGGTCCTCCCATAACTGGTCACTTGATCACCAAGGCTTGACACCTGGACAACAACACCTATCTCCTCCCCGAAAGCTGCCTCAACTGGAGGGAAGGGGTCGACTGGTGGTCCACTCCCCTGTCTGCTCTGGCTAGAAGATGCCTGTCCTGCAAATCGCCGACTACCCCTAGATCAACTAGAACTGCTGACAGAATTTGTCCGAGTTGCCTTACCGGAGTGGCGTCTACTCTCAGAACCGTCATCACCTGCGTCTATCATCTTGGAAGGTAAGTCAAGGTTAGAGGTATTAATGCATGGTATATGGAGCTCAAAAGATAAGAAAAGAAGATAAGAAAAAGGAAAAAAGCAGGAAAAATAATAATGACAAACCAAAGATCAAATATAAATGAAAAAAAATTAATGACGCAAGTCTCAATAAAGTCTATTCAATTCAAAGGGCTTTTCTTCTTAGGTTTTTCCTTCAAAATTTTATTTTAAAAAATCCACTCTCAAAAAGGTTTCCTAACTATTCCTTTCAAAAATTTATTCTTGAAGATCAATTCTTAATGTTCTCAGTATTTCTTTCCAAAAATTATTTCAAAATCAAGTCCTAAAGTCCTTTTCGAAATCAAATTTCCAATTTATCTCGAAGCCTTCTATTTGAAACAAGCTTCAAGAGTTTCCAAAACTCTTTTTCTCAAAAAGTCAAGTTGCAAGTGAAAATGAATTTTCTGCACATTTTTGATTTTAAAGGTCAAGTTTCAAGTCAAAATGAATTTTCTTTACATTTTGATTTTAAAATTCTAGTTCCAAGTCAAAATGAATTTTCTACACATTTTGATTTTAGAATTCTAGTTCCAAGTCAAAATCAATTTTCTACACATTTTGATTTTCCAAGTTTCAAGTCAAAATGAATGTTCTAAAGATTTTGCCTTCAAATGTCAAGTCAAAACGAATTTTCTACACATTTTGTCCAAAATTTCAAAATGATTTCCAATTTAAAATCGACTTTCAAATCTCAAAATTCTCCAATCAAAATCCATCCCAAGCTTTTTCTATTCCAATCAAGGCTTTCTAAAACTTTTCTTTTGAAAGGTCTTCTTGAAAATTAATTCTTAAAATTTCTTGAGTTTTCAAATTTTCCAAAATTTTTGTTCCTCAGTTTTCCAAAGTTGAAATCCATTTTCAAATCTTCCAAAATATTTTCCTTAAAATTTTTTATTCAAAATTTCATTTTCCAAAAGTCTTCCTAAATATTTCTTCCAATAGTTTTAAGTTCTCTCGAGTTTCTCGGGGACTTCTCTGCCAAAAAGGCCCCACATTCCAAAGGTTTTACCTTTTTTTCCTTTAAAAAGATTTCTTTTTGAAATTTCAAACTCTTTCTCTATTTCCAAAATTTTTTCCCCGAGTTTCTCGGGGCCTTCTCCGCCAAAAAAGCCCTACCCTCAAGGATTTTATATCTTTTTCCTTCAAAAAGATTTTATTGTATAACTTTTCCAACTCTTTCCCTAATTTCAACAAATTTTGATAGAGCTCCGTTTAAGAATGGTCCTCACAACACCCACGACATCAACACAAAACACAAACCATGCACTTCACAAAATCACAATCACATAGCATCAATACCCGCGCACATTTTTCAAATTTCTAAGTTTTTCAAAAGACTTGTTTTATTTTTTAACAAATCAATGCTTTTAAAATTATCCCAAAATTTCTCAAAATCATTTCAAATGTTTTCCAAAATATTCTTGTATTTTTCTAAATACTAAACTCTAATAATTTCTCAATTTTCTCAATTTTTGCTATTTTTCTAAGTATTTTTCTGTTTTTCAAAAAATTAAAAATTCACCGAGTTTTCAAAAAATCACAAAACTTCACACGGCTGTTAAACTTATTTTTCTAATGCATACAATATAAAAATCTAGCTAGAAAACTCAATACCCAAAGCTGTAGGAACAAATTTTCAATTCCTATAGAAACCCCCTTCACATAATCATGTAAAATCATTCAAATTCAATCAAACAAGCACCAAATGCAAAAAATAACTTTACCAAAGTGTTTAAAATATATCAAAATATCAATTTTCACTATTCACACAACTCAAACGGAACTCTACACATCAAAATCAACATAAAATAAAAAACTCATATATTGGAGTTCTCCGGCCAAATCTTCTCTTCTGGCGACAGTGTCTATTTTTGGCAGTCCTTCGTGGTCCCTAGGGAGCACCCCTTCAATGTCCAAGTCGTTTTTCTCACAAAAGCTTTCGCACTCTTGGAAAATCTCACAATCCTGCGAATGTTCGAACCATAAAATTTTTGTGGTTTTGATTTTCTAGTTTTGATTCTAGGCTTAGTGGCGCCAAGGCAATTTTAAGCTAGGTACCACTAATAGTGGCGCCTACTGTCAAATTCTAGGCAACTTTGCCTTTTTCCTGCCAAAACTCGATTTCAAACGCCTTTTGGGCCAAATCTTCATTTTGAAACTCCAATTTTCAAAAAATCTTCAAAATTCGTCCCTTCGACCGCCTCATTGTCAAAATAAGACTCTTACTCTATCGTTTTCTGTCTTCGACAAGCAAAGACAGAAAAAGAAGGGTAGCTATAAGCACCCCATTTTTACCCGCTTAGCAGTCTCCAGTCCGTCCAGACCTGTATTCAAGTCAATATGTACGCATTCCAGTTCAAACTAGTTTTCCAAACATAATACAGTCAAACGATTGCTTTGTGAGCCCATCTGGCCCAATTAGAGACAAAATGACTAAAATGCCCTTGTGGCATTATCTGGTCCAAGTCCAGTGGACACGTCTTCTCAAAGACGGTAAGTTACCTTTTCAATCTCAATTACAATTCAAATCCAATTCTAGTCCAGTTCCGGTTCAAATCAAGTCTGGCATGCCTTTCGAGAAAGTTGATCCCTCAAGGCGATAAGTCCATCCAGTTTGGCACATTTTTCAAGAAAAATATTCGGAACGGTAAGTTGCTTCAAACCTGTCGACTGGGATGAGACCCCAAGTCCTCGATATGGTAGAACAGTCCACCTTTGGCGCCTGTTAGCCTGCCAATGAAGAATGTCCGTTTCGGCATGCCTTTCGAGAAAGTTGATTCCTCAGGTGATAAGTTTGCCTAACAGCATCCCGAGATCAGGTCGTCGCTAGAATGATCGCAAATCATCAGAGTGGCGAAAACACTTTGTCGCGCCCAGATTTTTCGCACTCGAGGAATACTCACACAAGCAGGAAAAACGATGTACTCTCTCGTTAGAACTTACCTTACTAGAAGAATGAGTGCGACTATGTTTGAATTTAAAATAGATTTGAATAAAGGGCTTTTGAAAAAGATTGGAGTCGCCACCTAACTTGATTAAGGTGAGTTAGGTCACCTAAAAACTAAGCATAATCTGAAAACTACACTTAGGGTTTTGGAAAACAATTTTGAAAATATCTCCTCGAGAGAGGGTTTTTAAGAAAAACAGGTTATTTGGCAACCTTTGGAAGACATTTAGTCCTTTTTAGAAAAATAACTCCTTTTGGTCTTTAAAATCAGTGATCTAGGTTCGGAGGTTGGTTACGTGTAGGGAAAATGCACTAAGCCATCACCCTACCCCCCCCTTTCGGTACCTACATATCAATCTACCCTAGATTCACCTATGAGAGTCTTTAACTAACTAATGTTCAATCCTATTCACTTTGAAAAACAATGTTCAAAAACTATCATGATGTATGATATGCAAGTGCAAGAGAAAGACTTGATTTAAAAATAGATTCGGAAATAGAAGAATTTGATTTGATTTTAGAAAAGAGATTTGAAAGGATAGATTTGAAATTGAAATTGAAAAGAGATTTGAGAAAAGGGGATTTGAAAACAGAAATTTGAAATTGGAAGTTTGAAAATAGATTGAGGATTTGAAAAGATTGTGGAATTTGAGATTTGGAAAATATGGAGGAATTTAAAATTTGAAAGAAGTTGTGACCGCACCCATGAAGGTTGCCTTTGTATCCTTTTGGAGGAATCAGGTCAGTCGTAGTTCGGACAAGAGTCCGATTGAAAATAGAATGTTTGATTTGAAAAAGGAGTTGAATTGGAATTTAGATTTGATTTGAATTCAGAATAAAAGATTGGAAATTGAAATTTGGAATCTTGGAATTGAAAAGATTAAACTTTGACTTGGGAAGGTAGAACTTGGAAGAAAGATTTAGACTTGTTTTGGAAAGATGGAGGTTTAAGAAACCTAGACTTAGGAAAGATTTGACTTGGAAGAAATTTAGAAAAGATTTGACTCGAATGTTGGACTCAAAAGATTTGGAAAGATTGGATTTTAGGAGATGTTCGAATTAAGAAAGGTTCAAATTAGGAAAGTGTCATTTTAGGAAAGTTTTGAATTAGAAAAAGCTCAAATTAATAAAGTTTTATTTTGAGAAAGGTTTTGAAATAGAAAAGTGTTGAATTTAGAAATGTTTTGAATTAGGAAGGTTTAGTTTAAGAAAGGTTTAGAATTTGAAAAGTTTCAAGTTAAAAAAGTTTTGAATTTGGAAAGCTTAGAATTTTAGAAAGATTTTAAATTAGGAAAGATTTAGAAAAGGTTTGAATTAAGAAAATTTGAACTTTAGAAAGTTTTTAAATTAGGAAAGTTTTGAAATTAGGAAAGTTTTAGATTTGAAAAGATTTTGAAGTTTTGGAAAGTTTAGAATTTGGAAAGATTTAGATTTAGAAAGATTTAACTTAAGAAAGTTTCAAATTTAGAAAGTTTTGAATTTGGAAAGATTTGAAATTTAGAAAGTTTTAAAGTTTGAGTTTTCGAAAATCTTGAGATTAGGAAAGGTTTGAATTTAGGAAATGTTTGAAAACTTAGATTTGAAAAGTTAAGAGTTGGAAAGGGATAGAGTTAGGAAAGGGTTGAATTTAGGAAAGATTTGGAAGTTGGGTTTTAAAATTTAGGAAAGATTTTATGTTCAAATTTTGGAAACTTAAGACTTAGGAAATGAGAAGTTTAAGGAGTTGAATTAGGAAAGATTTGAATTTTGAAATTTGAGGAAGGGATTGGATTTTGTTTCTAGAAGAGAATGTTTGATTTTGTTTCAAAAAACGGAGGATTGGATCTAGTTTCCTAAACGGGAAATTGGATTTGGTTTCCTAAAGGGAAGATTTGATTTGACAAGGATTTGGAAGGAGAAGTTTTAGAAACCCTAGATTTGGAAGACTATAGTTTTGACGTAGAAAAAAGGTTTTGGAAATGTGTATAGTTTGGATGTAGAAAACAAGAGGTTTTGGAAACCTAGGTTTGGGGCAAAGTTTGAAAACCATGTTTTTGGGAAGAAAATTAGGGTTTCCTAATGGTTAAATCTAGGGCTTGACTTGGGCTCTAAGGAGAGAGTTTTTTGGAAAGGGAGTTTTTTGGAAACGAAGGTTTTTAGAAGAGAATCCTAGGGAGGAGTTTTTGGAAAGTGAATTCAAAGAGAGAGTTTTTGGAAAGAGATTTTAAAGAGAAAGAGTTTTTGGAAAGTGTGTTTTTGAAAACGAATATTTTAGAAGGAAAATCCTAGAGGGGAGTTTCTAGAAGGGAGATTTTTGGAAAGAGAGTTTTTGGGAAAGAGAATTGGGAGAGAGTTTTTGAAAACAATTTTGGAAAGAGGAGTTTTTAGGAAAGTATGTTGAAAAATAGATTTTTTGAAAAGAGAGCTTTTTGAAAAGTATAAAAACATCTCACTTTCCTAAAGAGGTTCTAGCCATAAGAGGGCTAGAACCACTTTAAGAAAGTGGTTTTGAAAACAACAAGGGTTGAAAACATGGACCATGTTGGTCACTTTGAATGTAACACTTTCCTAAAGGAACCCTAGCCATGAAAAACCTAGAATCACCCTACGATTGTGATTTTGAAAACAAGTTTTGAAAAAGAGGATTTTGATGCAATTTTGAAAACAAGGTTGAAAACGATTTTGAAAATGAGTTTGAAAATGATTTTTGGAAGATGCATGATCATGATATGCATAATGCAAATTTGGGGTCGTGAACATACAAGGCTAAGGCTTCACCACATAATCAAGGGGGCCAAACCCACGTGGTCTCTGGTTAGACTAGAAGAAAGCCCCCAACACGGTGACTCTCCAATAGCCCAATCCTACACATGGACCGGGAATCCCCTTGTTTCAAGCATGCAAAGAAAGGGGGGGAAAGAGATAGACAATTAAAATAGAGAAAACCCAAGTGGGTTAGGAGAGAGAAGAGAGAGGGGGGAAGCGCGAAAATTTAAAGAGAAAGCCTACCGTATGTCTTCTTTATTTTGCGCGCCTTGCTTGTCTTTGGTCTTCGGTCTTCGTCTTGATCTTCGTCTTCAATCTTTAAGAGTTTTCTTCAAACTTCATATTGCAGCTCTTCAAGTCTTCAAAGGAGAGTTGGAAGCCAATGTATAAGTATGTGAGGGTGTATAGGAGTGTATATGAGGCTAGGGTTTAGTGTATGGTGGCTAGGGTTTGGAAAACCTAAGGAAGCTAGGGTTTAGGGAGTGCTCGAGCTCTGTATATCGAATTTTAGGGTTTTTAGACTGATTTTGCGGACCTCTTTCACATTGGAAGAGGCTCTGTATTTATAGAGGTTGGACAACATTGGCGCCTGTTGTAGTGGCGCCAGACCAAACTTTACACTGGGGCTACTAGGGGTGGCGCCAGGACATTTTTTGGCTTGGTGCCACTACTAGTGGTGCCAGCCATTTAGGAAATGTTTAAGGTTGGCAAGCAACGTATCTTTGACTAGATTTGGGCGTCTGTACTAGTGACTACCATGCAATTTTTAGCCTAGCTTCACTAGGAATGACTCCGTAAAGTCCGGGAAGGAGTTTAGAAGACTGGGAATGACTCGGAAGTACGGAAAAGAGCAGGAACACTTAAAATAGTGTCCCAGAGGTATTTGACTTGAAAAGTGAGGATAGAACGTGTCGGAAGGGTTGACCGGGCCTTTAGGGGTAAAACGGTCAATCGGATCGGGAAGCTGCCAGGACGAACTTAGACTGTCCCGGAAGAAGACTCGAGATTTGGAAACATTATTCAAAATGTTCCCAAAGGTTTCCGGTTTGATACCCAGAGCTGGTGTGGTCGAAAAAGGTGATCGGCCAACCAGGGGCAAAATGGTTATTTTGCACCGGGTTGGCCGGAACTGACTCAGAATGATCTGAAAAGATAAAGGGAGGTTGAAAACACTATAAAAAGCATTCTCAAGAAGTTACCAATTTCATATCCAGAGTCGGTGTGGTCGGAAAAGGAGACCGGCCCACCAGGGGTAAAACGGTCATTTTGTATCGGGTTTGCCGGAACAGACTCAGAATGATCCAGAAAGGTAGAGGGAGGTTGGGAATACTATAAGAAATATTCTCGGAAGGTTACCGGTTTGATACCCAGAACCGGTGTGGTTCCCGGGGCGTTTGGATGCCTAGGGGCAGAATGGTCATCTTGATTGGAAAGTCTCGGAAAAGGCTCAAGGGGCAGTTTGGTCATTTTTCACCGAAGTGGGCTAGAGGCACTGGTGTTGACCTAGGTTTTGAGTGTTTTCGCCACTCTGATGGCAGTCGTCGTGACACAGGGGCTTGTTGGCAATTTCCTATGTCGACCTGTTTACGAGTATTTCCGTTACTTGGACGGTTGCGATGTTTGCGAGTATTTCTGCTACTCAGACCGTCTCAAGGAATAAACTGTCTCGAGAGAAGGATTGAAAAGGGGTCTTATCATCTCCAAAAAGACGTGCCTAATTTGGGACCGTCTCTAGGAATAAACTGTCTCGAGAGAGATATTGGAAAGGGGACTTATCGTCTCTAAAAAGACATGCCTGATGTGGAACCGTCTTGAGGAATAAACTGTCTCAAGAGAGGGATTGGAAAGGGGTCTTATCGTCTTCAAAAAGACGTGCCTGATTTGAGACCGTCTCGAGGAATAAACTGTCTCCAGAGAGGGATTGGAAAGGGGACTTACTGTCTCCAAAAAGACGTGCCTGATTTGGAACCGTCCAGAGGAATAAACTATCTCGAGAGAGGGATTGGAAAGGGGACTTATCGTCTCCGAAAAGACATGCCTGATTTGGAGTAGATTTACCGCCTTGAGGAATCAACTGTCTCGAGAGAGGGGGTTGGAGTTGGAATTGGAAAGAACAATGCCGCTAAGGGCACTTTGGTCATTTTGCCTCTATTTGGGCTTGGTGGGCCTGCGAAGCGATGGACAGATGGGGTTTAGACTTAGAGAGTCGATTTCGATTAGGATACGTCCATATTTACTTGAATAGAAGTTTGGAAGGAGTGTAGACTGTCGAGCGGTTAAAAATGGGGTGCTTACACACTTGTAAACAGGTCGGCATTGGGAATTTCTAAAGCCATTGACATGGGACCATCGTCAGAGTGACGGAAACACTCAAAAACCAGGTCAACACGAGTGCCTGCTAGCCCACTCTGGTGAAAAATGACCGAACTGCCCAAGGGCCATTTCCGACACGTTTCTCAAAAAAGTACCTAAGTCTTCAGAACGGTAAGTCCACCCTTCCAAGATTCTCCTACAGACAATCCGGCATGATTAGTTGCCTTCCAGTCGATTTCATGCCAATTCCGATACCCTCCGGTCAAAATGACCATTTTGCCCCAGAGTATCTAAGTGCCTCTTGGAACCACACCGACTCTGGGTATCAAACCAGTAACCTCCTGGGGATTCTTTTGATAGTATCCCCGGCCTTCCAATGCATTTTTGGATCATTGCGAGTTAGTTCTAGCAAACTTGATGCAAAATGACCGTTTTCCCCTAGTGGGCCGGTCACCTTTTCTAACTACACTAGCTCTGGGTATCAAACCAGTAATCTCCTGAAACATTCTAGCTAATGTTTTCAAGCCTTAAGTCTTCTTCTGGGATATTCCAATTCCATCCCAGTAGATTTTCGGCCCAATTGACCGTTTTGCTCCTAATGGCCCGGTCAGCCCTTCCAACACATCCTGACATTATTTTTCAAGTCTAATATCCCAAGACACTATTCTAAGGGTTCTTGTCCCTTTTTGGTCCTTTGGGCCATTCTCGGCCCTTTAAATCATTCATAGATCTTCCGGAGTCACTCCTAGTGAAGCCAAGCTAAAAATTATAGAGGAGTCACTAGTACAGGCGCTAAAATCTTTAAAAGATACGTTACTTGCCGATTTGAAAAGTTTCCTATGTGGCTAGCACCCCTAGTAGTGGCAGCAAGCCAAAAAATGGCCTGGCACCACTAGAAGTGGCGCTAGTGTAAAGTTTGGCCTGACGTCACTGCAGCAGGCACCAGTTCAGTCTTTTGTCTATAAATACAAAGCCTCTTCTAGAGTGAAAAGGGTCCGCAAACACAGTCTAAAAATCCTGCTCTTTAATACACAGAGCTCGAAACCTCTCCAAACCCTAGCTCTCTTTAGGTGTTCCAAACCCTAGCCCCCATACACCAAACCTTAGCTCATATGCACTCTTATACACTCATATACAAGCCTCTAAAGCCTTCATTGAAGACTTGAAGTGCTACAACTTAGGAGCTCTTGAAGACCGAAGCAAAGCAAAGCAAAGCAAACAAAGCAAGTAAGGCAAGCAAGCAAAACAAAAAGGAAACATGGTAGGCTCTCTATTTACGTTTATGCGATTTCCCCCTCTCTCTTCTCTCTCCTAACCCATTTGGGTTTTCTTCTACGTTAATCCCCATCTTCTACCCCCCCTTCTTGCATGCTTGAAACAAGTGACTCCCCAGTTCATGTGTAGGATTAGATTATTAAAAATCACCGTGTTGGGGGCTTTCTCTTAGTTTAACCGGAGACCACGTAAGTTTGGCTCCCTTGATTATGTGGTGAAGTCTTTAACCTTGCATGTTCACGACCCCAACTTGCATGGTGCATATCATGATCATGCATCTTTCCAAAACCTATTTTCAAAACTTGCATCGAAAATTGTTTTTAAAACTTGCATTAAATCTTCTTTTTCTAAACTTATTTTCAAAATCACAATCCTAAGGTGATTCTAGCCTTTCCATGGTTAGAGTTGCTTTAGGAAAGTGTTACATTTAAAGTGATTTTCATGGTCTATATTTTCAAATCTTTGTTGTTTTCAAAATCATAATCCTAGAATGATTATAATCTTCTTATGGTTAGACTCATTTTAGGAAAGTGAGATATTTTTAGAGGCTTGCAAAAGTCTACATTCAAATCCCTTTCCAAATTGCTTTTCAAATTTACTTTCCAAAATCTCTTTTCAAGTCAGTTTCCAAAAATTTTTTCCTAAAAACTCTTTTCAAAAATTCCTTTCCAAAAACTCTCTTCAAAAGTTTTACTTTCTAAAAACATTCTTCAGGTTTCCTTCCTAGAAACTCTTTTCAAAAGGTCTTCTTTCCAAAATCTCTTTTTCTTGGAGTTCAAGTTAAACCCTAGAGCCATGGTTAGGAAACTCTAATTTTCTCTCCTAAAACATGATTTTCAATCTTACCCCAAAACATAAATTTTCAAAACTTCTATTTTCTACGTCAAATCTTAAGATTTTCAAAATCACTTTTCGTATACCAAAACTATAGCTTTCAAAACCTAAGTTTTCCGAAATTCCACCTCTCCAATTCAATGTCAAATCAAATCGTCCATTTTTAGAAACTAAATCAAATCCTCCATTTTTTGAAACAAAATCAAATCATCTCTTTTTTAAAATAAAATCCAATCTTTTGTTTTAAGAAATAAGAATCTAAATCTTTCCTAATTTAAATTTTTCCTAATTCCAACCTTTCCTAATTTCATACTTTTCCAAATTTCAACTTTCTAAATTTTAAATTTTCAAATCTTTCTTAAACTCAAATCTTTTCTAACTTCAAGTATTTCTAAAACTCAAACTTTGAATCTTTCTAAACTCAAACCTTTCTTAAATTCCAACCTTTCCAAAATTTTAAATTTTCTAAATTCAAATCTTTTCAAAATCAACTTTTTCTTAAAAAGGGAAACATTTCTAATCCAAAACTTTCCTAAAATGAAACTTTCTTATTTTGAAACTTTCCTAATTTCAAGATTTTCTAAATTCAATCTTTCCTAAACCCTAACTCTCCATGTTTTCTAAATCAAACTTTCCAATCAAATTTTTCTTAAATCTCAAGTCATTCCTAAATCCTATCTTTCTTAAGTCTAGGTTTTCCAAAACCAAACTTTCCAAAATCAAGCTTTTCAAGTTCAAGTCAAGTTAATTCAATTATATGTTTCAAACCTAGGTTACCCTAAGTCCTAGGATGTCTAGACCCAAGTTCGACCCTAACCCTGAAGTTAGGAACCTTCAAACTTTTCTCCACAAGTTCTTTTCTAAACCAAGATGGTTTTTCAAACTTCAATTCAAGTCAAAATGTTTTCAAATCTCAATCTTTCCAAATCAAGTCCAAGTTCTTCTTCCAAGTTCTATCTTTCCAAATCAAAATCAATTTCAAATCCTCAAGTTCTATTTCAAATCAAAGTCCAATCTTTTCAAATCTTCCAAGTCAATTTCAAAGAAAAGTTTAATTTTCAATCTTCAAATCCAAGTTCCAAATCAAACTCTTTTTAAATCAAATTTTCTATCGGACTCTTGTCCGAACTATGATTGACCTGATTTCCAAAAAGGGATATGTAGGCAACCCTCACAGGTGCAGTCATAACTTTTTTGCCAAATCTCCAATTCCATAACTTTTCTTAAGTTTCTAATTCCATAACTATTTTGAAACTTCCAATTCTAAAAAATCTATTTTCAAATCTCCATTTTTAATTTCTAAAACTTTCTTTCCAATTTCAAATCTAGTATTTTGAAGTCCATTTCAAAATCAAATCAAGCCTTTCTCAAATCTATTTTCAAAATCAAATCTTTCTTTTCAAATTTATTTTCAAAATCAAGCCTTATTTTTGTACTTGCATATCATGCATCATGTCAAAGAGCTTTTCAAAATTCTTTTCAAGAGTGGATAGTTTTAGACATTTATTAATCAAAGATTCCGAATGAGTGAACTTAGGGTGAATATACATGTAGGTATTACAAGGGCGGGATAGGGTGATGGCTTAGTGTGTCTTCCCTACACGTAACCAACCTCCGAACCTAGATCACTATTTTCAAAGACCAAATGAAGTTATTTTCAAAAAAGGGCTTAAATATTTTTAAAGGTTGCCAAACAAGCTATTTTCTTAAAAACCCTCTCTTGAGGATGCTTTCCAAAATCCTTTTTCAAAAACCCTAAGTGTAATTTTTCAGATTGTGCTTAGTTTTAGGTGACTTAACTTACCTTAATCAAGTTAGGTGGCGACTCCAAACTTTTGCTAAAAGCCCTTATTCTTGTTTCTTCACATTAAACCAACATTTTTAGTATTTATTCCATTATTTCGAAACTTTCCATAGATGGAGATGAGTCGCTAAATCTTCCCATCTCGGGATTGATTGTAAAGATTGTTTGAAGGTCCTGGATGAATAAAAGAGGTGCGATTTTGGGTTTCAAAGTTAAATATTCCATTTTTATCGTTCTTTGTCTTCTTCATTCTAGAAGTCATTGAAAACTTAGATGATTGATTATGTTCGGTAACATTTATGCATAAGTCTATATTCAGTATATGCACTGTCCGAATCAATGGTATTCGTCCTTGAATCTAACAACCTAGTTTACTTTAGAAGTTGAATTTTTAAAGAATACTTGGTTTTTATCACTAAAACTTTCAAATTCAAGACTCATGACGTAGTCAAAGGATTTAAGTTATAAAACATCTCATTTGGAATTCCAAAAGACACAATTGGTTAGATTGATTAATCTTGAGACTTATTCTCATTACTTTAAAATCAAACATTGTTCAAGTTGTTTAGCATTTGCTTGTTAAGTAGTTTAGATAACCAAACCTTTTCCAAACCAATCACAATTTTACTTTCTTTTTAGAAGCAATTTGTTTGGATTTTTGTGAGCGATTGAGAGGCTTGTTCTAGTTCTTTCGGTCCTGTGCACATAGCTCCTTATTGGACGATCTCGTACTCTGAGTTATACTACTCCGCCATCCTACACTTGAGATTATCTCAAGCACACGTTTGATGCGAGTCAATTTTTGGTTCCATTACCGGGGAGCTTGCTTTCGCACAAGTAACCTTAAGAGGCATGCTAGAACACGAACCTTAGTCAGCACAAAGTTCAGCGGACTGCTTTACCATTAACCTACAGCCACAGAGTAATCATCGGCTAAGGCCATACGATAACTTCGTTCCACCATTTTTGTTTTTGTGGTGTTAGAATTTTAGGATTTTTACTTGTTTTTCTTCTTTTCAGGGGTCTAGGCATATTATAGTTAGGAGGCGGAATTAGAGGCGATTAAGCTACGTACTAATTGTTTGTTAGTGGTTTTGCCTTGTATGTGGAGATTAGAGGATCGTTTGGGTTGCTTTTAAATTTCTTATGCGCAACGGAGTTGATATTTTTGTGGAGATTGGAGGATCGGAAGTATTTAACTTGATTTATGTGTGCATTGCATTTGTATGTCCTTATCCTTTAGAGATCACATGCATCATCTTTGTAAAGTCTCCCATTTACATAACCTCCCACTAGGTTATTTAACTCCATCACCTACTCGTTTTAGTCCAACAGACTTACCTCGATTTCCCTTGGTTGATTCACGACCTGCACCTATGGAAAATATTGATGATCCACTGGGACATGTCACGGGGGATGGAAACAATGGACACAACAGGCACAATGGCCGAAACATTGGTCGTGAAAGGGGAAGCAACATAGGGGAAGCCAAAGCCCAAAACTGTACTATGAGGGATTACATGAACCCCCTAAGGCAAACACTAACATTTGCCATAGTAATTCTTGCACATCAAACCACTCTAAATCTTAAACTACGAATGGTACAAGCCATGCCCCAATTTCATAGCTTTGATTTAGAGCAACCGTACATGCACATCAAAGACTTTAAGGATGCATGCTCCATTGTCCAAGGCAACGCATGTCCTCAGGAGGTTTTACTTTTAAAACTCTTCCCATTCACTCTAATGGATAGGGCTAAGATGTGGTTTAATTCATTAAGGCCTATGTCCATACATTCATGGAACACACTTCAAGGGAAGTTCTTAAAAAAGTTCTTCCCTAAAAATCACACTGAGGCACTATGACGTGCCATCTCTCAATTTGCACCAGAGAGTGGTAAGACTTTCCTCCAATATTGGGAGAGATTCTAAGACCTACTATTCGCATATCCACATCATGTTTTTCTGGAATGGTACATTGTAAACACGTTATAT